>CM054129.1:110511339-111111339 GCA_028751855.1 Ambrosia trifida
CGGCACGTGAACGATTATTACGATTATTATTATTATTGTATTTATTATTATTATTATTATTATCATTATTATTATTATTATTGTATTTATTATTATTATTATTATTATTTTATTTATTTATTATTATTATTATTATTATTATTATTATTATTATTATTATGATTATGACCGACACGTTTACGAATGAAAACAGTCAGACCCGACCGGCACGTGAATGAACCAGACTGTTCCGACCCGACCGACACGTGAACGAACCGGAAACAATCCGACCCGACCGGCACGTGAACGAACCGAAACAATCCGACCCGACAAGCCCGTTAAAAGACATAAACATAACCAATACGATTTTTAAGAACGTAAACAGTGTTTAAATATTTTTACAAATTTCACATATCTAACCTAAATCTTGTACTTCAGGACTTTGATTGGTGTCCTGTTTCGGAAAAACTAATTCTTTGTACATATTGATTTGATCTTCAAACATTGTTTCCCATTCCACACCACCCTCATTTCTAAAAGCAGTCCAAACTCTATTCGGGAGAGGCATTGGATATGATCCTTCAAGCTTTATGTTGATGTAATGTCGATCCACGAAGCAAACTGCTACCGTCTGAATAGGCGGCATAGAACAACTTGGGCCTAAAAATAGAGGGAAAACTGTATCAGAACCTCTAATGTCGAGTGTATGAAAAACAACTCCATATCTCTGTGCAATGAGAAACCCCGCTTCCGGCGTCGTCATCCAATTCTCTTCTAGGGCATCTCCCACCCCTCTAAAAGAAATGCTATCGCAGAGACTCTGATAATGCCCTTCGTTATTCGGATCAAACATTGACCTCCACAAGCCTTCGTGATTGCGCAACTCGAGTAGCATTTGGGATCGGACAACCAGATGTTCATTTTTACCTATCCCTAACCCCACAGCTACCGCTCGAAAACCACAATGACCATCAGGTCTCACATCCGTTATTTTAGATATATATGGGTGAAACACAGATGGAATTCTATCCCCATATTTCCTTACTAAGTTCTCTGACTTTTTTGTCCGCGGAAGCTTTGGGAAATTGAATTTATCCCAAATGCTGCCCCCTGGGACGATGACGGTATGTAAGAGCTGTGACGGTGAAGCTCGTAAGGAGGGCATGGCTGGGACTGGGAAGGTCGTACGAGGTCCACCTGTGATGGTACGAATGAGCTGTGACGGGGAAATTTAAACTCCTCGTCGGACCCACTTTCTTCAACCGGCATATGCAAGCTCTTTCTTGCAGATTGTTCTCTCTTGTGTTCTTGCTGCTTCTTGGTTGGACGACCACGGGTTTTCTTTTGCACAACAGGCGGTTTATTGGGGGAGTAGTTGCCTGTGACGATTTGTGCAAATTTGTCCAGGTAGTTTAATTGGGCAAAAACTGGTTTTGTATCAATCGTTTCCTTTAATTCTGCCCACACCTTATCTACATTTATATCTTCGCAACCAGTCTTCGCAGGTTTGAAGTCAAGCTTCCTCCAGAACACGTCTATCGAGAACAAATGGATTTCCTGACCTGAAAAAATAACATATGTTATAAAGTTAAATCATGTAATAAATTATGTAGTAAAATCATATGGACACTAGTGCTAATTACCATTAAGTTGTAACTGCTCGAGACGACCGGCACATGGCAAAGCACAACTATTATAAAGCTGGCATCCACAAGTGTTATTGTAACGGCGCATGGACGTTTGAAGACGGTCGATCTCTTCGTATATCAACTGAAGAGCATGTTTGCTAACCTTCCGAAGTAACTTTTCAAGCAATGGCTGCTTCTTGTGGTGGTTCATTGTTTTTCTTAGGCTTTCTTCAAAACCTTTTTTAATGTCTCTATATTGCTTATCAACCATTTGATCAACGGACTTCACAATTGTCGACAACGAGTTGCGATTGCTTGGAAGGTAACTTTTAATTTTGGCATGCATGCCCTCAACTCTGTTGGTAGTGGTCTGGCGGAAGTTCAGCGTTTGGTTAGTCCACGCAGACACAAACTTTTGACGGAACCGGTCCAACCAGTTATTCTTCGTGTAGCAAAAAACGTCTAAAAAATATAACCAAAACTTGTCAGGCGTGTGTATGTAAACAAGTACGTATGTAATTATGTAAAACTACTTACCTAGCCGATCCATCTTTTCCAGATATGACTGAAATTTACCCAAATTGTATTCGTATAGGGTTTCTGTCGCAGAGTCACACAGCCACCAAAACATTCGAACAAATTCCTTCCACTCCTTATCTGTGAACTCCTTCTTGCTGTTCCTGTTGATATTCTGCGAGATATGAAACCGGCATAGATACTTGTACGCCTTTGGGAAAACCACATCACACGCGTTCATCAGCGCAAGGTCCCTGTCTATCACAATCACTCGCGGCTCCATACATTTGTCCAACATAGACTTTATCCTCTCCAACAGCCAAATGTAGTTATCAATCCTCTCAGAAGAAATAAACGCATGGGCAATCGAAAACGACTGGTTTGTCGACGCCATACCCACTACCTGAACAAACGCCATATTGTACATGTTTGTATTGTAGGTGGCGTCAATCATCAGCACATGCGGGAATGCGCACCACATAGTATGTGAATGTTTGTGAACGAAGAAAATATCCGTGAGAGCCTTCGTGGTTTCATCCGCACGCGTGTAGTAGGTGAATCCTCTCTCCGTCAGAAAGTATTCGAGGTGCTCTATTGCACCTTTTTGGAATGACTCCCTTTCCAGCATTCATCATCTGAGCCGCATTGTGTATATCTTTCAAGGTAGTCTTTCTCTCCGGGTTCTTTGAAAGGATCATTCTCCAGATGCTACGCTTAGGAACATCATTCTCTGTCATCTCCCCGACCAGTTGTCTGTCATCCACAGAAAGCCTTCTGGCATACGGGTGACCCTCTAAGTGTTCAAAGGGAGCGTGGTTGTGCGTCGGGTTTTTCACCTTTAACCTCCAAACCCGTGTCCGAGTTTCAAACACCCCTGTCAACTTAAACGGGCAGCCAATTTTTTTGCTACCCGTCTTCCTCACCAAAGCCACACTCTTATGCTCCCCCCCCCCCCCCCCCCAAGAGTGCATTGAAATACAACCTTAACAAAAATAAGTTTATTAGAAAATAAGTTTTTTTTATAATTTTTTTAAATAAATAATTATAAGAAAGTTTATTAATTAAAAATTAACAATACTCTTAGCAAAGGAGAAACGTAATCCTAAAGGTGTGTGACCCGAAAACCACTGGTGCACCCGTAGGGAATTAACCTTGACCAACGATAAAACACGTGTTTTTAGTAACTAATTTATAAGTTAAGTTTATTGTTGCTTTTTAAATAACAATTTATAAAATACGCATTTGTTAATATCTTAAAAACAATAGTGACTGAAATATATACCTTCACGAACTGTTCTCCTCTTTTCTTCGATCTTTTTATAACTATGACGTCACCATTTGCCATTCCCGTATCATGTACCCAATCGACCAACTCAACGCGTGTCGAAAATGTCCGGTTAGTCTCGAACCAAAGGTTGATCGGGTTAGGTCCTTCCTCCTGATCTTCTACCCGCTTCTCATCGACAACGCTGTCTTCATAGTGCGTACAGTCTTGTTCTTCACATGTTTCATCACCACCGTTAGCGTCGTAAGTATAACCGTAGGCAGGTTGACTAGGCTCGTCTTCAAATTCATACGGGTCCTTCCACTGTGTATTCAAGTCCAGTTGTACCGCATTGTCACGGTAACGAATGCCAGACTGATCCTCCTCGACATTACTAGACCGACCCTCCCCGACATTATATGATGGACCCTGCTCGACATTATATGACAACCCCTCCTCGACATTATTATTATTATTAGAGTCGTAAGAATCACCGAAAATAAAGTCGTAATACGACATGTTATATATGTTGTGGACAAAGAATTGAAATCGAACAAGTTTATAATGAAATCGAATGAATTTATAGCCAAAATCTGATGGGACCAGGCGCCTCGCTTAGGCCAAAGCGAGGCGCCTGGGTAATTATTTCGAGAGAATATCAGGCTTTACGTTTAATCAAGGTTAATCAAACTCTCAGGCGCCTCGCTTAGGCCTAAGCGAGGCGCCTGAGAGTTTGATTAACCTTGATTAGGCCTAAGCGAGGCGCCTGGGTTAAGGGGTTTAATTAGAAGTTGGGGGGTTTAATTAGAACGACCCTTTTTAAATCGTGAAAGCATAATATTCTTACCCCTCTTTTTAAATTAGGAAAGCTTGTAGCGTTGTATCGAGCGTGTTACGTATTAACCACACATATATGCCATCGTAATTGATTATACATTAATGCTACACGAAGTTTACAATCGCTAATTTTAACTAGCATCATTTAAAAAACGTTGAACCCCACACACACTAACAACCTTTAAAAAATGTTGAACCCCGCAAGTAATAACAAAATTGGTTAGAACAAACTTAGTATGTAATTTTCCAGATGCAACAAGTTCACAAATAAAGTGATAATCAAAGTCAATATGTTTTGCATTTGTGAGACTGGGTTTTGAGTAAGAAAATAAGGTACTACGATTATCACAGAGGATGGTCGTCTGATCAGGAGATAAAGCATGAAGTTCTTGCGGGAGATGTGTCCCCAAAACTATATCAGCAACACTATGAGCCATCGCCTTATACCATGTCAGTATATGTCGTAATGTCTCCGAAATAAGAGGAGTTCTCTATTTATACAGGAGGAATTTGCAACTTGGGAATACAAGAATTTAATGTTTATACATAGCTACACAAACAATACACATGTATTTCAGATTCCTAACAAGTAAATGAAATGACTTGTAAAAATAACTATACGTACATTAATTTGGTCTTTTTTTCTGTCAATTCCATACCTATAATATCTTATAGTATAGTAATTACTTTATTTGGCTTCAAAGAACGATTTATTCACATGGTCTCTCATTGTTGATTAACATATCAACCAGCTGAGATTGTTGTTAGTTCATACCTCTTGATTTTCACCGTGATCAATCATCGTTTATGAAGGTTTTTAATAGTTTCAAAAACTAGGTTAATGGCCAATTGCTCAAATATCATAATACAAAGTTCCAAGAATTCGTCCACACAAAAATATATATACTAAGGCAACTTGGCGGATCGACTGAAGGTTAAAGGTTCTATATTCGTTTAGAATCATATGTTTTCATTCTTGTATTGATCGAAGGCAATTTGTCTCCTTTTAAAGCCTATATATAACAACGTTTAATTTGGATGTATCTAGATGTATATCAATATTGAATTTGAACACATTTGTCTTCTTACTTTTGCTTTTCTTAATTTGGTCTTCTTTTATAAAGTAAAAAGGATGGATAACCAACATATTTGTTTTGTTTAGGAAAGGTATATTATATACTAGCTTATACTTCGGGAGCGTCTCAGGTTGAGAAATCTAAGTAAAGTGAATAAAATTAGAAGTATCTAAACTATAAAAGTGGCATCTATGTATCAACTTACATTAGACACTTTTAAAAAAAAATATACCAAAAGATCCATTTCACCTTATAACATCAACACCTAAAATAGAATATTAATTCAGTCAAAGGTCTTTAACTGCATACAATAAGATTTGAGCTATTTCAGAATATAGTAGAAAAAGAAAACATAGCAATTACCTGTTGGAGAGCGTCCCGGATTAAAATATCTAATATGACAACATAATTAATGACTTGCCAATATATAATTAATGAATATTATTATTATTATTATTATTATTATTATTATTATTATTGTTGTTATTATTATTATTTTAAACAAACCTCTGCCATAAGTTATTATCCTATAATATAAAAAAAGGTAATTGGGTCGGGTATCACCTAATCCTAGGCCCGACCCAAACCCGCAATTTTTTTTAACTAATTCCAAACCTGACAAAATAGCTGTCGGGTTACAAAAAATAGTCGTTTTTTCTCCGTTTTTTATATAACACTATGGTACTCGTTGGAAAGATAATAAAACGCTCGTTAATTCGGTGAAATTTTCTTCTTTAAAAAATCTCGTATATAAAAGATATTAACGTTTAAAAGTTATGTATGGAAACATGAGAGAGAAAATAATAAAGTTTTAATATTTACATTTAGTAGATTACGTATTTAATAGATTATGTTAAATCATAATTAAACCATATTTATTCCTTTTTTTAATTGGTCTAGAGTTGCCACATCGCATCCTATGTGGCATCTCTCAAAAGAGAGATTGCATAATATTATGACATGTCATCAAAAATGCTTTGGTTTATTATATACTAGCTTATACCCCGGGAGCGTCCCGGGTTGAGAAATCTAAGTAAAATGAATAGAATTAGAAGTATCTGAGCATGTTTGGGATTGAGTTTAGAAACAACTTATTGACTTATTAACTTTTTGAAAAAGCCAATAAATCAATAAGTCATTTTGAAAAGCCAGGATTTGGTGCTTTTCCAAATGACTTATTGACTTATTGGCTTTTCCAAAAAGCTAATAAGTCAATAAGTCATTTTTCAACTCAATCCCAAACACCCCCTAAACTATAAAAATGACATCTATATAGCAATTATCTGTTGTAGAGCGTCCCGGGTTGAAATATCTAATATGACATAATAAAATATCTAATATGACAACATAATTAATGACTTGCCAATATATGATTAATGATTATTATTATTATTATTATTATTATTATTATTATTATTATTATTATAAACAAATCTCTGCCATAAGTTATCATATTCTTATATAAAAAAAGGTAATTGGGCCGGGTATCACCTAATCTTAGGCCCGAACCAAACCCACAATTTTTTTTAAACGAATTCCAAACCTGACACAATACCTGTCGGGTTACAAAAAATAGTCGTTTTTTCTCCGTTTTTTATATAGCACTATGGTACTTGTTGGAAAGATAATAAAACGCTCGTTAATTTGGTGTAATTTTTTTTCTTTAAAAAATCTCGTATATGAAAGATATTAAAGTTTAAAAGTTATGAGAGGAAACATGGGAGAGAAAATAATAAAGTTTTAATATTTAAATTTAGTAGATTAGGTATTTAATAGATTATGTTAAATAATATTTAAACCATATTTATTCCTTTTTTTTAATTGGTCTAGAGTTGCCACATCACATCCTATGTGGCATCTCTCAAAAGAGAGATTGCATAATATTATGACATGTCATCAAAATGGCTTTGGTTTATTATATGTATAGATAGATATAGATATAGATATAGATATAGATATAGATATAGATATAGATATAGATATAGATACTAGCTGATTACCCCGGGAGGGTCCCGGGGTTGAAAAATCTAATTTTACATGATAACCTATTGCAAATGGCTCAAGTTAACTAACCACAAAATCTCTCAATTGCATGTTCATAGTATTCTAATAAGTAATAACTCATATTCCCACAAAAATCTAATTTTACGTGATAACATGAACACTTTGTGTGCTTTTTTCCTGTATGAACGAAACCCCACAAAAAATAGTCGATTTTTTATCCGTTTTTATATAGCACTATGGTACTCGTTGGAAAGATAATAAAACACTCGTTAATTTGGTGTAATTTTTTTCTTTAAAAAATCCCTTATATAGGATTGTAAACGAACCGAACGAACACGAACACAGGCGTGTTCGTGTTTGTTCATTTAACTTTAACCGAACATGAACACGAACATGAACACATAATCGAACAAATTTTTGTGTTCGTGTTCGTTCATTAAGAAATTTGTCGTGTTCGTGTTCGTTTATGTTCGTTCATTTAAACCTAAACGAATAGTTTATGAACATAAACGAACACAAATGATCAATATAAACGAACACAAATGAACATAAACGAACACAAACAAAAACAAGTTAATAATGATTCATGAATATAAATGAACGTTAGGGTTAGGGTGGAGAGCGGCTGTGAAGTGTGGGATTGTGAAGTGTGAAGAGCGGCTAATAAGTGATATGTTTAGAATGTTAGGGTTAGGGTTAAGTTTTTAGAACATATGAATTAAGGTTACGTAACAAAAGGAAATAAATAATAAAAATAAAGCTAAGTTTAATTAAACGAACATAAATGAACAAAATAAACGAACATAAACGAACGTTCATGACCATAAATGAACGAACACAACGTGTGTTCATGTTCATTCGTTTAATTAAACGAACAAAAAATTGTGTTCGTGTTCGTTCATTTATTTAAATAAACGAACATAAACAAACTTCCCGCCGAACAGTTCACGAACAGTTCATGAACGTTCGGTTCGTTTACAGGCCTACCCGTATATAAAAAATATAAACGTTTAAAAATTATGGGAGGAAATATGAGAGAGAAAATTTTAAATTTATTTTTAAATTCTTTTTTCCTAAAATAACTCAATTTAATTAAAAAATGAAACAATTCAAAAACACCAAAAACTCTCCATTATGATGCCACGTGGCACTTTCAAGGGAAGGTTGAGACCTCCATTGCACGCCACGTCAGCATACACGTTTTCTTTTATATATATAGATAGATAGATATAGTATTATGAAGTGTCGGCTTACACTTCATAAGCCACCCCTCAACTTTAAGCTAATTGCAGCTTCAGTTCCCTTACTTTATGTTTCAGTTAATTGCAAGTTTAGTCCCTCTACTTTTTACTGCCACCCTCTCATGTTTCAATTGATTGCAACTTCAGTCCCCCTACATTTGTTTTGTTTTATTATCGGTTTCACCGGCCAAATGTTTATTTCACGGTTCAATCCGTTACTCGCCGCCGTAACGCGCGGCGGGTAAAATTGCTAGTTTGATTTAAAAGAAAACATAAGCATTTATTTTCTTTTATTTTATATGTACTATGCCTAGACTAGTGGGACGTACCTTTCACGTGCAACTCTTTTGTTTTCCCTCCCGTTATTTTCCTTTCAAATAATGGAGTTGGTTGCAATGAAAAATATTATATAATATATATAAATATTAATTATTATGTTTGGTTGATATGTAAAATATAAAATGAGTACGTGCTTTCTAATGTGAAAGTATTAAATATGTTGTCTAAAATTTGAAATAATTTATTTGCCACACGCGCATACCCAATTATTTGCCACATCTAAATCAATGCTTTTTAGCATCTTGTCACACATTAACGCAATCACACCTAGTGCTGGCTTATATGATTATAATCAAGTGACGAAGCTTGAAATTTTGTAATGCAATTGTAGATTTTTCTGGATAAAAAGTTTCAAGCGCGAGTTATAAAAGTGGTTGAACGGTGAACTCTCTTGAATCACAAACGTTTCCATGACTTTATAATTGAACCACAGTTGCTTGCATTGGTTTTTTTTTTTTTTTTTTTTTTTTTTTTTTTTTTTTTTCGGACCACTTGACAATTCACACTAATCAAATTGCCATCAAAGATTTTGGTTCCTTGTTGTAGGAATTGTTTCCACAACTGCTGCGCTTGCCTCATTTGACAAATAAATAACCCACACCAACAAAGATTACCCACTTTCGAAATCCATTACCTATTTATACCAACACATTTAGGCAAAACCATAAACAAACCAAAATAAACGCCTAGGAAAATGGTGAAACGGTAAAACCCGGTTCCAGGTCGCGTTCGATGGCCAATATACCAAGATACTATATTACTATACCCTACCTAAAAAAAAAAAAAAAAACCCGGCAGATAGGTCACGTATAGAACCGGTTTCGAGTTTTTTGTCAGATCAGATTATGTTTCTTAACCAGGGTCTAACGGGTTATCCATAGCAATGTCTCGATTTTAGGGGGCAGGGGTTTGTGTTTTGTAGATTAAGGTTCGCAATCCAGAAAGAGGTGGGGACACAGCTTTTGCCCGCCTATCTCCTATGTTGATGTAATTATATGCTATGGTGATGTAAATTTTACAAGTGAGAAAATCTATTTCAGCCCAAAATATTTTTTATTTGTTTAGCCCAATATCATTTGAACCCAAACCTGTTCCAATAAATGGGCCAAAATGTCCATAAACAAACAACATGATGACATACATACATTATCCTCTTCTACATTATCTCTTCACTAGCTGAAAGAAGAAGCTCAAGCTTTCTCCAATGGCGTCCATCCTCTCCTCACCCTCCTCATTACTCACCCAACATTCTTCCACTTTCAAGGTATCTCCTTTTTCCTTCATTTTTCTCTCTTAATTATTATTATTATTATTATTATTATTATTATTATTATTATCAGTTTATTTTGATGTTTTACTTATAGGGTAATGTGAGAAATCTTAAGTCAAGCATTTGTCAATTCCCTTTGATACCCATTTACAACAACAACAACAAGAATGGAGTGCAACACAGGAAACTCATGGTTGTTGCTGCTGCTGCACAGATTCAGTCAGCTGTAGTGACTTCCAATGTTCGGTTTCGCCTCGATAATTTGGGCCCTCAACCAGGTTCAAGAAAGAATGCGAAGAGGAAGGGAAGAGGGCATGCGGCGGGTCAAGGTGGGAGTTGTGGGTTTGGGATGAGGGGGCAGAAATCGCGGTCTGGGCCCGGTGTTAGAAAGGGGTTTGAGGGTGGTCAGATGCCGCTTTACCGACGGCTTCCTAAGTTGAGGGGTATTGCTGGAGGTAATGTTAATGATCTTGTTGTTTGATGGTTGGGGTATGTATGCACACCAAGTGTTTGATGAAATGTTTGTTTGAGTGGGAAATTCATTTCAAACGGGTATAACTTGGACTAAGGGGCTGTTTGGTGATTAAGTGCTGAATCATTAAGATGTTTGAATGGTTAAGAGGCTCTGAATGATTAAGTGTTGAATGGTTCAGCTATGCACAAAGTCTGAATGGTTCAGCTCTTAACCATTCCATTCAGAGCCTTTTTTAGGTTGAAACAAACAGTCTGAATGCTGAACCATTCAAAGCTGAATGGTTCAGAGCCTCATTAAGAGCTACCAAACACGCCCTAAGAGTGGAATTACGGGAAAAGGTCTTGACGAGCTAGATTATCTGATAGCTAGTTTGGTCTGGCCTAGCTGTCTGGCCCGAATTCCACGGATTATATTCCAATTCCGTAAACAAAGAATTTTCTGCGAATTTTGAAATATTTGATCCTTCTGTTATTTAGTCTCAACGCGTAAATCACTTATTAGCTTACTTGCGCCTTTATTTATAGTCTTTACATTAATAATTATGAGCCAATTTATAATTTTGTAAATTTGGCAAACCTGCCAAATATAGAATTACTTTTTTAAAGCGAATATCTTTAGTCCGGTCGTTTGTGGGACTTGAACCCATGACCTTCAAACATAGGTGTTCCCTAAAGGCTTTGTCTTTGCCAATGGGCATTCAGTTTCTTTGAGACTTTATCTTTGATTATTATTTTTACTTCTGCTCTGTGTTAGAAATGGAAATCATGGTCTTAATTTAGTTGAATTTGGGGCTAATCATAAGTATATGTTCCACTGAATCAAGGTATGCATGCTGGGCTATCGAAATACGTTCCGGTGAATTTGAAAGATATTGAAGCTGCTGGATTCCAAGAGGGGGAAGAGGTTTCACTCGAGTCACTGAAAGAGAAGGGTTTGATCAACCCATCAGGAAGAGAAAGGAGACTTCCTCTCAAGGTACATAATCATGTAACACAATCTTTTGCATTTGAATCATTGAAATATTGAGTATTATAAATACATGTCGACTTGTGTTGGAAAACAATCCGAGGTATTTTGTACCTTGAGAGAAAGTAGACTTCCTCTCGAGGTACAAAATCATGTAACAGAATCTTTTACATATGGGCTCCAATGCCGTCTGAAATACGTAACACTGCACATTTGTAGTTAGCTTAGTAAATTTTTGAGGTATGTAGCAATTGCTAAAAGTTCCGCTCAGATCGTGTGTTCTTGAATTTTCTGACTTTGTTATATCGATGTACTCTTTGTTTGAATTCGGTTCACGTTAAACTATCAAGATATAGCTCATGAAAACATTGGTTTTTTGAATCTAAAGATCTACATAAAGAGTTCACAAGATTCTTGAACTCAAAATCCACTTGATCACTAAGAGCCTCCACAATAGTTTGGTTATGGATCGTTTTTGAGGAGAGACGGCATTGTGGGCGTTCTTATGCATAAACGCCCAAGAATAGGTTTTGTGAGTGAAGGGAGGAGAGAACATTGAGTGAGTTTTGATCGTTTTTAGAGCTTGTTTTAGCTGTGTGAGGGACATAACCCGGGCAGGGTAGGCAGATGCTTACGTGATCAAACTTTAAGTTGAAAGAACAAATTTGCTAACTAAAGTATACTAAAAAAAAGAGTAAATTGACCACCAAATCTTTTAAAAACCCTTATTGGTCAGTAAACAATGCTAAAAGACCATATTTGCCACCGATCTTTTGATAAGATACTTTATACTTGATTATAAACAATTGATATTTGACTGAATATTTAAGATGTTTCTTTTCCTTCTTTCTTTACTTTTTTTTTTTTTTTTTGATAAAAAAAGCACGTCTCGTTTATTTATAATCCTAAATTCTCTTGCCATACAATGTTTTTTTTTTATTATTTTGTGGGATTTACTGGGTAAGGTTGTTGTTGTTGTTGTTGTTGTAGATGCATATATTTGTCTATCAGTAGTTGTTACTAAAAAAAGTTGTGATTCTGCTTTAAATGATTGAAACGTTCATAATACCAAAAGGGAAAACTAAAAATCGAATATTGAAATCAGTTTGGTCTCTAAAGAGAATTTAACAGTAGAGTTTGAATCTGGTTCATATTCCTGTTTTTCGTTTTGATTTCGAATACCAAGACCGCTATCTTATTTGTACCTAGGCTAGATTTTGTTACAAAACACTCGGTGGAAAACGATGAGTGGTTCTAAAAGATGAATGGGAAATTTTGCCTATTTATATGTTCTAGCTATTTTGATCCTTCGGTATTATTTAGTGGCTAATAAGAAACATTTAAAAGATTTGCCTCCATATATAAGGGTTGTTCATAAACCGTTGAAACCAGTTGAACCGCCTAAACCGAAGCAAGTCATCTGAATTGGCCATTTAGCCTTTTTCATTATTGTTGCTCGGTTCACGGTTCGGTTTTGGTGGTTTTCAAATCTGGCCAATGGTTTGGAACTTGGTATTAAGCCATTGGCCGTGTAAGCCTTTTTATGTTTTTTTCCGGTTTTGTAATATGCAATTATGTGTGTGTGTGTATATATAATCATGAACCATCATTATCATTTCAAAAAAATTAATCCAATTCGTAGTATCTCAGTCTTCAAAATACAACAAATTCAGACAAGTTTTCGTTTCTTTTCAGATTCTCGGTGACGGTGAAGTGAGTGTAAAGTTGAATTTTAAGGCCCGCGCCTTTTCTGCACAAGCTAAAGAGAAGCTTGAAGCTGCAGGTTGTTCATTGACCGTGTTGCCAGGACGAAAGAAATGGGTCAAACCATCAGTCGCCAAGAATCTGGCCCGTGCTGATGAATATTTTGCCAAAAAACGAGCGGCTGCAGCTGCTAATGAGTCGTCTGAACCTTCTACTGCTTAGAAAGCCACACAGCTGAGTCAGTTGTATTCTGTTTTTGTAAACTTGAAAATAGATGTAAAGAAGCACTAATTTATATTCTGTTTGTTTGGAATCTATTAATCCTTGTTAATGATGTTCATAATTGAAGTAAAGGGTTAATCCCTAATTCGTCAAGTCCAGAACCTCGAGCTCTGGACTGATCACTGAGCTAGGTGCCTGAACATAACGGCACCAAAGCATATTATACCTTGTTATGTCATGGATTTGAATGTTTACGCGTTTGTGCAATTACATATTTATACGTATGCTTAACGGATTTACGATTTGTTCATCAGATTGGAAATTGATCTATTCGATTTGATCAGATCAATTCATTCAGATACAGATTTTTTAACCGACGTGATCCGAATTAGTGTCTTGCCGTTACATATTCATACGTGTGCTTAATGAATTTGTTCATCAGATTGGAAATTGGTTTATTTGATATGTTCAGATCGGTTCATTCAAATACTGATTTTCTTAACCCGCATGATCGGAACTAACAAGTGTCTAACTTGTCCGAATTCAATCGATTAAACTAGTTTATTTGATTGGATTATTCGATTAGACCGGTTATGATTTGGTTTATTCGATTGAAGTCACTGGGGTAAGCATGCATTATGCATGCGTCGACCTCATTGGAGTGTTCCCGTTGGTGGGACTGAGAGACAGCGGCTTCGTTCTGGGGCAGGCGATTTTGAGGGCGGAAGCTAGGAAAGTTGTTAAGCACGAGGCAACATGTATAGAGAATCAGCACGTGTTCATTCCGTCTGTCTTCAACACTTTTGGATCCTTAGCCCCTGAGGCGGTTCGCTTTTTGAAGCAGGTACAAAAGGTTATCCAGAGTGACTCGCAGAGCCCGAGAAACCAAGGGTTTGTATTTAGTAGAACAGGCTTTGCGATTCAAAACGGGATAGCAGCGTAGCTTGTTGCCCGCTTACCCATTATCCATATGTAACTTGGTTTTTATTGTGGAATATTAATAAAGAATTATTGAAGTCGAAATTTGAATAAGCAAAATTTGTGGGACCGGTCTGAATTCACAATTGGGATAGAGTTAAAAATCAATCTGAAAACAAATTTCCCAATTTGTACCGTTCCTTTGGTTTCGGATACACTGTGGTTTTCGGATTATGTCGGTTTATGGTTTTTTCACACCCCTATCAACTACCCAAATTGCTTGGTACACTACTTTGGGGATGAGAAATTGGTACCGAGTACTGAAATCAAACCGGTATCGAATGATTTATTAGTACCAATTCGGTACACACCCTTTGGCGTTTGTAGGAACGGTACTTTCAGTTCGGTAACTTTATTTTATCTACTGGCATCGGACCGTACCAAACATTTTCAGCACCCGTACCGGTACCATTTTTTATGGTTTTCAAGTTCAAAACTTTCGACACCAATAGATTTGGTACCAGTACCGGACTCATCCCCCTCATAAACTTTTATTTTGATATATACTATTATGTATTTATGTTTACGTGTATGGGGTAGGGATCTAGAGAAAACCCTTGTTATACTGAAAACTCTGGAAACTCTGACTTCCCGAGCTTTTTAGGGCCTGAAAATTTTAGGACATGTAATATACATGATTTTAAGCATTTTGAGCCAAAAAAATCAAAAAAGCGTCGAGCACATTTTTTTTTTTTAAAATATAAGTTTTCGGGTAACACATGTTAAGCGAAATTAACATGTGTTAACAATGTGTTACCCGAAAACTTATTTATTTTTTTTAAAAACAAAGTGCTCGGCGCTTTTTTGATTTTTTTTGGCTCAAAATGCTTAAAATCATGTATATTACATACCCTAAAATTTTCATATAAAAAAAGCTCGGGAAGTTAGAGTTTCCAGAGTTTTCACTGTAACAAGGGTTTCCAATATATCCTTATACTACGTGTATGTGTATAATTACAATTTTATTGTTCTTCAACCAAAGCGCCTCGCTGATTGCACCGGTGGAATTGGAATTAATGTTAGGAATTGGAGTGGAGAAACCGAGGCCTAAGGTGAATCCGTTTGGTGATGGTAAACCTAGAGAGGTTTTGCTTCAGGAGAAAGGTGTGGATTATCGGAATTGAATACTTTGAGATGACATGCGAAGCTTTAGACTTCAAGCGAATCCCTTGATCATTCACTTATTTAATGAAATTTAACGCGCATACCGCATTCGACTATACGTGGTTTTTTATTTTTTCTAAAAGTAGAAAAAACTATAAAAGCATTAACAACTAACAAAAATATTGTAGAACAGAAGAAGAAAGTGTTCCTCTCTGTTACCAAGCATGTCAAGAAATGATAATTTTCAAATATTGTAGATCAAGGTCTCCGTTAGTACTTAACCGAATCTATCATTAAAATCTTTGACTATACGTGGTTGATGATGTCAAGTTTAAGTCGTTGATTCATTTGGAAATCGAAAACGCCTATATAGACGTTTGATTAGAGTTAAGACCTTTGTTTGTGGTTGATGATGTCAAGTTTAAGTCGTTGATTCATTTGGAAATCGAAAACGCCTATATAGACGTTTGATTAGAGTTAAGACCTTTGTTTTTATTTATTTTTAACTTTTTAAAATAATTATATTAAAAAGAATTAAAAAAAAAACAATTCAAAACACCAAAAAATACATCAAATTAAAACTTTGATTCAAAGCGCCTCGCTTTGGCCTAAGCTAAGCGCTTTGGATCAGAAAAATCAGCTTTTTCTGTCACCTCGTACGATTTGACCCAAAGCACATCACTTAGACCAAAGCGAGGCGCTAGGGATGAGGGAGGTTGAAATAGAAGTAAGGGGTGTGAATAGCAAGAGGCTATAAGATATCGGGGAGCCTTTCAAAAAAATATATATATAAGATATCCAGGGACAGACCCGTAGATCGCTCCCTCCACATGTTCCATAACTTTTCCGTACGGGGAAACACGAGACACCACAAAACATGCCAACCACACTTGCAAGTTGTTATGTTTGAATTATATAGCAAAAATATGGATTTTGAATTTTCTTATTAAAACTATCCTGTTTCAAAATTTAAAGTGTATGAGAATTGCCAATTATTAATATTTGTATATTAGGGCATTGGGTGTACAGACGGGGCAATCCCCGTCCCTTTTGCTCGTCCCATCGTCTCAACACCCCCCCCCGTCCCCGTCTCCCCCTTAACGTCAAGGACGGACCAATCAAAGCTTTTCTTCTTCTTCTTCTTCTTTTATTTTTTTGAACGTTGCACAACGGTCACATCTCCCCCAACGGCTACTTTAAAAAAAAAGGTTTTTGAATATTATAAAACAAACCTTTTCACCCTCATTTTTTATACCACACCCACTATCTCTTTCTACTTTCTCTCCAAATTTTTTTATAAACGATCCAATTTTTATAAAAAAATATCATGGATCCATTCAACCAATTCAACCAAAACAACCCAAATAGCCCGAATCCAAACCCGAATCATCCATTCACCACACCGGGTTACACGCTGGTAGTCGAGCCATCAATATCGCAACAAGTACCTTCATTACGGGCGGTCCAACAAATGCAACAAAACCTGCTAGCTTTCGCCCAATTCAACCAAATGCAATACATGCAAATGCAACAAATGCAATCGTTTCAAACTAGCCAACAATTTTCTCCACAACCATTTCCCGCAACACCTATCGGTTCGTCTCAACCCGTAGAGGTGGAGGATAACGATGAAGAAATAATTCCCGAAACTCATCCTACGCCACCCACCGAAAAAGCTAAAGGAAAACGCAAAGATAAACCTAGAGAGAAAGGTACGAGACGTGGTAAACCGAAAGATGGAGTAGCCAAGCCATGGTCCGATATTGAAGATGAGGCGTTAGCTAAGGCGTGGGTTGCTTCGTCAAAACACGCCGCAGTTGGTAATAATTTTTTCCTCTCATCTTATATTTGCGCATATATATATATATATATATATATATATATAGTTTAATTATTTTAATTAAATTTTTTTAATCATAGGTACCGCCCAATCGCAAGAGGCGTTATGGGACAAAATTGTTGAAAACTTTCATTTGTTTATGCAAATGCCACCATATCGACTACATGATGCTTGTAGCTCGAAGTGGAGAAAGTTGAACACGGATTGTGGTCGATTTAATGCTATTTATAACCGCATTAAGTCGAACCCGCCTAGTGGTTGGAATGAGCAACATATTTTCGAGGAGGCTTTGTAAAAGTATAAAAATGAGTTTGGCAAAGCTTTCTCGATGATTAAGGCTTGGTCGGTCTTGAAAGATGAACAAACATTGACGATGGTCTCAAACGAGGCTCAACAGGCCAAACGAGGGAAAAAAAGATCAAAAAGGAGGTCCGTCCATTCCAATTGATATTGATATGAACGAGGAGGCCGAGTTCGACCTACCCAATTTTGAGGAGGAGCCACGCCCCATAGGTTTATAATTTTTTTAGAATTTTTTATATAATTGTTTGCGTTTTCTTTCTAACATATAAATGTTTGTGTTTTTTATGTAGGTCGGGATAAAGCTCGAAAGGAAGCGGTGGCTAGAAAGAAAATGGCATCGGGTAGCAAGAGCGGGATCGCTTCAAGGCTTGACACTTTATCGGCACAAATGGACGCTTTCAACCAAGCTAATCAAGAAAAAAATAAAAATCAAGAAGGAAAAGCTTAGGTTGATAGATGAAGCGAAGGCGGTGGAAGAGTGGAAAATTATGTCGGCCGACATATCTCATTATCCCGAATAACAACGCGTCGCGTTGAAGAATATGCAAGACAAATTGATTCAAAAGTGGAAGTAGTTTTTTAAAATTTTAGGAAATCCTATCTTTTTTTTCGGTTTATTTGTTTTTTTTTTAATTTTAGTATGGTTTATAATTTTTTTTATTAAATCTAGTATTTATTTGAACATTATTTTCTTTATTTGTTACTTTTTTAAAACTAATTAAAATTAATATTAAAAAATTTAAGTAATAAATGCTTGAGACATGAAGTGCTAGTGTCTCCACACCCCTCTCATGTCTCAAGTAAGAGGAAAATGAACCTTGGTGATGTGGCATCCTAGTTAGCATGGTGACATCAACTTTTTGGTGTCACCACACCCACTAGCCTTATAGACTAGCTTATATCCTAGAAGTTTTTCGGGATGGACAAATCTAATATGAAGTGATAAAATATGTGTTATGATGTAATATATCCCGAAAGCTTTTCGGAATAGACAAATCTAATATGAAATGATAAAATATGTGTTATGATGTAACATACAAATTAATGTACTACAATATTAGAAAACAACAATTTTAATCATGTAAATAAGAATGAACATGTATATTAAAAAGAAGATATACGTTTAGATGAGGAGCAGAGCCAAAAGCAACCATTGCAATGTGTGATTGGGGTTTAGATCAGGTTTAATTTTAATTTTTTATTATCAAAAGATAAATAATAATATGCATGTGTGTTAATATTAACGTTTATAATGCAAAATGGTAAAATATTATTTATTAAATTTAAGATGTTAAAAACATAAAGTTCCTTTATGATGTAACTTGAAAATTCTAATAATAGTAAAATACATAAATGTGTCAATTAATGAAAATAATAAATATATAAAAAAATCTCAGTCGAGAAGGAACCTTCATCAAGTTATTATTATTAAACTTTAATAGATAAATTACAACTAAAATTACTATATAAAAGTAAATATATAAATCATTAACCTCATAAATTCATTTATATAAGTTAGAAGGGCATGTTTAAAAAAAAATGGATGAAGCATGATTTGTTCATAAACCTTTGATATGTCATTTTAATTTTGATATAAAATTACATATCAATCTATTTAAATGCTTAATAATGGTGTATATATATATACTAGCAGAATAGCCCGCGCGTTGTGGCGGGAGACGTCAACATGTATAGAATCAATAAAATGTGGAATACATAGTATATTGAGACGGCTTTCAACAAAGAGGCATAAGTACGCATACTCCTACATATTATTCCCGACTTTCTAATAACAAAACTAATGATAATAAGTATAATTCTTCTTTTCTCTTTCTTATTGTCTATCCTATATCTCACTATCGCTACGCTACTACCACATTGTGGATTTGTGGTTGCCCCATTGATCCTATACCCCATCATCCCCTTTGTATGACGATTTTCATTTTTCCCTCTCTCGTCTTGCCTTGTGACACATTGGGTGTGTGTGTGTGTGTATATATTAGGTTCTATGGACTTTTTATTGTAGTCCTTAATTGGTCCTAGCTCATGTTGTTATAGCCATGCTGCTGATTGATTGGCCCCTGTATTCGACTCGTCGGTGCTTCGTAGCTTCTGTCATCATATTTCTTGTTGTCACATATTGTGCGTCTTCGTCATAGTGTTTTTACTATTTAAGTATTTATAGTTTTTTAGATTGTGTGGTCTTTTATGGCAACAGCTTCCTTATTATTTTACTTGTTAAAAAATGTTTTGAAAACACATGTTAAAACATGCTTCAAATCTAACCCGAATAAAGGCAAGCATTTATTTGAAAGCCTAAGGAAACAAACATAGATTAGTATAATACTTTTATATTTGAAGCATATATCCGTTGAATTTATTACTTTTACCTTGTTCATAAAATTTGTTAATTTGCAAGTGATTAGAGTAGACACTGAAAAAATACAGGGGAGCTAAGTGTAGAATATATTTAGTGAAAACTCTACAAGTGTCATCAAATTAAATTGAAACAATCACTTTTCATTAATAGATCATTGATTTATTGGAAGGTGAAAGGTGGGGGGTATATTTTTTTTGAACGACCAACAAACGATGTCCTGACTACCCGGGGTACCCACAAATTGGTTACAAAAGCACCCATATACGCTTCTGGGTGAAGACACGTCTTAGGTGCCTGCCCACAGGTAGCACTAAGTAGCCGGAACCCACCAAGCCACCTGTCACACCCTCAAATTCCACATGTGGGGTTTTACCGCGAGGCGCGTGACACACCAGGATCCAAGTCAACGGTCACAATAAACAACAACTAAATGATATAAAAACAACGTAAATTGCCCATTAGGTTTTCAAAAATCTAATCATTGCTGCGGAAGCGTAAACTTTATTACAACCGAAGGTAAAACATAAAAGTCTGAAAGTACTAAAAGACGTGCAAGTGAGTCCTAGACGCCGTGAGACTCCGTGCACCTACCGATAGCTTCTACCTTAGCGACCTGAGAAAAACATGCTAAAGAACGTCAGTAAATAATGCCGGTGAGTTCATAGGTTTTTAAGTAAAAACGTTTCATGAACTTTTGAAAGACTATCATGATACAACCGACCGATGAAATCACTCGTTAAACGTTTGAACTCCATAACGAACCTCCCAAATGAACTATCGCCCACCGTGGTTAACGAACTACCATCCCATGGTCAACGAACTACTATATCATAGCTAACGGACTACCATCCCATGGTCAACGAACTACCATATCATAGCTAACGAACTACCACATAGGGGCTAACGAACTACCGCATCGCGGCTAACGAACTGCCACAACATAGGTCATATAATACTGAACATAAATGAATACATTGAACCCAAATGAACACTCCCAAACGTAATGAACTTGCGAACACAATTGACACATGTTTAAAGAACACAACATGTTTTCTCCCCCGAAAATGTAAAACCAGTAAAAGAGTGGGGCCGTGAAACTCACCTTAGAGTGCGTCCTCAGTAATGTAGAAATCCGATACGTGTGTGATAGTCCCTACTAGTGGCGACATATCAATGAGTTTACATAAGTGTGATGACTACTAACCCGAAGGCTAATCAGTCCCCAAATTGTCTAGACCGTGACTGTGTATGTTGAAAACATGTTTAAACGTTAAACCGACCAAACCAGAAAAAACCTGACATCCCATTGGTAACCCGACGTCCCACGTGTTAGCCACATACAAGATATCATGCACATATGCAATTAAACACTTAGCATGCGCAAACATTCACCCTATCTAGCATAATGCCCAATTAACGCAAAAACAAGTCCGAACACGTATAACTAAGTTATTGGACATGTCACGGGGTTCCTAATATGTTCCTAGGTGCTAAACCGTGTTTCGGGATGTTAGAATGCACATATGACAACAGTACACGCGATTAGGAATCAAACATGCAATTAGGAAAGGCTAACTGGTGATTAGAGGTGTAATCGCCTGATATACTAGCGATTGGGGCCAATCGCCCTTACTATAGGCGATTAGGGTTCCCTAATCGCCCCTACTGCTCTGTATCGCCTTTTTGCGTGTTTAACCTTCCAAATCAGATCCGAAACATGTGCAAACACCCAATTTCAAACCCAAAACATTAATCCAACTATTTCAAGCAAAAACCCCTAATTTATTATCATTCTAGTCATCCCGAATGCAAGCGTTTTCCCAAAATAGCATAACTTAGCATGTAAACATCACATCAACATGCAAACCTTACCCTAAATGGAAAATATCCAGATTTCATCACATAATGACGTTTTTCGACACTATCCTACTGTTCTAGCATCGTCCTAGAGTAAACCCTAACTTCAAACAATCAATAAAACACAACATATCATCATTAATCCTCCATGATCATTCAAACGGGTCAAAACGCCTAATATCAATAATACACATCAATGAACCTTCAAACTCCTAGGTTAACATCATATCAACTCATTTAGATCAGAAACATATCAATAATACAAGAACTACCATGTTTAAACGATAAAAATCCTATCTTGCATGAATACATCTCATATAACAAGCATAGAGGTTTGGGTTTGTTTAGAAACTGATTTTAATGAGTTTTCAAAGACACAAATGTTTAGAAACCAGGTCTGGACCTTTAGGGATCAAAACAATATCATTACAAAGGTTTGGGATGAAGAACACACCTTGAAATTGTAAGATTATGGGATGTAAAGCTTGGAAATGTGATTTCTTGATCAAAAACGTGTTGCAGAGGTTGAATAAGGTGTGGGGTGGCTTTGGGGTGTATTAGGGTTTCACAAATGATGTTTTAAAACATAAGGGTGGTATTTATAGGCGTTTCTAGTCGTTTAGTACGCGTCAGGCGATTGGGCAGGAGCTACAGGCGATTAGAGTGTCTAATCGCGTGTAACTACTGGTGATTAGACCAATCGCCTATAATCTCTCTTCCAATCGTCCCTATTATTGGCGATTAGGCTAATCACCACTTATTTACATGCAATTACACCAATAACTCCCTATTTACATGCAATTACGCGTAATCACCTATAATGTCATGCAATTACGCGTAATCACCTAAAATGTCATGCAATTACGCGTAATCACCTATAATGTCATGCAATTACACGTAATCACTATTTTAACACATATAAACACGTATTCACATACCGACAAGTCATATAATAATTGTAAGCACATAATGCATGATAACTAACACGTTCCCATCCGTTCACCAATTCCCGGGACTCGAGATTTACGTGTGTGCGTTAAACCCGCCGATTCTACAAATCACCAATCCGTGTTCACACGGTTATGGACCGACTCCTAATGATCCCGTGGATCACTGTAACGACTCCCGATGATTCCCGGAACCATCATAATGACTCAACTGACCTAGTTAAGTATGTTTGAAAACGTTTTTCGCTAAGGTAGACTTATGTGTTTTATAAAACGTTAACCTAAACGTGCCGGGTGTCACATCATCCCCGTGTTAAAAGAATTTTCGTCCCGAAAATTTCCCGAAGTCAGAGAGAACGAAGCGATAAAAGAAAATTTTTCCCGGTCGTCACACCACCAATTCCGGGGAAAACCTGACCCCTACCCGCCCGAAGGCATGATAGTGGAAAATCAGTAAAACCCGGTGGGATCTAGGATCACTATCATAACCTCCAAAGTGTCTTAATTGTCACAACTATGCCTATAATACCCTTAAATTTCTTGCTTAAATATGTTGTACATGTTGCTTGTTAAGTTGTACGGAAATGCAAATTACCATGTTGTACATCACTCTTCCTTAATAAGATAACTAGTAGGAAGCCCGCGCGTTGCTGCGGGAGCGATAATATAAAATGTGATATTCTATAATTAGTTTTATCAATTCTCTCGTGTATCGTATCTATGTGGATTTATGTACCCTAACTGAGCCTTAAAAATATGCTAAAACTATGTGGAATGCATATACATGTGTTGGTAACTATAAATACTCTAAATCATTATGTCCACCATTCAAATTATAAGTTTTTTAATCAATTCAGAATCGAATTCCATGTTTAAATAAGTTTGAAATTAGGAGTGGAGGTTAGTGGTCGATTGAGGGTGCCCCGCCCCACTCTCATTTTCTTTGCTCAATAGTGTAAGTTTACGTGTCATTGGCCTAAATTTTTATACGCAATATTGTGTCCAACCCCTTCCGTTTTAAGGGTCGTCCCTGACTGTCGTTGCGATGAGGATCCGGTGTGTGTGCAAAATACTTAGAACCATGTGGCAAACTAACCATGCTTCTAATCAAATTCTCACTTCTAAATGAGAATGAATTTCCCTATGTTTCAATACTTATTTTAAAAAAACATAACATAGATGAATAACATATTAAAAGCTCAATTTAAGATTCATGTTATTAATCAATACATGAAATGAGTTCAAAAATCATTAATCAAAGTTGTAGAATCTAATTATACAGCACACCTAAATGATTGTAACCTCTGATATAGTTATTTTAAAAAGCATAATATGCATGAATAACCAATTAAAAGCTCAATTTCTAGTCTAAGTTAAGACTAAAAGATTGATGTTACCAATCAAAACAAAACGGGAAATATGTTAATAAATCATTAATCAAATTTGTTAGTTGTAGTTATACAACACAACTAAATAGGCGAACCAATCCTCATGATTGAAGATTTAAACATTTTTATAGTCATAACCAGACATAGCATAGATCAATAACCAACAAAAAAATAATAATTAACAGCAAAAAAAAACATATCAATTAATGTGTTTGCTACAAATTTAGAATTTTTTTTCTACAACAACAACAAAGCTTGCTTCCAACTGGAACTCCTCTTACTCGGTCCAGGCGAATTCTTTAGACCACTCACCTGAAAAATAGCACTGAATTTGTATTATAAAAGCAAAGAAACACAAGAAAAATCAAGAACCTATAACTATAAAAACAATAAAATAGAAATCCAACCTTACCAGCATCAACATATTGTCAATCGAAGAGAAAAACCAGCAAGATGCGAACATCTGGGTGTGATGGGCATAGAAGAACTTATAGTTTCAAGAAGATGGAGTTATGGAACTCGAATAGACGATTTCGAATTTCCGAATTAAATTTGGTTAAAGTGAATTTGTTCTTTGTAACGGTGTTATGCGAATGATGATTGGAATGTGAACTAATCACCATTTGTGTAGTTAATATTGTATTCATTATGATGAACCACCAAGGAAGATGAAAGGTTAGTATGAATTGATTTGACTAAGATGGCCTTAAAGTGTTTTAAAAGTGTGATGAATGTCCAACTTTAAACCCTTTAAATTGGCTTTAAGTGTATTATAAATTATGCTGAAATATTTGTACACAATACAAAATTACAATGGTATACATCTTTGGACATAATATTTATCAAACTCTTTGAAAGGCACTCAAATTCTATTTACAATGTATACAACTTCCTAATAATCGAATATGCTATATTGGACACTATGGTGTTGTTTGTTTTTTGCTCAGAAGCACTTCTGACCTCTTTTATTTGCGCCACGCAGACGCGCGCAGACGTTTGGGGTCTGCAGATTGTTTGTTTTTTTGGAAGACCTTTGACCTCTTCTTGGTGCAGACTTGTTCCAAAGTATTTTAAGGTATTCAAAGGTCTTCTCCACTTCTCTTCTCCTCACCCACCACCACCACCACCACCACCCACCACCACCACCACCAACCACGGTCCACCACCACCACGGTCCACCACCACCTACCAACGTCCACCACCACCACCGTCCACCACCATCACCGTCCACCACCACCACCGTCCACCACAACCACCGTCCACCACCACCACCATCACCGTCCACCACCACCACCACCGTCCACCAGCACCACCGTCCACCACCACCTACCAACGTCCACCACCACCACCGTCCACCACCACCATCCACCACCACCGTCCACCACCACCGCCACCGTCCACCACCACCACGGTCCACCACCACCTACCAACGTCCACCACCACCACGGTCCACCACCACAACCACCATCCACCACCACGGTCCACCACCACCATGGTCCACCACCCACCACCACCACCGTCTACCACCACCACCGTCCACCACCACCACCGTCTACCACCACCGTCCACAACCACCATCCACCACCACCGTCCACAACCACCATCCACCACCACCGTCCACTACCACCACCCATCACCACCACGGTCCACCACCACCCACCACCACTGTCTACCACCACCCTCCACCACCCACCACCACCGTCCACCACCACCCACCACCACCACCACCGTCCACCACCATCCACCACCATCCACCACCACCCACCACCACCACCCACCACTACTGTCTACCACCACCCTCCACCACCCACCACCACCACCCACCACCACCACCATCCACCACCACCCACCACCACCGTCCACCACCACCATCCACCACCACCGTCCACCACCACCACCCACCACCACTACCGTCCACCACCAGCACCCACCACCACCACCGTCTACCACCAGACTGCAGATATTAACAAACAAACAGTCTTCTTCTTGCAGACTGCAGACCTTTGGTCCACCTCTTCTCCTGCAGATGTCTGAAGATGTGGTCCGCAGACTGCAGACCTTTTCCTGCAGAAAAAACAAACAACACCTATATAAAGGTAAAACTTGGACCAAAAACAAATTGTATGCAAGGCAACCAAATCCTGAATCGGCCTGTTTCAACCAAACAAACTGTATTAAAGCAGCAGTGAAATAAAACGACAGGAAGATATTACCGATCCAATCTCGATCTCCAAGAACATTTTCAGTTTAGCGTTGTGATTCTTGTTGGAAACTTCCCTCAATTACCCAACCTGCAGTTCTAATAACAGTTTTGATTTCAGCTTGTTAATAAAACCAATAGCAACATGATAAATATTGATCTCAATTCTATAGATAAAACATATTAACATCTATAAAAAATATTAGCAATTAAAGCAAAACAATTCCGATTGGGTTTCCTACAAAGCTGTTGAAGGTCGATTAGGACGATGTGTGTGGTTCTGCCTCTTTGGCCATACAAGAAGTGTTGAAATTGAATAGGCACACCAATTCTTTAGTAACCTCATCCTGTAGACCATAAATATTTGATGAATATAAGTAAGTGTATGTTTCCAACAACTAAAGGTATATTATTAACAATGTAAAAGGACAAAAATTACAAATCGACAGTAAAACAAATCGAGCAATGAAATATACCTCGAATTGGTTAAATAGCGTTTATTTCTGTATGCGAAATCTATGAACTTTGTCATAGTTTGCATCATGAGTAACCTAGACATGTCAAGTAATGATATTAGTAAGATGGGTTTCTTGAAAAGTAAAACAAGTGTAGAAGACAAGAAAGCAATGACTATAAATGAGTATTCAAGAGTAAGGAAATGGGTTTTATTGGGTGTTATGAATGTAGGTTACATCTTGAAAGACATATAAAGTGTGTATTACACACATATACAATGTACATAATATGTTATACATGAGGGGCAAAAAAGGTAGGAAATGACAAAAATATAGAGATTTGTAAAGAGGCTTTTCATATGCCATCTTAAAATTGAGAGGAAATTACTTTCATGGACATGCTTCCTCCTTAATAAGGTAATCTAGACTAGATAGTGGGGTGCCTGCACGATGCGGCGGGAAACATAACACTTATGCCGCTGATTTCAGGGGTGTGTACAAGACGGTATGGTTCAGTTCAATTTTATAACAAAAACCACGTTAGTTATTATACATTGGACTCTAACCTAGTTAGTTATAAAACTGGGGATTCTAAGCTAGTTAGTTATAAAAAAATAACTTTTATAAGTTCATGCATAAAGAGAGAGCTAACAAAAATTACATATCTAAATGTATGTGTTTATCCCAGATAACAAAGTCTTAAATATCATTATTATTAGTTGAATTGCTCTATTTAAAATAAATCTACAACAAGCACATCAAGCTACAATGATAGATATGACTAACCTCATAGTCTCATACTCAACTATCTTGTAATAAAAATAAAAGCGCATAATACTATATCAATCATCTTACCTGAAACTTGAATTGTAGGTCGTGTCCCCATAGGTACATCCTTAAAGAGCGATCCATAAGTTCTTTATCACAAAAATGTTTTCAAATGTACTCGATATATTTACTAATTGTACTTAGTCTGTTACCAAATCATTTTTTTCTTATAGGAAGAAAAGCTTTGTGTTTTTCTATTGACAAGTCATTTGTATGTTTACTTTATTCATGAGTTCTAAACCTATATTATATAAAAAAACATTATCAACATCGATTTCATTTCAACACCACGCTATGATATAATTATCTATACATCATTAGATGATATAATTAATCTAAATTTGTTATTAATTTCACGAGGTTATCATGGCTAAGGCAAAATAGGTGTTTGCCAATTGAAGGGAAATGAAAGTGATGTAAAAATTATATACCACAGTACATACATACATACATATATATGTTTTTAAAAGTTGAAGCTCCTACAAGATCATCAAATCAGAATAAGAGTAAACAAGGATGTCTTACATGAACAAAAAAAAGCCATCTTTAAAACCAAAATCCGAAAATACATACAAACATAACCAAAGTAGAGACAAAACATACAACACTTGAGTAACCTTGTCTGCCGGAATACGTTCACGTTTTTCGATGTATTCAAATGGAAAGCATCCTACTTGGTTGCTTTCTCTTTACATTCACATTCTATCTAACCATTATTGCTGTGAAAAAAGAAATTTCATTTATAAGAGTTTGTTGTCTCTTTAGTTTTCCTCAAGTAATTAACAAATAATTTAAATATATAAGAAGTTGCATCATTTCAGTTTCTTCTTTTTAACTGCTATCATGTTACAAGAATATAAAGATTAAAATGTTTACTATTTATATAATATAAAGCAATGTAGTTGTATTTATCAATATATCCATCAATTCATTTATCAATTTAATACTTATGTAAAGTACCATATTGTCCCTTACCAATTTCATTAACTTGTTGTACCATAAGCAAAAAATGTTGTAATTACTTAAATTTTGTTGGTATCCTTCTCAAATGCTTTATAAGATACTAGTGGGATGCCCGCGCGATGCCGCGGGGCGACTTATATTGAAGCAAATAATGAAATGTTAGTGTCGCGCGATGCGGCGTTGATTATAATTTGCAATGCGACACTTGTTTTATGTTAGTTTATCAATCCTCTTTACTTAATTTTCTTTTTCATAGGATCATTGTGGTCTCTAGATGTCATGAGCATTACATATCACAATTAAATAATAAAAAAACACATGACTAACAAACTATCAGCCATAAATATAGTACGTAATTTAAAAATAAAATTTGAACACAAGAATAGGACAATTTTAGTCATGAAGATAGTAACTTAAGAATAAATTTTGTATCTCAACTAACTGCATCTTAATGAAATCAACTTTTGTCACATACACCAGCCACATTTTTCGACCACTGGTCTTCATCATTAAGACTCTCATAAAAAGAGCGATTGAGAGTTTTATCTTCCTATATCACTACTCCATCTTCCTCTTTCACGGAGAGTTTTATTTTCGTTTTATATTCTGTCACTATTAAATCTACCACAACAACTTAGGGCACTAAAACAATACAAAAAAATAAACTATACAAAGCATGGTTAACTTGACAAACTCTATTTAGTTCTCTTGGTGTTATAAACCTAGTAGTTTAGTAAAAAAAAAGAAATAAAAAACTTGAGTTATATGAATAAAACCACCTTCCAACCTGCTACTAAATTATTCTAACACATTACTTTTAATAACCCTTAATATTATTATTATGGTTGCCATCTAGAAAAGAAAAAAAAAATTTTGATGCTATCCAATTTAAAAGTGTTCATGCTCCAAATTTTATGATAACGATCAGAAAAAAAAAGTTAGTAGATATTGATAAAATATTAAAGTCATTAAGAGGTTTTAACGTGCATGGGTGAAGACACTTACAAGATTTGTATTTCAAACACGTCACAACGCTTTGGGTATTGCTTCCAATGCGGTTTGATGTCAAAGAGCATGAGAAAGTGTGTTTAGATTTTCAGAGAAAAACTATGAGATTATCAACAAAAGATGAACAATAGTGAATAAGATATATGAACATATTTGTATTAACTTACCAGATTGAAGATCATTTGGAGTGTTCCTTCCCTTGATCATTGCAGAATGAGAGAGAGAAATATGATGGTAGTAACTAATGTATGGGGAAGTTAGAAAAGTGAAAGGTTGTCATCTATATTTATTTACTATTTTCCCTAGGACATGAAGAGTCGGGGGTTAACATTAGTAGGAAGAATGTTTTAATGGTTGTGATTACATATTTATTTGAAATTTAATTATACATATAACTTAAAAGGTTTGTACAATGTGCATTATCATTTGTAATTACTTAAGAATAATTTTTTTTTTTGGAAGGTGAATTTCTATGTTGTTCTTATGTAAAAATGATTATTCTCTCTATTTCATCTAATTTAATACTCATGTAGAAAGACCATTTTGGCCCTTTACTAACTTTACAAATTGTTGTACCATAAGCATAAGATGTTGTAATTACTTAATTTTTGTTGGAATCATTCCCTCATACTTAATAATACTTAATAATATAGTATTTTTTTTTTTGAAAAGAAAACTTCATTCAAAAAAACATGCTCAAAAAGTCTTCAAAGAGAAGACCTGAGAGCGACCAAACAATACATCAATCCAAGGGGTTAGACACCCATTTTTTCCAATCTCTATCTATACAATTAGATCTATTACAAATCCATAAATACGATGAAGTTTTGACAAGCTCGACTAACTCGATGGGCCTCCGGTACTTATTATTGAAAATACGGTTATTGCGTTCATTCCACATCGTCCACATCGTTGTATAGATAATACCCCTTAGAATGTGTTTCGCCTTCTTTGAGTTCGTATGATCCTCCGGAATTTTCAAGACGTCCACCACATCAAATAAAATACTGGGCGGAATCCTACACCAAGCCTCGATCCTATTCCACACTTCCTGAGCGTATGCGCACCCTGTAAAAAGATGGATAGTAGTCTCTTCTTCCCGTTGACAAAAGATGCAGCCTGTTTGTTGTATGGACACCCCCTTTTAATAAGTTCAGCTATAGTCGGAAGACGATTGAAAGCAGCCCTCCACACCATAATTTTGCATTTCAAAGGAACCCAAACCTTCCATTTAATACTTGAAATCTGCCCAGCCAGTCTATTAGGAGCAAGCAACTGTTTAGCAGAACTGACTGTGAACATACCATCTGCAGCCGGGCTCCAACTCCACCTGTCCGAACCTTCTCGCCACTCAAAATCATGGATGTCGCTTAACAGAGGCGGATTCATTCATTAAGAAGGGTGGGCATGTGCCCACCCTAAGTTTCAGATTTGTATTTTGGTTTTTAATATTTTCGTGGGAGTTTTAGCCCAATTAGAGCACCATTGAACCAAATATTAGTGGCTACAGCCGAAGTGCCCATCCTCTTTTTAGATGGAATTTAAAGATTTTATTGAGATGCTTAAAGCTTGATGAAGCTTCAATGGAGAAACTTAATTTGTTGATGAAGATGATTAGGTAGGAGAGAGATGATGGGTTGTACAGGGAATCCGTAGCATATTTTTTATTTCATTAAAGTTTCCTATTACCTCCCTTAAATTGGAATAAGGTTATAAACAAACCCTTTAAGTTTAACTTAAATTTTAAACAACCCTAAAGCATAACATCCCATGTTGTATTAAGTAGATTAATAATATGTTTTGTTGATGGATTCTCAGCCAATCTAAAACTGTTAATTTTATTTTTCTTTTTTGATTAAAATATTTTTTGAAATCGTCATATCATTAAATAAATAAGTATAAATGGTTTCATTACATCGGACCCATTTTGTCGTGTCTTGTTTTTAACTAGCCCAATTTGACATAACTAAAAATGAGCCGATCCATTTTGTGCCCACCGTAAAAAAATATTCTGGATCCGCCACTGTCGCTTAACAAGTGGAACAATTCATTCACTTCTGTAGCCGATTGTGGGACTGATTTCCAGTCCCATTGCAATCTCTTTACACCGTTTACAATACTGAGTCTGGTAGATACCTTGATCCACTTATGCTTCTCGAGGCGGAATAAGTTGGGGTAAGTACTTCTAAGCGGCTCACTTCTTAACTAGGGATCTGTCCAGAAGTTAATACTATTACCATCCCCAAGAACACCAACAATAAAAGAATTGATGATCACACCATTCGGCATCTTAGCTTCCCCCACTCTAACAATCGCTTTCCAACATCCGGTAGACATAGTGTTACAAGGCAACAAAGCCCACGGTCTACTAGAGCCGTGACATCCCAATATTATTGTTTTCCACAAACTATTCCCATCATGTTTAAATCTCCAAGTCCACTTCAATAAAAGGGCCTCATTCATCGCACGTAAATTTGACACACCCAAACCACCGTTCTTCTTAGGAGATGATACAATCTCCCAAGCAACCCATGGAATCTTTCTTTCATCTTTAGAACCACCCAAAAAAAATCGTCTCATAAGGGTTTCAATAGAATCTAGCACCGCCTTCGGGGCTTTGTAAAGAGAAAAATAATAAATAGGAAGGCTTTCAAGAACCGATTTAATGAGAATAAGACGTCCACCAATCGAGAGAGAATTAGCTTTCCACGAAGCAAGGCGATTTCTAATGACATCAATCACCGGGTCCCAACTACTAATGCGGTTCATACGAGCTCCAACTTTAATACCGAGATACGTAAATGGAATGTTCCCACTTTTACAACCAAGAAATTCCATCATATCATCCACTTCCGAATCTTCCACGCCAACCCCGAAGATATTAGACTTATGAAGATTAATACGAAGCCCCGAGCACAAGTAGAATATGCGAAGGACTCTAGCAATAATCCGAACATTCTCTTTCGACCAATCACCCATAATGAGGGCATCATCCGCGAAAAAAAGGTGATTAATCTCCGGGCCATCACTACCCAACCTTAACCCTTTAAAAATACCCAAATGATTTGCTTTCTTTAGAATCCAAGAAAGAGCTTCCATGACAATCAAGAAAAGGAAGAGAGATAACGGATCGCCTTGTCTAAGGCCTTTCTCGCATCTGAAATCGAAAGTAGGCGACCCATTAACCAATACCGCGGCCCTAGAAGAATGACAAATACCCTTAATCCAATCACACCAAAGAGAAGGGAAGCCCATTTGAGACATAATAGAGGATAAAAAATGCCAATTGACGTTGTCGTAAGCCTTCTCGAAGTCGATTTTCAATAAAAACGCCATTTTCTTCCTTTTTTTCAACCAATCAATAACCTCATTAACCATTAACGGCCCATCAAGAATAAATCGGCCCGCGAGAAACGCCGATTGGGACTCAGAAATCAGCGGGCCCATGACTTTTTTGAGACGGTTAGCGAGTATTTTAGTAATCACTTTGCTAATCGCCCCTACCAAAGTAATAGGCCTATAGTCCCTAAAACCCATAGGCGTTTTAGTTTTTGGGATTAAGGTAATAAAAGACGAATTGCAACCGGCACTTATCACCCCAGCCGAATGGAACTCATCCATGATCTTCAGAAAATCTTCTTCAAAAAAATCCCAAAAACGCTTGAAAAATCTGAAATTAAAACCATCCGGGCCCGGGGCTTTATCAGAACCACAACCAAAAACCGCATCTTTGATTTCTTGTCTAGAGAATTTTGCCACCAACCCCTCACAATCCGCGGCTTGCAACGTGTTTAAACCATGGCAAACCAAATTCGGTCTATGATGAACATCTTCTTTAAAATGGCTTCGAAAGAATTTCAAAACTTCTCGCTTGACGAAGGACGGTTTTGTAACCCATTCGCCATTAATCATAATGCCCGGGATAGAGTTTCTAGCCTTTCTGCCATTAACAACTTTGTGAAAGAAAGCGGAATTCTCATCACCCAACGAGGCCCATTTGACACGCGATTTCTGTCGAATGTCACGCGTCTTTAAAGCTTCAATTTCTTCTATGGCTTTAGTGCACTCGATCCAAGCCCAAAGATCAGCCTCATCCAACTCTGCATTTTTCATTTGAATTTCGAAGGCTTCTTTTTCGTTTCGTAAAAGAGCCTCCTCCTCTTTTTCCTTTAAACTATCATTTCTATACCAATCTGTGAGCCGCCCTCGAAGCCTTTTGAGTTTGTTAAGGAAGTTGGTATCCGCATTCCCGCTATTGTTCCAGCTATTGAGGGTCGAAGTAATAACCTCAACACACCCCGGTCTCTCCAACCAGGAATCAAACATACTGATCGGTGCATTTTAGGTTCACTTTAATTTATTGTATTTATAACAAAAATGCATCGATGTTAGTTCAAGGTATAGTGTTTTAAAGTGTTTTTATATTTTGAAGGTTATTGAGGAAATGATTCTAAAATAATATATTTATATGAATAAATTATGAAAGTTAAATTTATAAAGTTTAAATAGTGAAACCTCATTTCTAATGGTTAATTGTAATTAATTACTAAATGACTTTGAGGAATTAAGCCTACGAGTTATTAGAGAAAATAATAGTGATCAAAGTTAAAGCATTATAGTAATTAATTAATTGTTTCATGTGCCTCTCATTTGTTGTACAGGAAACGAACACAGAAATTCAAGATGGGCCAAACGAAGAATTTAATTAGCAGCAACATGGGTGTTTGTGTTTGACACATGGGCTACACCTTTATATCAAAATCACTCAAATTGTCTAGTCTAGAATTAAATCGTAAATGGGCCATGGACAACTAAGTGGGCTTAATTCGGTAGGCTTGCACAAGGGAAAGGAGGCATCAAAGAAAAAAAGGATAAAATGGCGGTGGAACAATGAAAGAAGGGGGATTGTTATTTTTTTTTACGGCTGCAGGCACAGCAAGAGGACGCACACAAAAGGGAAGAGAAAAGATCCAACTTTTGAAGAAGCAAGTTTCATGGCCATGAGTGGCTAATCCTATTGTATTACATTAGGGATGTAAGCTTTTGATATCTAGGGTTTGAACACATTGGGTATTGTTCTTAAACTTTTGTTTATGTTATTGTGTGCTTGAATTAACCGTGTTAATTGGTGATTAATCTTATGCTAAACTCATTGTAGTTAATTGATGTTGTGCCAATTTCTCATGAGATAAGCATGATTCCTTACGTTAACACAAACATAGGATTGTATGTTCTAGGTAATGAAGTATAGTTTAATCTATCTTGATATTGATAAAACTTGATACCTAAGCCTATTGAACAATCACTCCGTTAGTGCCAATTACATTATTATTGTTTACCCAATTGTTAAAGCCCTAGTATTCAATTGTCGAATCCTTAGTGTAATCTTTTTAATCCGATTGTTTACAACATCATTTTTATTTATAATTTCAATTAATTCTTAGTATTATAAACAACAACTTTAAATCAAAAACCTTAAATGAACAAAGTGCAATCTTCATAAGTCACCTAGCATCTTCATAAGCACCGCTGTTTAATCAACTAAATAATATTCACTAACCACACGCTCCTTGGATTGATACCCTACTTACCCTAGCTACCTAGGTTATTTAGGTTTTGCATGACCCTAACGACAGGTCATCAAATGGCGCCGTTGCCGGGGAGCTAGTGCGCTTAGTGTTTAGAGTTTAGTTGATTATTGTGATTAACTGTTTAATTTGTCTTTGTTACTTCTTTTTGTTCGTTTTTACGCGTGGTGTGTTAAGTGTGCAGGTGACAGATAATGCATGCATGCCACTTGTGTAAAATCTGAAGATTGGGAATTTAGCAAGACTTGATCGTCATCATCACAATGTACTGGGAAGATGATGATAATACTTGTCCTTGTTATGGGAGCCCATATCATTTGTGGCGAGAATGTCCAGTGGCCCGTAAGAAAATGGAAGCATTTAAAGAAAGACAAGATCGTATTATTTTTGGGCTCGAAAAACCTGGAGGTTCACATTTATCTTCTTCACATCGTCAGTCACGCTATTCAAACTCCCAAGGTTATTATCAGTTAAATAATAGGTATCAAGGGAGTTCATTTAGCCAAAGGACGCAACCATATCCAAACCATGAGGAATATAATGACTATTATCTTAATCAACCTCAACCGGCATACGAAGACCCTCAAAATTCAACACATTCTAAGCTCGATGCTCTTGCGATCATCATCAAAGAATACCATGATAATATCAAAGAAATGAAGAGAGAAAATGAAGTAAGAGACAAAGCTCATGAAGCTTTGGTGATTCAAGTGGGTCAACTAGCCGAGGAATTTGCCCAATTTAAGTGTAAGCAAAACGAGTTGGCCAATGGTATTATGGTAGAGGCTGATATAGATGAAGATGCTGCAAGTCTTTCTGAATGGTTAAACCCAACTGAAGACTTAGCATCTCATGAAGATTTGGTGGCTGAGGTGAAAGTTCCTCACGAATCTCATCCCGTGTTGATTATAGCACCCAACAAAGTGGAGGATGAAGGTTTAAAGATGAAGAAGAGGAAGGTGAGCTGGGACGACATTGGGCAATTTATTGTAAAACGGCCCCGCAACAAGAATCACCAGATTCTCATGCCAATAACTGGGAAGCAATTGTGGATTTGGCATGTGAACTACCGAGTGTATGTTGGAAACTCGGTAGGAAAATGTGGGATAAAACCTTCATGCTTGGACTCGATGGATAAGTTGAAAGAGAATGGACAGATTGGGGCATGGAAGGTAAACTACCGAGCATACATTGGAAACTCGGTAGGCAAATGTTCTTTGAAACCACCATGAATGAACATCAGGTACGATTCTTGTACATTTTGTATATTTATTTATTTTGTTTTATTTTTCTTTTATTTTTAGTTAGTATTTTGAGTCTCTTTTGATTTCTGGGAATGCTTTGAGTTTAACTTGCAATCAGATAACTTGCCTGTACTCAATCTCCATTCAGGCAGGGAAATCTGTACACCATCGGTGTATCAGGCATCCCAGAATTTTACATTTTTATTTTTCTTTGAGTCTTAGTTCAGGTTTGTCTATCGGCCGCGAATGAAATGCTATACGGTTCGATTGGGAAGAATTCAAGAGACTCATACGCGCACTGCCTATATCCAGGGGAGTCTATTCCGTTTACTGTTGTATTTTTTTTTCTGCTTTATTTTATTCCTAGCTCACATTGAGGACAATGTGTCGTTAAGTGTGGGGGTGGGGAAACTTCGTTTTTATTTATTTTTGGGTCTTAAAAAAAATGAAAATGTCTTGAAAATTGTTCCTTAAAAAAAAAAAAGCATTCTAATTAGACATAAAAGCAGCTTTTTCGATACCTACCAGTTGTTTCTTGATTGTTTTGGCAGTAGATCCTTAGTCATGGTCTAATTTGTGGAAAAGTAATATGAACCGTTTTCAGCAAGTATTTTTGAGAAAAAAGTTTAGAATTGCCTGACTAGGTTTAACAAGCTATTGGTAATAAATGCATGCACACATCGGTAACCCATTTCCCCACTTTTGTGAGATCTTGAGCCTACTAGTTGATAGATTTATATATATTTTCATTTATTGAGAGTAGGCCAGATGTTTCTCTGTTGCAGAACTTGTGTGATTTGATACATGTCGAGGTTGTAGACTAGATATGCACATAGATGATAAAGGCAATTTAGGATTACCTTTTTCATTTGATACCCTTTTATTTGTTTTGTGTTAACCGGTTTACCCAAGAATATTACCATTAGTAGCCAACTTTGAGCCTTATACCTTTTCGTTTGCTAAACCACATAATCACCCAAATAAACCAGTACCTTTACCAAGTGTTGATAACATCCAAAGTGTTAAGTGACTATATTTATGTTAGAAAAAAAAAATATTTGTGTTAAAAAAAAATGAAAAAAAAAAGAAAGAAAAAAAGAAAAAAAAAAGAGAAAAAAAGAATACAAAAATAGAAGTATGTGTTATGGGTCAAATATGCCCAAAGTTATGTTTATTTATGTGTATTGTGAATAAGGATTGTCAATCATGTTGGTGTCACCATTTTATTTTAGCCACTTCTAGCCAAATCTATCCGACCTTTACCCTAAGCCCAAAACCTGTAAGTACTTTAGATATGTGCATTGTCTACAGTTGAGGTGTGATTGTCATACAAGCCTATGATAACAGAGTTGCATACTTGGTTTTTGAGTGATTAATACTAGCGCATTACATGCTAGTCCGGATACTAAACCGAGTGGAGTGAAAAATTGTGAGGGGTGTGTTGCATGAAAATAAAAACCGGAAGCATGTTAGATTTAGTCGGGTTAATTCTGTTTTTAAATGGATATCAATTTGACTTGCTGAATTAACACATCTAATACTGATCTGTAAATGGGGTATGACTTTGGACCTTAGCTAAGGTATGATAGGGCGACTGGGATGCTAGTCTGTGATAATGTCTTGAGTAGAGTATATATATAATTTTTTCGAGACGAAAAAAAATAAGTGTGAGGGTTTGATCGGTGCATTTTAGGTTCACTTTAATTTATTGTATTTATAACAAAAATGCATCGATATTAGTTCAAGGTATAGTGTTTTAAAGTGTTTTTATATTTTGAAGGTTATTGAGGAAATGATTCTAAAATAATATATTTATATGAATAAATTATGAAAGTTAAATTTATAAAGTTTAAATAGTGAAACCTCATTTCTAATGGTTAATTGTAATTAATTACTAAATGACTTTGAGGAATTAAGCCTACGAGTTATTAGAGAAAATAATAGTGATCAAAGTTAAAGCATTATAGTAATTAATTAATTGTTTCATGTGCCTCTCATTTGTTGTACAGGAAACGAACACAGAAATTCAAGATGGGCCAAACGAAGAATTTAATTAGCAGCAACATGGGTGTTTGTGTTTGACACATGGGCTACACCTTTATATCAAAATCACTCAAATTGTCTAGTCTAGAATTAAATCGTAAATGGGCCATGGACAACTAAGTGGGCTTAATTCGGTAGGCTTGCACAAGGGAAAGGAGGCATCAAAGAAAAAAAGGATAAAATGGCGGTGGAACAATGAAAGAAGGGGGATTGTTATTTTTTTTTACGGCTGCAGGCACAGCAAGAGGACGCACACAAAAGGGAAGAGAAAAGATCCAACTTTTGAAGAAGCAAGTTTCATGGCCATGAGTGGCTAATCCTATTGTATTACATTAGGGATGTAAGCTTTTGATATCTAGGGTTTGAACACATTGGGTATTGTTCTTAAACTTTTGTTTATGTTATTGTGTGCTTGAATTAACCGTGTTAATTGGTGATTAATCTTATGCTAAACTCATTGTAGTTAATTGATCTTGTGCCAATTTCTCATGAGATAAGCATGATTCCTTACGTTAACACAAACATAGGATTGTATGTTCTAGGTAATGAAGTATAGTTTAATCTATCTTGATATTGATAAAACTTGATACCTAAGCCTATTGAACAATCACTCCGTTAGTGCCAATTACATTATTATTGTTTACCCAATTGTTAAAGCCCTAGTATTCAATTGTCGAATCCTTAGTGTAATCTTTTTAATCCGATTGTTTACAACATCATTTTTATTTATAATTTCAATTAATTCTTAGTATTATAAACAACAACTTTAAATCAAAAACCTTAAATGAACAAAGTGCAATCTTCATAAGTCACCTAGCATCTTCATAAGCACCGCTGTTTAATCAACTAAATAATATTCACTAACCACACGCTCCTTGGATTGATACCCTACTTACCCTAGCTACCTAGGTTATTTAGGTTTTGCATGACCCTAACGACAGGTCATCACATACGAAAAGGTTTTGCACCGTAATTGAAATCATTAACCACAAACACCAAAGGAGAATGATCTGAGAGATCCCTTTTAAGCGCTCGAACACAAACATTAGGCCACTTGTTGAACACATTATCGCATACCAAAAATCTGTCAATTCTACTCATTTTACAAACACCTTTTCTGTTGGATAAGCAAGTATATTTAAAGCCCTTCAGATTATATTCACGCAAACCGACCTCCTCAATGAACTCATTAAAGTTTCTCGCGCATACCGGGTCAAAAGAGGAATTTTTTCTTTCCCCCCTCTCCCTAACAGCGTTAAAATCACCGAACACAATCCACCAACCTTGATTAGCACACATAACCTCGGAAATTCTCGACCACAGTTGTCTTTTAGCATCTTTAGATTGCGGAGCGTACACATTAATAAGATTCACCCTGATCGAACCACCCAATATCAGCCCCGACACATGAATGAAGTTTCGATCCTTATACTCAATATCTTTAGTAAATGCTTTCGGGTCCCATAAACAAACTAGACCCCCTGAATTACCAACCGCATCAACCGAAGTAAAATCAAACCCTTTACCTCCCAAAAACGAACCCAACAAATCTGCCGTAATATTACTCACCATAGTCTCTTGCAACCCAATGAATGAAATCCCATGCACATTTTTCAGATTCTTAACCAAACCCGCTTTCCCCCTTTTCAAAACCCCACGAATATTAAGAGAAAGGCAATTCATAACTTACCTCCTTGTACCCCTTCCTGGTTAATCGATTCTTGAATCATCTGGTGCGATTGCTGTAATTGAGCTCCTAATTTTTCACCCAAGATAACAGTGGCTTCAATCTCATTATCTAAGTTGTACGCAGCATTCACATGACTGTCAGTATGCGGCCTTCCAGCAGATATGAGCGGATCACATTCATGGTGATTGGGCTGAGAATTAAGGTCCATCTCACTATCATTCTCATCTCCTAGGCCCAGTAGTTGATCAAGCCCAAACACATCATTATCACCCTTGGGCTTTTTACCAGCCTTAGTTTTTTCGATACTGCTTGAATAAGCCGGATTGGGCCGGCCCGTGTTCCCCAATCCAGATTTCTTTTTACGTTTTAAAATTACATTCCCTTGGTCAACGTTATCAATATTGTCAATCTTTTCAAAATTATCACCATTAATGTCTTCAAAATTAAATAAATTCCCTGGAATAAAACTTTCCATACAATCATTACCTTCCTTAGAAATCTCCTCCAAATTAGGCAATTGGTTAATCTAATTAACTGCGATTGGAGTTACCAAATTCACCTCATCATTACCGGAAGTAGGATGGCCGGAATTTAAGACTGCCTCCGGTGTGTTACCTCCAGCATAACAGTCCTCGGCTTCATACAGTTCATCATTCTCAGCCCCCTCAGCAAGATTATCGTCCACATCCCCTTGTTTTGTGCCAACGTCCATGTTTTCCGGCATTGGAGAATGAGTGGTATTGCTTACCGTATAGAATTCCGGTAACCATACACCCGTCTCCTCCGCTACCCATGCACAGTATTTTCTATCTCTCCAAACCAACGTAATTTGCTCACCAATACGTTTTGCATCACCGACCAAAACCCCAATGAAATCATACGATAGATTATCATCATAATCCGATCTAGCCGGTTTATGCACGATCTTGCCAAAAGTGTTACCAATGCCATCGAAAACTTCATTCGAGATCAAATGTAAAGGTAAACCGGAAATCTTGAGCCAAGCTAATCTCTCAAAACCAAAAGACTGCCCTGCCCACACATCAATCGAAGAGAACCTCCCAATCACTTCCTTGAGCGCAGCAAGGACTCTAGATGTCACCTCCTCGTTTTCAAAGGAGATGAGGACAGATAAACCCCCTAGGTATTGCACCTTACTCAACCCAGGGCATACATCGTTCAAGATCAAATATATGCTTTTTAAAGCATCCAAGTCTATCATACGTGCCACAATCGCCTTGCCATGCAACCCCTTGAATGCATTAACCTCCTTATCAATGATAACTGATTTCCCTTCAGTCTTGACGCTCAAGGTATCCGAGAATGAACGTGTATACCATAGCAGAAAGATGACGTTTGTGCCGCAGGCCTTCGTTCTTCATGCGTCTTCTGTTGAGGTTTCGGGAAGGAAGTTTAGTGCATAACCATTATCTTAATTGTAGTAGTTTTCCAATACGGTGCATCGGTAATTCAATGCACATTAGCGCAACAATAACACAAGAAAAATCACTACGCTGTTAAACAAAATAACGTCAAATGTACAAGCAAATTCTAACCTTTATAAAGTCTTATGAGAAGGAATGATGGCCACCTCTAAACAATTAGCGTCGACTGAATGCCACATAAACTGCAAGAAAGGAAAAAAATGGATAGACAATAACCTGACCAAACAAGCACCGCAATCCACACTTCGTCAAAACATAGACAAACTAAACTGACGACTCCCTTTCCCTTTCCTGCAGGGTAGACTAAAAGAAAAATATCACAAAGTTGTTGCGCACGTGTGCACGCACACACAGACACAGACACATACATACACATATTATTAAAACGTATATTTTTACATGATTTGTGCCAATGTTATGAGTGTCACGAGAGGATGAACGTAAAGATCCCTTTCTATTTTTGAAATAGCATATTGATAAGTAGTAAAAATGGGCCCAGAAATGATTTTATGTAACTTGAAATTCCTGATAACTTAGTAGTTTAGTCACTATATCACCATGAAATAAAGTGTATATAATGAAATTTACATATATATCGGAATAGAACATAAACAAACCTGTTGAATTAGGTCGTCTTTTGTAGCAAAAGGGGACCATTCGAGAATTGTCCTTAAGTTATTATTGTGCCATATAATATTGGTTATGCCCAATGCTTCAAGATATCAAAATAAATCTGCCAATGAGACAATAACGTAAGAACATAACTAATAATTTGATTGTTATTGGTATTCAAGGAAGAAATCCTAGGGGTTTATAGTGGGTGGTGGTGTTAATGTTCTAGAGAGAAGAAGAAGGTTAAATAAATCAGAGAATATGAAGTGAAAAATAGAGAACTCTTGAACTTGCCCCATTGTTAATAACCATTAACCTCAATATTGATATTGATGAGTAAAAGACTAATTTACCCTTTTACAAATGCATCAAGTGTTTGTACTTTAGGCAATGAAATTTGTAATTACTTAAATTTTACCGGTATCCTTCCCTCATGCTTTATAATATAGTATATATATATATATATATATATATATATATATATATTTGCCAAAGAAAACATAGAATTCATGATAATAGAAAAGTACTAAAGAGTTAAGAATCAAAATCAAGGGAATAAAAACATAAAGAGATAGCACGTATTGAGTCTTATAAACAACAGGTAGCAAAATGCTTGATACGAATAAAAATTGGTACTTAAAACAAAAATCACCTATGTTTTTTAAAATCTTTATAAGAGTATAAGGAGATGACGAGACCTTTTGCGTTATCCCCGGTGACCTCGAATCCATCTTTTGCCATTTAGAGACAATATTAATCCCACTTGTCAGTTATCATCAATCAACAAAAATCCACGAACTCATTTTTTCCATTAACACAGTTTCATGGTTAAAAACAACTATTTGAACAACTAAATCAAGATTCCTAATAAAAATACTAATTAACATCATAATGTTTGCGTATCAAGCTTCAATGAAATGCCAAAGAGAAAAAAATAATAATAAATTAAATGAAAGATACGGAAAGGAAATAATGTTTGCGTATCAAGTTTTAAAGAAATGCCATAGAGAAAAAAAAAGTAAATGATAAATAACATGAAAGATACGGTAAGGAACCTGCGATGATAGAAGGGTTTTGAGGCAAGAAACCAAAGAATTGTGTTTGGTGATTTATGTGGTGATTATTGTTGTTGTTGACCCCATGTAGATAATATATAGATTTATAAGAGAAAGGAGTTGCTAATGAATTGATGATAATGATGATGAAAGGTTGATGATTATGAGAGGTTGAAAGGTCTCACATTTAAGATGCATCATAGGTTGTATTTTGTGTTCTAAAAGTTGGACATGAGGGTAGAATTGGGATAAGATTTTAGGATGTGAGGTATTTGTATGTGAGGATCGAATTGTCAAACAAAGACTATGATCAAACAAGTCTATCAATTCAGGTGCGGAATCCCTGAATCGATTACAAAATGATAATATAATCAGCAAAACACACAAATCTCATTCAAAGTTTTCATATCATTAATAAACAAGATGATAATCTTTACAATTTGACGTTTACAATGATATATATCAATATCAGACTCAAAGACACCCTAGGGAGAGAACACACTCAAAGAGGGAAACAAAATGACCAAAAGTTAAAGTTAAAAACTGATTCAGCCTTTATATAGACCTGCACATTGGACCGAATGGGCGAATGTGCAGGTTCGACCAATCAATTTGGGCGAATCAACACAATACATAAACAAAAACTCCCTTCGACCTCTGAGCTCTCCCTTCGACCTTCTTTATCTACATTCGACCAATCTATTCCACCTTCGACTGTCCGTAAGTGACAAAACAAAATAGTATTCGCAATTCAATAGCATTAGTCGCACTTCGTGTATCTACAAACTCCCCCTCGACTATTGCTTGAATTGCTTCAGCCTTCGGTCTTCATCCATTCTCTTGTTCATTAACTTGATGTGCAGTAACTTCTTTTCATCGGCTTTTCAATTTCAACTGCCTTGGCTTTCTTTTTGTATGATGGATTCTTTTGTTTTTCTCCAGTCTTTGGCGATCCACCAAAATCTTCAGTACCCATACCAAGACTTTCATCTATATCATCCATCACAATGGGACTTTTCATTCTTTGTTCATCCAAAGTTTGATTCAGACTTTCAGACTCACCAGCCATAGTGGCCTTGGGCGTGGTGATCTTGACAGTCTCATCAGCAGAATCCCATCTCTCTTCCTCCCGAGTCTCTTCAGAATTCATAGACTCTTCATCAACCAAGTGTATTCCCTTCTTAGCAACACTTTTCTTCCTCTGGGATGTTTTCTTAGGCGGTTCTGCTTCAACTTCTTTTTCTTTACCCTTTCCTTTACCATTCTTCACACCAACATTCACAACTTGCCTTTTTCTTTTGGCTTTAGGATCAACAGGGCATAATGGATTATCTTCATCAGAATCACTGTTAGCATTCCTGACTTATATCAACACCTGGATCTTCATAACCTGGATTGATTAGGTGACCAAACAGATTCTTCAAAGGTGATCTTTCATTCACAGGTACACCTTTGTAACCTTTCATCCTCACCAATGTGTTCAAACTCATGTGATCATGTACCACAATCTGAGTAGGATCTTTCCTTAACTTCTTGTACTTCTGATCGAATATCATCTGCAGGAATCTTGGATACAGTAAGAACTTCTTACTCTTCAATCCTCTCAATGGTTCAAGCATGTGGTCAAGTATCATTCCAGATACATTGAATGGTTTGTTCAAAATCAAGGCAACCATTAAAGAGCTAATACTCTTCCTCATCACGTCGTATCCTCCACTCACAGACCCAAAGACATGCAACATAACGTGAGCCAGGTATTTAAACCGTGGGCACAGTTTACCTTTGTGTAAGGCTCCTTCTGTGATCGGTCCGTTGTATTTCATCCTTAAGAAGCATTTCCTCTGTTCAATCCAAGATAAGACTCTCGGATCAGTCTTCTTGTCAGTCAGCTTCAAGGCTTTTCTGATGTCATCTTCAGATACAATCACCAGCTCCCCCTGAATCTTGCTAACGATAGCAGTTTCATTATCCCAGAAGTCTATTCGTGCATTCGTCCAGAACTCCTTTTGATGATCTCTATAAATGATAGCAGGAGTGGCTATAGCATCAACAACTCTACTCCTCTTTAGAAAATCAACAATACCGGTAAATTCGGTATGTTTCTTTAAGTCGCCAAGAAAAGCGCAACAGTTATGTGCCTCTTCGAATGGTAGTTCTTCTTCCGGCTTCTTCCCGGCTGCCTTCTCTGATGAACTTGCGGGTACATCAGAACTTTGAGGTTCAGACATGATTAATCTGTTAAACAAAACACGAAAACACATTAGAAACAGACAAAATATTCAAAATTTGAAATTTTTGATTTTGTAATTCCACATTTGACCAAATCGTGGGTTTGAATGTGGGAAATAAGAGGTTCGAATGTGGAAATATGGTTCGAATGTGAAACAAATTGAAATAAAAATCTACATTCGACCATTTTATTCACTTTCGACCGTTTGAACAAGCCACCTTCGACCAAAAAGTCACATTCGACCCTTTTGAAATGGTCGAATATGGCTGTTCATCTTCAAAATTATCAGATTTTGATTTTGAATGTTTTAACATGCCATTTTGATTTGTAAAGCTTCTAACATGTCCGATTAACCTTTATTATCAGTCAATTGTTATTATTATTCAATAGTTAAGTGTTTTTGCCTAAAATCTAGGGTTCGAAGGTTTTAAGCAATCAATTCAACAATCTGTTGGATTAAAACCTTTGATTTTGTTATCCTCTCCCCCTAAAACACTTAAACATTGAATCCCTATCATCAATTGCATCTATTACAGTCCATAAACAATAGTTCGATTCAATCAAATGTTCGATCATATAATCACTGATTCTGGAATGAATAGTGAATGGATACCTACAAATGTAGGCTTAAAATGATCAGCAGAGTACAAGAATCACAATGATATGATTTTAAACAGACGAACAACAAGGGGTGGTAATCACAGATTTTTGAAAAAAATTTGAAATGAGGAGTCGAAGGTGCACATAGGTATATATAGGCTCCACATTCGACCCTTTTAGTTGGGCGAATGTGAAAATATTTCCACTTTCGACCCTATTTAAAGGTTCGAAGGAGGAAATATGGTTCGAATGTGCAATCAGACATAAGAACACTCACATTCGACCGTTTTGAAAGTTCGGATGTAAAAGCAAAATTCCACATTCGACCCATCGAAGGGGCGAATGGAGATTGGAACTTTTGAACTTTTTACCAAATCTCAAAATCGAGTCCCGTTCAATATTTTTCTTAACTTTTAAGCATTCGCCATTCATTATTTCTCATTTAAAGATGACAAAACTCAAGTGGTCCATCAAGTTTCAGAAAATCACCATCAACCACCATCGGTTATCAAAAAGAATATAGAAATGTAAAATCTTTTGGATTTTCTGAAAGTTTTTGTTAAAACACACCTAAAATCTTTTTGAGTTTTGTATTTTTGACGAGAAATGTAAAATGCGGAAATGTAAAGATAAAGCAGTAAATGTTTTGTGATTTCCGGTAAGAGGATCATATCAGTTATTGAGAAATCTGATCACACCGTTGATCTTTTGATTATTATCATTAAAGACAATGTGTGATCCGGCAACTGCTGATATTGTTATCCACATAAGCTCACATGCAGACTGTTGTGCAGTGTTTTTTTCTGATACGGATATTTATAGTATAAACTCAATTGTTTGTGGTTCCCACGCACACGACATACTCCCGTATCAAGGAATAAATGCACAAAGACTCATTGTAACACGTGATTATGCTTTCGTCATCTGTAATTTACAAGGTATGATGCACAGAGGTGTACAGGTCAGCAACTCAATGCTACAAAGTAACTTGTGCACTCTACTAGGTTGAGGGCTGATATCAATCATGATTTGCATCAATGATTGGATATGATGCATTAGATAATATTTGATTATCATCATATATTGAAAGTTCCTCAATTCGGTAACTTTAGGATTTGGCATTAAAGCTCTTTTATAAAGATACCCTTTCTGATCTAGGTTCGTAATGACTTACGACAGAAGATCAGATAGGCTATCCCCAGATAACTAATAACATAACGACCCGAAACCTCCGAATTTTGTACAAATACCTTATCAAATGAAATTACGGTACTAAGACCATATGCCCATGAAGAGTTCATCCACATAACAATTCGTATGATATGTATGTATCAGGCACGCAGTAATATGTCTACAAAGCCTATCAACACATCACACAGACTCAAACACACGCCTTATATTGCATTACACTTCTTTAGCATGTGTCAGATCCCCACTGATGTACTATCATTTCCTCTTTTTCTCCTGGAAATCCTTTTGGGTTTTTCTAATTTTTATGGATTTTTGACTTTTTCAATGTTTTTGGTTTTTCTAAACATAAACTCCCCCTAAAATGAAAAACATATTTTTGGGTTTTTAAATTTTCTGAAAAACAGTAAAAACTAAAACTAAAAAACGATAAACCGAGGTGATGATCAGTCTTGTTTTTCTTTTATACCATTTGCTTTTAAAAGATAATCAAATCTTGATTTATCAAAGCTTTGGTAAAAAAGATCTGCACATTGATAGTCAATGTGGATTTTGACCATATCGATCAACTCTTTTGCATAACAATCACGGATAAAATGGTATTTAATCCGGATATGCTTAGCTTCCGAGTGATTGACTAAATCTTTAGTTAATGCAATGGCTGCCTCATTATCACAGTAAATAGGGGTTTTAAGAAATTGCAAACCGTAGTCCACCATCTGTTGTTGTATCCACAGAACTTGTGAGCAACAACTTGAAGCTGAGACATATTCTGCTTCACATGTTGATAAAGCGACTGCAGTTTGTTTCTTGCATTGCCAGGTCATGAGCCTGCTCCCCATAAACTGACATCCAATCGTTGTGGACTTGCTGTCTTTGTCACAGCCTCCCCAATCTGCAACACTAAAAGCAATTAGATCAAAATTATCATCATTAGGATACCATAGTCCTCTCGACGGACAACCCTTCTGATAACTTAGGATTCGTTTGACAGCTGCTAAGTGATTTTGTTTCTGCTTCGATTGATAACGTGCACAGAGACATGTGGCAAACATTATGTCTGGTCTGGATGCGGTGAGGTACATCAGAGATCCGACGATTGTTCTGTATGTAAAAGAATCAGTCAGCTCCCCCTTAGCGTCAACTCCAATCCCGTGATTAGGTTGTATCGGGGTATCCATCGGCTTCGAATCATCCATCTGGAATCGGCTCAAGCATTCAGATACGTATTTGGTTTGGTGAATAAAGATCCCCGTTGGTCTTTGGTCCACCTGCAAGCCTAGGAAAAACTGCATCTCTCCCATCGCAATCATTTCGAACTTTTCCTGCATAACTTTTTCAAATTCTCTGTATAAAAGTTCATTAGTAGATCCAAAAATAATGTCATCAACATAAATCTGCACTAGAAGCAAGTCATCTCCTATTCGTTTTGTGAACAGTGTGCAATCTACCAAACCTCGTTTGAATCCTTTGGATAGAAGATACGTGCTCAGCTCCTCATACCATTGTCGTGGAGCCTGGTGCAACCCATAGAGAGCTTTGTTAAGAACTTAGACCTTATCCGGTGAATAGGATCCTCAAAGCCTGGTGATTGACCTATGTAAACTTCTTCCTTGACCACACCATAAAGAAACGCGCTTCTAACGTCCATTTGATACACCTTGAATTTCTTGTAAGATGCAAACGCTAGAAACATGCGGATAGCCTCTAAGCGTGCAACCGGTGCATAAATCTCGTTATAGTCTATTCCTTCCACTTGATGAAATCCGTGTACGACCAATCGAGCTTTGTATCTAACAATCACTCCTCTGTCATCCTTTTTGCACTTAAACACCCATTTGGTTCTAATATTTTTCCGTCCTGGAGGTAAATCTGTCAGTGTCCACACTCCCAGTTTCTGAAATTGCAATAACTCCTCTTGCATTGCCTCTACCCAAGCGTCGTCCAAAAGAGCATCCTTGTATATCCGCGGCTCAACCTGCGAAACATAACAAGCAAAAGACCAGTCATTCTGACAACCTGATTTTTGAATTTTAGCATATAAGGCTAGAGCGCCAAGATTTTCTTGTGAGTTAGCATTCCTAAGTTGTTCTCTCGTCATAACACTGCTACCAGGATCACCAATAACTTGCTCGAGCGGGTGAATATGATGTATCCGAGATTCCGGATAATCAGGTACTTGCACTCCCGTTTGAGTAGTCAAATTCTCTGTCGAATCCAGATCATTACCCAAGTTGGATGATGAAGCACCATTTGAATTTGGGTTCACTGGAGGTGTCTCTGTAGAAATATCTAGAACAGCTTCACTTGTGACATCATCATCATCTTCCGATTCTGATGAATTGAGAGTTGTGGAAGCTTCCTGGAACACTTCTACTTCAGCTGTAGGAACATTGGCATCATTAGAAGCTGTTTGAGGAGTTACAGTGATCGGACGCACTAACGGTGATGTCACTGCGTTTTCACACTCGTAGTATAATCTTAATACAGCCTCTTCAACAAAGCTATCTAGATTGAATGATTCAAAGAAATCTAATCAAACATCCAATCTGGACCGCTACCCTGTACATTCTGAGTATACCGCTGAACTTCAACGTTAGCCCACTCCTCTACCTGACGAGTTCGTTTGTTGAAAACCCGTTTGAGCGGGGTTGCATATCCAACAAAGAATCCTTCTTCAACTTTTGGTGCGAACTTCTCAGATGGATTAAGCATTGTACATGGTGCTCCAAATGGTTCTAGATACTCTAAGTTTGGCTTTCGTCTGTTCAACAACTCATAAGAAGTTTTGCCAAACTTCTTCACTATTAGCACGCGATTCAAAGTATAACAAGCTGCGTAAATGGCTTCATTCCAGAACATTACTGGAAGGTTGGAATCCGCAAGCATTGTTCTAGCCGCTTCAATTAGAGTCCTATTTTTACGTTCTGTGACATTGTTCTATTGAGGGGTATACGGAGCACTATATTCATGATGAATTCCTTTGTCTTCACAAAGAGCATCCATCTGTGCGTTCTTGAAATCCGTCCCATTATCACTCCTAATTCTCTTGATCTTCAGACCATAGACATTTTCTAAACGAGTGAACAGAACCTTCATATTGTTAAGCGTGTCGCTCTTATGATGCAAGCACATAACTCACGAGAATCTGGAATAGTCATCGGTAACCACAAGATAGTACAATTCACCAGCATGACTTTTACGCTTGACCGGTCCGAATAGGTCCATGTGTAAACGCTCAAGTGGTAATTCAACTGAATTGACTTTCTTTAGTTTGTGGGACTGCTTGTGCTGCTTTCCTTTCTTGCAACTCACACACTTGTCGTTCAAATGGAAATGTTTAACATTTACGCCTTCGACAGTTCATTCTTCACCAGATGGTTCATTTTTCTAAGGTGAATGTGTCCCATCCTCCTATGCCACATGATAGATTCTTTTTTAGTAGCCTTGGAGAGGAAACACGTTACTTGGCCCTGGGTTGTCATGGCTTTTGACATGTCAAGAATGTACAGATTATTCACTCTCGGTGCTTTCAACATTACCCACTCTTTTGGAAGTACAAAGCCTGGCTTGAGATGTAGCAAGATTTGTCGTCAAAGAATATAGAGAACTGTTTATCGCTGATTTGACTGACACTTAGCAGATTATAGTCTATTTGCTTCACATACAATATCTTCTCAAAACTCACGATACCATTACTCACATTACCCTCCATAGTAATGTATCCACCTTTATTCCCTGCAAATGCTACGTATCCTCCATTGATGTTTCTAATGTCGAACAGCAGCGATAAATCCCCCGTCATGTGACCAGAAGCTCCACTGTCAACAATCCAAAGACTACTCACAGGGCCAGCTGAAGCTCCCTGCACATATCAAGTAAAAAGATTAGTTCTTTCGGGGAACCCAAGCCTGCTTGGTCTTGGGTCTTTGAACATTTTGTTTTAAAGAATCTTTTTCACAAACATTTGAATTTGAATTGATCTTTTTCTAATCAATTAAATCCTTTTCATTTTCAGACTTCTCATGTACTTTTGAAGTCGAAGCACCTTGAGATCCCACTGGTGATCAAAATTGTTCCGAACGTTTCAAGATCCGGATCTGAGATTTTGGAGTCTCAGTCGGTTTCTTTACTTCATTCTTGAAGGAAACTTTCTTGGTTACCTACTCTGATTTAACAGAGACAGGTCCAACTATTGGTTTTACTGCAGGTTTTAATGGTACCTTTTGCTTCTCAACAGTTGTGTTCACCACTGGTTTCTTAAAAGGTTTTACCATCGTGATCCGGTTACGACGATCATATGTCATCTGATGATTATCCCTCGTTTGATAGTAACGGTTTTGGTTGTAAAATGGTGCTGGTTGAGGAACAAATCGTCTTTGTGGATAACAATGATTATCGACTGGACTTTGATATTTTTGATTCACTTCAACCTCGTGCCTCTTGTGCCTAACATACGGGCAGTGAGAAAGTAAATGCCCTCTCTCCCCGCACTTAAAACACGCATGGTACTCCTCAAAGTTGTTCTTGGCATTCGACTTTGCATAAGTAGTGATAGTATATTGATCATCCACACACCTTCTTCTTAAACTCTCAGGAGCCGGGTCCTTTGAGTAAGTTGGCTCAAGAAAACTATTTGCCTTCTCCTTCGGCTTAATAAACTCGGTGACATGAACCTTTGGTTCTTTTGGAACATCCAAATAAATTTTCTTCAAAATCTTTGGAGGTACATCATTTGTTCTCTCATGTTTTGGGAACTAAATGGTACTCTCCTGCCAAATTTTCTCAATCTTGGAATAATTGGCAAACTTAATTGGATATTCCTCGTCAGAAATTATCTTATCGGATCCTTCCATCCGATAAAACACTTTGACGGGTTTGTCACTTTGTTCATTCTTTTCAACCTGCTTAACTGACTGATTCACTCGATGAGCGTTAGCCATTGGATGGATAATCTGAGAAGGTGACACCGGTTCATTGTTGATAATGTGATTTTCAACTGGAATATCACTTATTTTCTCAGTTTTATCATCCTCAGAGTCAATCATCAGTTACAGCTATCACACCTTCTTCATTCAGTCCCAAAATAGGTCTAACATCGGAATTAGGATCTCCCACACTGGAAGTGTTAGACTCATCATCCGATGTAGAGTCAGACTTAACTGAACTCTCCGGTGTTATTGAATGTAAAGTACAAAAACAACAACAACCTTACCCAGTAAATCCCACAAAATAGCACAGCTAAGAGTAGGGTCTGGGGAGGGTGGGATGTAGGCAAACCTTACCCCTATCCTTGCGGATAGAGAGGCTGCTTCCAGAGAGACCCCCGGCTCGGCAAAAAAAAAAAAAAAAAAAAAAAAAAATGACTGGTAAACTACACTAAAAAACTAATAAAGGGATACTACAATTATATAAACATTGGAAGTGTCATGTATTAGTACAAAGGTATGTATGCCAAGGAAACAATATAACCCATATAGAAACATAGCATGTGTCGTGCATTAAAACAAAAGTAGACATGCAATAAAAGCGGCATAACCCAAAAAGGTATATATGAAACAGTCCCTAAGAATCCTTAGCCTCAATTCTACGTCTCCACGAACTCCTATCTTGGACCATGTCCTCAGAGAGGTGCAGCTCTATCAAATCCTGTTCAATACGCTTATCCCAGGTCAACTTGGGTCTACCTCTACTCCTCCTACCGTCAACAGTCAGCTCCTCCACTACTCTAACTGTCGCTGACCTCTGCCTCCTCCTCACATGCCCAAACCATCTCAATCTCCACTCCTTTATCTTCTCTGAAATCTTAGCCAAACCTAACCTACCCCTAACAATCTCATTTCTTATTCGGTCTAGCCTTGTGTACCCACACATCCACCTAAGCATCCTCATTTCTGCTACATCCATCTTGCGGGCTTGAGTCTTCTTGATGGCCCAACACTCCGACCCATACAGCATGGCCGGTCTGACTGCAACTCTATAGAATTTACCCTTTAGTTTAGTTGGGAACCTCCTGTCGCACAAAACCCCAGAGGCTGCTTTCCATCTACACCAGCCGGCCTGGATACGGTGGGTAACATCTCTATCTATCTCTCCATCATTTTGAACAAAAGATCCTAGATATTTGAAAGTCGTTGTCTTCGGGATTGCTTGACCATCGATGGTGATCTGCGTGTCACTGACGTCATCTGCACCACTGAAACCACAGTAGAGGTACTCTGTCTTCGAGCGACTAATCCTTAACCCCTTGCTCTCTAAAGATGCTCTCCACTCTTCTACCCTCGCATTCAGACTTTGTTTGGTCTCCGCCACTAATACAATATCATCAGCAAAAAGCATACACCACGGAACTGCCTCCTGAATCGATTTGGACAGCTCATCCAGTACCATCGCAAAGAGGAATGGGCTCAAAGCAGACCCTTGATGGAGTCCAATCTCCACGGGAAAGGAATCGGTATCCCCTACAGGGGCCCGAACGCTGGTGACAGACCTTTCATACATATCCTTAATTATATCTATATACTTCCCCGGCACCCCTTTACATTCCAAAGTATCCCAAAGTAGCTTACGCGGGACACTGTCGTATGCCTTTTCTAGGTCAATAAACACCATATGCAAGTCCCGTCTTTTCTCCCTATACTTCTCCATTAGTCTCCTTAGAATGTGGATTGCTTCAATAGTTGACCGCCCTGGCATGAAGCCAAATTGGTTTGACGAAATATGAGTTACCTTTCTAACCCTAGCCTCAATTATTCTTTCCCATAATTTCATAGTGTGGCTCAGCAACTTAATTCCTCTATAGCTTCCACAACATTGGGCGTCTCCTTTGTTCTTATATATTGAATGTAAAGTATGATTTTCAAATAACACAGGAGATGGGATGGCCTTGTAGTTTGCACTACTCGGTTGTGAAGGTTCCTCAATAATATGGTCAACAACATATGCAATATGTTTGTAGCTTTCAAGCTTCTTGTTGACTTTCTCAGCAAAGCACTTGATGGTTGCCATTTAAAGTTTAATTTCTTCCAATTCATTTATGTAATTGTTAATGGCCAGTTATTTCAAAGATAGTGTTTTCTTAAGATCAGAAATGTCTTTCTTATAACCATCAAGCACCTTATTGAATTCAAATGCTTCTTTTCGATACGATTGACAGATGATCTTAGCACTCTCAAGCTGAACCCTGAGTTGCTTATTATCCTCTGTCAGTCTATCTCATGCACCACAATACTTATCACCGTTCATGTCTAAAGTAGATTCAGAACTTACCTGTTTCGGAGGCTCTGTCATCGCCATCAAAGCAAAGTGTGCTTCCTTTCCAGCAAAGAATTTAGAATAATCAATCCTGGTAAAAGCATCATCCACTATGCAAGATTTACGGGTCATAAGAAAATCAGCTTCGGCTATAAGTTGATCAATATCATCATCTAGGGAGTTAACACTAGCTTCAGAATCAGACTCGCTCTCTGAATCAGAATAAGCTGAATCACACTGTTCTGGAACATCAGTGACTGAGTCAAGAATCAATCCTGACTTCTCTTCAACACAAACATCAGTTTCTTCAACCAACTCTTCAATCTTCACCTCAGATTTCTTCTCAGTCTCCAAATCATCTTCAACTAACACCTGCTCCTCCAAATCTATCTTCTGAGCAACACACGCCACATTACCAGCAGTGATCTCCTCAACACCAAGTTGCATACCAGTCCAATCAAATCCCTCATCCTTCTAGACTACCAAAGCCTGGTTCTGGTTATCTGGTTGGGTTTGGCTATTTGGTGTAGAAATTGGAATGATTGTTCTGGTTGGATTCTATGGTGTTTGGTTTTGATTCTGGTTTTGTGTAGTGGTTTGTCTAACAGAATTGTTTGGTGAGTTGTTTTGACGGTTTTGGTAATTATTTTGTGGTTGGTAGTTGGAGTTGTTTTGGCTTTGATAGGATACCTGATTTTGAGATTGACGGTTCTGGTAATTAGTGTTGAAAGGATTCCTATTTCCCTGTTGTGCTGGCTGTGTGCATTCTCTTTTGAAGTGACCTTTCCCACCACAGTTAAAACATGTGACTTTGGGTTTGTTGAAGCCATATGTGGTGTTGGGAGATGTAGAAAGATCAGTTTTGCCCGTCTTTTCTATAAACTTAGTCGCTCTCCTCATGACACTAGCAAATTCCCACAGAATGTCAACGAGCTCCATCTCCTCCTTGTCAATTTGAGCGTAGTCTTCACTGGTTAAGTTGTTGGTACCAATTTGACTAGCTACTAACCCATTATACGAAGCGACCATAGCAGACACCAAAGCTACATGTTGCTGTGCAACTTCAACAGTGACGTTGTTCAAGTTTGATGTCTCCAACACAATTGGGCTTTGGTTTGGTTGATTTTGGTTCATTTGAGTTGGGTTTGTTTGAGGAATGTAAGATTGTTTTTGAGGTTAGTTCAAACTAGCTGAATAGCATGCAGCTTGTTGCATAGGTGAAAATGGTGGGATGTAATTGGTAGGGTATGATGGTGGTGTATAAGATGATGTTTGAGCAATATAGTTTATGGGGGTTTTGGTCGGTTCAATAATGCTAGAAACACATGCTATGTATGGAGCAACAGAACTACTAGAACTTAAACTAGTCAGAGATGAAGATGTACCACCATGATATAACTCTGGATTCTGAGGAACTTGTGCTCTTTTTGCTTTCCTCTTCTCCTCCATCTCTTTATTCTCAAGCTTTTGAATGAATTCATTGATGGTCCAGTACTAGTATGCATCTTTCTCCTTAAGGACCTCAATGTGTTGATTCCAATATGGTGGTAATGCATCAGCGAACTTATCCACCAGCTCAGACATAGGTATGCTGATCTCATAACTCGAAAGTTCAGTCAACAAATGGCAATACCTCGGAATCAACTCCTTCAGTGTCTCATTTCCATATAACTAAAGTTCTCGAACTCTTTTGTCAACTCTTCCATTCTAAGCTTCCTTGTCTTCTCATTCCCATCGTGACGATTCCTTAACATATCCCATAATTGCTTCGAAGTGGTGCACGACCCGAGCTGATGTAAAAGATCAGTGTTAATGGCCTGAGATAATTGTGAGAATGCCTTCTTTTCCACCGCAAACTTTTCTTCTCATCCTCAGCTAAACTCTCTAATGGAATCGGCTCACCAGTGTTCTCCAAAACTGGAGCTACATACCCCTTAGCAATCATTTGCCAAGCTTCAATGCCTTCCATTCTCATTCCCTCCAGATGAATCTTGAACTTGGTCTTCCATTGGTTGTAATCCACCATTTCCATCAGCTTTGGTGGACGGCTCCCACTACCTGAAGATAAGTTAGGAATCAGCGTTGAAATAGCATTGGTAGTTTGAGAGTGTACCGCCGCTGCTGCAACTCCCCAGTAATCAGCCATGGGTTTTTGTGGTGGTTGTGCAACTTGTTGTGGCATCGAACTAGTTATCGCCAAGTAGTTGATTGGTTGAGATGATTGACTAGTCGTCTTCTGAGCTGCTACTGACCAAGGATCCATTGTCACTTGCTGTTGTGGTGTTGTATTAGGTCGTGGTGTTGGAAAGTTCCACATATCATCTGCAAAGTATAAAACATGAAACGATTAGAAAAAATTTCAAACATTTTCTACTTTCGACCTTTTACAGGTAATCGTGGGGGCGAATGTGGAATTTAGTCCAGGTTCGACCCTTTCTGAAGACTCGAAGGTAGAATATAACAAACTCTTCTCACTTTCGACCAAATAAGTCCTCTTTCGACCTCCCGATTGGTCGAATGTAAAACAAGTGGTCGAATGAACAATAACACACTAAAAATATCTAGGTTCGACCGAAATAACCTCCACGTTCGACCTAAAATCTCCTGGTTCGACCTAAAAACCACACTCTCGACCGTTTCTCCCTAGGTTCGACCCTTTCATTTTGAAAAACGGTTATACTTTGAAAATCAGTTATTTTGATCCAAAATTTTCAAATGTTGATGAAATTTGATGATGTTTTGCAGGTTTCGCTTAGGATATGATTTCGAACAAGTTTAACAAAGAGAATTCTAGATTTTATCCATGAAAACTAGTTCAAATCATTCAATATTCATCAATTTCAATTGTTCTTTGAAAACAGAAAAGTTTTGATAAAAATTGGGTCCAAATCAGCTCTGATATTATCAAATCATAGTTGTTTGATCCTTATGGCTCTAATACCACTTTGTATGTGAGGATCGAATTGTCAAACAAAGACTATGATCAAACAAGTCTATCAATTCAGGTGCGGAATCCCTGAATCGATTACGAAATGATAATATAATCAGCAAAACACACAAATCTCATTCAAAGTTTTCATATCATTAATAAAGAAGATGATAATCTTTACAATTTGACGTTTACAATGATATATATCAATATCAGACTCAAAGACACCCTAGGGAGAGAACACACTCAAAGAGGGAAACAAAATGACCAAAAGTTAAAGTTAAAAACTGATTCAGCCTTTATATAGACCTGCACATTCGACCAAACGAATGGGTGAATGTGTAGGTTCGACCAATCAATTTGGGCGAATCAACACAATACATAAACAAAAACTCCCTTCGACCTCTGAGCTCTCCCTTCGACCTTCTTTATCTACATTCGACCAATCTATTCCACCTTCGACTGTCCGTAAGTGACAAAACAAAATAGTATTCGCAATTCAATAGCATTAGTCGCACTTCGTGTATCTACAGTATTGGATATGCTAAATTTACTATTATACTATTCTAAGAGTCTTAAATGTCTATAAAGTTCCAATTATACCTTATTATATAAGCATAATTCAATTATACGTGTTGATTTAATAGTTGGATGCTTGACAAAATTATAATCTTGGCCATTACTCCTCCTTATGTATATATATATATATGTGTGTGTGTGTGTGTGTGCACGCTTGTGTGTGTGAGGGAAAGTATATATTGAAAACCCCACTGAGTTTAAAAAAACCCATGAAAACTCAAGTTACAAAACTTTTTTTCTTTTTGAAAAAATTACACAATGTAACAAACATGTTTTTAAGAGTTTTGAGCAAAAAAAATCAAAAAAGCGCCGACTAAATGTTTTTAAAAAAATTTATAAATGTGTTGTAACATACTTGTAATATATGTAACCCAACAATTTTGTTTTTTTTTTTAATTCCTCGGCACTTTTTTTTAACTTTTTTTACTCAAAATGCTTAAAAATATGTTTGTTACATTGTGTAATTTTTTCAAACAAAAAAAGCTTTTGTAACTTGAGTTTTCATGGGTTTTCTTAACTCAAGGGGTTTTCAATTTATCCTCCGAAGGATCCTGTGAAAACATCTTCTGATAGTGAAAACTCTGACTTCCTGAGCTTTTTTATGAAAAATTAGGGCATGTAATATACATGAATTTAAACATTTTGAGCCAAAAAATCAAAAAAGTGTCGAGCGGTTTTAAAAAATAAATAAGTTTTCGTGTAACACATGTTACACGAAAATAACATGTGTTAGCCGAAAACGTTTTTTTAAACCGCTCGGCGCTTTTTTGATTTTTTTTGGTTCAAAATGCTTAAAATCAAGTATATTACATGCCCTAAAATTTTCATAAAATAAAAAGCTCGGGAAGTCAGAGTTTCCACAGTTTTCACTATAACATGGGTTTTCATCATATGCTTACACTATATATATATATATATATATATATATATATATATATATATATATAGGGTAGGGCTCCTGTAAGAAAATGGTTTTGTGTAAGAAGTGTATGAAAGGTTTTCAACCATTAGATTTAATAATGGATGGTGGAGATTAAAAGATGGGATGATGTTTAAAATCTAATTAATATATTATAGAAATTAAGGGTATGATCGTCAATATGTGTTTTAAATGAGGGTATCAAGGTCATTTTGTATCAAGATTTTTAGAAACTGTTTGAATGCTTCCTACATTTATGGTACATTTCTCTCTCCTAATTATTATTTTTAATGATATCATTCAAACTCAAACATTCATCTTCACAAAACAAAAGCAACTGTACACCCATCTTCAACATTCATCTTCAACAGTGTTGCCGACAACGAACCGCCGTGTTTTAAACCTCAATATTCATCTCCAACATTCCTTATGCACCGTGTTTTAAACATCCTTCTGCGCCACCGCCGAAAACCAGTAAGTGTTTTAAACATCCTTCTGCACCGACAACCGAGAAACACCTAACAATATTTTTGTTTGTTATAAAATTGTAACATCAAAAGTGTTTTATATAAGGCTTTTGTTAATTGATTGTTCTATGTGGATTAAACATAAGAAGTGTTTTATAAAATGTTTACGTATATTAGGTGTAGTTGTTGATGTGGATTAAAACATTTCAACAGTGTTTTGTTTGTTATAAAACATCTCAAGTTATAAAACACTGTTGATGTTATAATGTTATAAAACACCCCCAATGTTAAATCAATCTATAATTCGTATGAATTGCTAAAAGAAAATAGAGAAGATGATGGATATATATGAATCATAAGTTTGAATTCTAATTTGATTTGAGAACATATATTGCTAATTTTGTGGGATATGATTTAATTGAAAAAGAGTTAAAAAGACTTAAATACCCTTAATCTCATTATTTAATCCTATGGCTATAAATCTTTCTTACACTTCTCACACAAATCAATTTTCCTACAAGATCCTCTACCTGTATATATATATATATATATATATATATATATATATATATATATATATATTAGTAAGAATATTTAAACTTAAGGGCCTTTTTAATCTCATTCAATATGATATGATATGATATGAGTGTATGTGTAGTGGGGGGCTTCACGGGGCTTTGTGGGATTAAAATATTATAAAGTATTATGAGGGGATTCATAAGGCTTTATGAGAAAATAGGTGTGTAGGGGGTGTGGACTTTATGGGGTTTTATAAATGATTGGATAATCATTTCTTAATTGCTATTTTTTTATTTAAATAACAAATTTTAATACTAAATAATATTTCATTAAATAAAAAAATTACAAATAATAAAAAAATACAAATACTACTCATCGCCGTCATCTTCTTCTTGTTTTCTTCTTCTTCTTCGTTGCTTTGAATCGGGCGAATCGCCCATCCTTCCACGACCAAATCCGCCTTCAACGCGTTATGTATATCCTTGGAACGCAACATGGTACTGTTTTGTATTCTCTGCTCCATTGTCGCTTGCGTCCCTTGAACAACATCTTCCGGAAAATAGTTTTGGCATATTGCTTTTTGTTCGTCTTCAAGTATCATATTATGCATTATGATACAAGCATACATCATCATTCTAATTCTTTCTTTCTCCCACACACGAAAGGATTTCTAACAAAATGTCATCGTTGTTGAAGAACCCCAAAACACCTCTTGATGTCCTTTCTTGCGGACTCATGAAGTCTCTTAAAATATTGTCTCTTTTGATCGAGTGTTTAAGGAAACGTTTTGACAAGCATTGAATACTCCGGATATATATCATCCACCAAGTAGTATCCATGCTCGTAGTAATTATTATTTGCATAAAACCCAGCTTTTTGTATTGTTCCGCCGTAAGGCTCTAGCAATGGCGAAAACTGAAAAGTATTTATGTCGTTCATACACCCGGCGAGACCAAAGAAGGCCGACTAAACCCAAATGTCTTGTGAGGCAACGGCTTGTAAAACCAACGTTGGTCCTTTTTTTGTCACCGCGTGTATTTGACCTCGCCATGCGGATGGACAACTATACCACCGCCATTGACGACAATCTATACTACCAATCATGTCGGGTATGCCATGTTTGTGTAAATGCACTTCGTATAGTTGTTGAAGGTCGTTCCATGTCGGGTTTCTCAAGTATCGTTTTCCATATAATTCGCATATACCTAAAAAAATTAATATATATATATATATATATATATATATATAAAATGTAACTACTAATTATAATTATATGAATTGTAAATATACCGTAGGTGAAATATTCAAAGGTATCGTGTGTGCTTTTCTCCGCCATCTTCAAATACTCGTCATTGATATCGTATGTGTTCCCGTAGGCGAGTACGCGTGACGCGAAAGTGACCTTTTAAATTGGGGTGAATTCTAAACACCCTCTACCGTCGGGTTTTTTCTTGAAGTTATATTGACTCTAAATCTGCGGTAATGCGCAAAAATAACCTTTTACTCATCCAAAATCGTCGCCTACACATATCAGGGCCGTAAACCGCCGAAGGATTGAAATAATCATTCATTAAACGCTCATTGGCGGATACACGGTCTCGCTGTATATATTCCCTAGTCAATCTCTCCCGTAGGGGAGGATTATTTACATTATGCATGGCGTTCACCGCTAGCGTAACCGCACTCGTAACCACCTCTTCCTCTTCCACGTCGTCGTCGTGAAAAACCTTTGATAAAGACCGTGTAAATGAGTCTTCGGAGGGAGGTGATGACATTGTGGTGATTTGTTTGTGTAGAAGTTAAATGATTTGTGATATATATATATATATATATATATATATATATATATATATATAAAATAGTTTTTTTATACATATGACCATTTGAAACGGTCTAATCCCAACGGCTCCATGTTTCCAACGGTTACCATCACCATTTACAATGCAATATCCCTCGTTATGGACATGAAGCTTCAAAGCATAACGCCCCATAGCGCCTGGGGGCAGTGTGCCCGGTGCTATGGGGACACAAAACACCCCATAACAAGCATTCAAAACTGTGACACCCGGCAAACTCCGGTTAATAACTTTCGTCAAACTAGTAAGTCTACCTTAGCAAGTCATGCATATTACATACGTAACGTGTATTAACGTGTTATTTATCGTACTTTATATGTTTAGAATCATTATGTGACTTTTCGGTATGTGGATACATGCTTATATGTGTTAAAATAGTGTTTAACGCGCCAAAAACCCAAAAACTCCATGTTGTATATGAATAGGAGCTTTATTGGCGAGTACAAGCCTTATAGGCAAGTACAAATGGGCGATTAGCCTCTCCACATGATGTTATAGGCGATTACAAGCCCTAATCGCCTATAACAGCAACCTACTCGCCTGTTATGTGCCTAACGAATAGAAACGCCTATAAATACCACCCATATACCCCAAAACATCATTTGTGCAACCCTAACTCACCCCAAAGCTATTCTACACCATAACCAACCTCTGGAACACGTATATACCTTAAAATCCATCCTTTCAAGCTTATACATCATTCTTTAGCAAAATCCAAGGTGTGTTATCCATCCTAAACCTTTGTAAAGTTGTTATAATGATCCCTAAAGGTCCAGACCTGGTTTTTATATGTTTGTGTCTTTAAAAACCTTTAAAAATCAGTTGTTAAACAAGTCTAGTTTTTCATTATGTGTTCTATGTGGTGTGTTCATGCAAGATAAGATTTTTATGATTAAAACGTATGGTTCTTGCGTGTTTGATATGTTTCTGAGATAAATAGGATGTTAGCATGATTGCTTATTAGTTTGGAGGTTCATAGTTGTGTATTGTTGATAATAGGCGTTTTGACCCGTTTGAATGATTTTGAAGGATTAAGGATGAGATGATGGGTTTTGTTGGTGGTATGTGATTAAGGTTTATTCTAGGAACATGTAGGAATAGTAAGATGTTGTTGTATAATGTTATTATGTGATGAAATCTGGATAATTGCCGTTTAGGGTAAGTTTTGCATGTTGATGTGATGTTTTCATGATAATATTGCCATTTTGGGAAATGTTTGCAATTAGGGTTATTAGATTGATGATAAATTGGGGGTTTTTTATTTAGGATGGGTTGTTTTATGATTGGGGTTTGATATTGGGTGTTTGTACATGTTTTGGATCTGATTTGGAAGGTTAAACGCGCAAAATAGGGCTCGACACTGCAGGGGGTGATTAGGGGAGTCCTAATTGCCTGAGTATCATGTGGATAGCCCTACTCGCCTATAAAATGGGGTGATTAGGACCCCTACTCACCTATTGACCATCCTAATCACTAGTTGACTTTCCTATCCACATACACTTCATGTGATTACAATTCCTAATTGCCTATTGACCATCCTAATCACTAGTTGACTTTCCTATCCACACACACTTCATGTGATTACAATTCCTAATTGCCTGTTGACCATCCTAATCACTAGTTGACTTTCCTATCCACATACACTTTATGTGATTACAATTCTTAATTGCCTGTTGACCATCCTAATCACTAGTTGACTTTCCTATCCACAAACACTTCATGTGATTACAATTCCTAATTGCCTGTTGACCATCCTAATCACTAGTTGACTCTCCTAATTGCATGTTTGATTCCTAATCGTGTGTTTTGCTGTTGTAAGTGTATTTTGACATCCCGAAACATAAATTAACACCTAGGAACATGTTAGGAACCCCGTGACATGTCAAATAACCTGGTAACACGTGTTCAGACTTGTCTATGCGTTAATTGAACTGTATGCTAGATTTGGTGAATTTTTATACGTGTTAAGTGTAGAGTTGCACATGTATGCATGATATTTTGTATTTGGCTAACACATGGAATGTCGGGTCACCAATGGGATGTCGGGTCTTGTTTGGGGTGGTCGGTTAAACGTTTAAACATCTTTTCAAACGTACACGGTTATGGTCTGGACTATTGGGGCTAATTAACCTGCGGGTTATTAGTCTAACATCTTATATGCTCGTCATGATAGGTCACCGGTAGTTGGTACTATCTATTGAGCTGATTTACTTGTTTTGGGAAGAAAGCAACATAAGGTGAGTTCACGGCCCCACTCTTTACTGGTTTTGGTTTTCGGGGGAGAAAACATGTGGTATTCATTAAACGTGTGTCAACTTATGTTTTCATAAAAGATGTGTCAAACTATGTTTTGGTATTCTTGCATTCTTTATGTATTGGAGTATTCATTTGAGTTACTATACGATCTTTGGAAGTCCTAGGGAAAACGATGAATGTGCGGAGATGCACAACGGGGGAAATGTGGATAGATCTATTTGGGCGTGACCGGCCCCACTCGTCGATTGGAGGTCGGACGGGTTCATGTTGTCTCTTAGGCATTCAAATATTTAGTATTCATTTGGGCAGTATTCATGTATTCACGTATTCGCGTCTAGTAATGGTTTTCCAATCGTAGTAGTGACATGTATTCATCTGATTGGTATGCATGTGGCCTGGTTTGGCCAAGGGTATTCTTGAAACGTTTTGGAGTTGTTCATAAAAACCTGTGAACTCACCGGCATTATTTGTTGATGTTTTTAGCATGTTTTTCTCAGGTTGCTAAGGTAGCAGCAGTCGATAGGCGCACGACGTCTAGGATTCATTTGCATGTTTATTGAGTATTATCAGACTTTCATGTTTTACTTTTGGGTTGTAATAAAGTTTTACGCTTCCGCTGCGATGGATAGATTTTGAAAACTTAATGTGTTGTTTACGTTGTTTTCATATCAGACAGGTGTCGTTTATTGTGACCGTTGACTTGGATCCTGGTTTGTCACGCGCCTCGCGGTAAAACCCCGCATGTGAAATTTGAGGGTGTGACAAAAATGCCCACTAGACACACCATGATGTCATGTGATGCGATGTTATATGATATTATATCATATCTAAAATGTATTATGAAGTGATATAATATAACAAGTTATGTTATAGTGTGTTATGTTTTTCTATCTTACATTATATTATATTATAACATGGCATCGACTATTTTATTTTAATTTATTAGATCATGCTTTGTTACATCGCTTACATATATATATATATATAGGGGAAAGTTAATTTGAGAACACCTATATTTCGTGCGAACTGTGAGAACGACATCTAAAACCATTCAAATTCAAAACTTCTTTTTACACTTGTCTTTATTTCCCATTCATCTCCACGGGCGTCATCAGTGTCACAATTTCTTCTCGTATATCTCTCTCGATTTATGTAATTCTCTCAAGAAAGGGGATTTCAAGTTAATGGTTTTGTGTTAAACAACAGGTAAAGACACATGGCTAGGTATGTGTGAGAAAAGACAACACGTACAGATTTGCGTGGACGTTCGCCAATAAAACGTGTGGACCAATCAAATAATCAAAATACCCCTAAAAATCTTTAATATTACGAAATTGCCATGTATATATTTACTGTTCAAAACAGTTTAATTATTAATAGTATATAATACAATCTCAAAAACACAATTTGCGCGTAAAAATTCAAACGTATACGGAAATAATTTGTTTTTACACATGTGTAAATTTGCTGTTTATACATGTGTAAACTGTTTCATTTACACATGTGTAAAAAGTTAATTTTAAAGTGTTTTTGTAAGAAAAGATGAATTATTTTGAAAGAAAATTCATTTATTAATGTTGTATTTTGATTATAATGGGTTTGTATTAAAAAAAATTGATTTTGATTGATTTTTTTACTTGTTCTCACGGTTCTCACAATATTTAGCGTTCTCAAGATAACCCTCCCCTATATATATATATATATATATATATATATATATATATATGGGAAAGTTAATTTGAGAACACATATATTTTGTGCAAACCGCGAGAACGTCATCTAAAACCATTCAAATTCAAAATTTCTTTTACACTTATCTTTATTATTAAAATAAAATCTCAAAAATACAATTTACGCGTAAAAATTCAAACGTATACGGAAATAAATTGTTTTTACATATGTGTAAATTTACTATTTATACATGTGTAAACTGTTTCATTTACACATGTGTAAAAAGTTAATTTGAAAATGTTTTTGCAAGAAAAGATTAATTATTTGGAAAGAAAATTCATTTATTAATGTTGTATTTTGATTATAATGAGGTTTGTATTAAAAAAATTTGATTTTGATTGATTTTTTTTTACTTGTTCTCACGGTTCTCACGATATTTAGCGTTCTCAAGATAACCCTCCCCTATATATATATATGATGGTTATAGAGAAACCCACTTAAATTGAGGAAACTTTGGAAACTCCTACTTCCCGAGCTTTTTATTAACTGAAAAAATTAGGGCATGTAATATACATGTTTTTAAGAGTTTTGAGAAAAAAAAAATCAAAAAAAGCCAAGTGGGTTTTTTTTTAAAAAAAGATAAATAAGTTTTTGTGTTACATATGGTACATGTCTGTAAAGTGTGTAACATATGTTACACAACAAAAAGTTATTTATTTTTTTTTAAAAAAAAATCCACTCGACGCTTTTTATTTTTATTTTTTTGAACCAAAACTCTAAAAAACATGTATATTATATACCCTATTTTTTCAGATAATAAAAAGCTTGCTATGTAGGAGTTTCCACGTTTTCTCAATTTGAGTGGGTTTATACTTAGCCTATATATATATAGGATTGGGATCTGTTGAGATTTCGATGAGTTGCGAGAACTCGGCACAAAATGCGAATTTTTTTTGCACACTGGTGTAAAAATACGTAAACCCCGTTGTAAAAAAAATACATGAATTTACGCCGAATTACACCGATGTAAAGGATTTTTACCATCATGTAAGTATATTAATATTTTATTTAATATTTTATTGTTGTTTAATTTTCGACCACATATTCATTTCACGCGATTCCCAAAAGCGGATTGGTCTGGGTCGGGTACTTTCGGAGAGAATAGGTAAGGACTGGGTAGGGGAGGTGGGCTGATTTGTGGGTAGTGGTGTGTAGTGGATTGGGCTGATGGGGTGTTGATGGATTGGGCTGGCGAAGGGAGGAATGACGAATGGTTTGGGTTGTAGGTTGGTTTGCATCTGTAGTATATAGGTTCAGTAGAGTTGGCGAATGGAATTAGTGAGGATCATAGGTCTGGAACGCCTTTCAATGGACTATAAAGAGTTCATACCAGGAGCTGTAATGGCTGGTCTCAACATCTAGTGTGACGGGGATGAGGTTCTTAATATTGAACACTATGACAATATGATGGAGTTTAGAATCCATTAGTTTAAGGAGGTCGGAGGAAGAGAGGTGAAGAAAAATGGTGGGATCGGATTGAAGAAGAAATCAGATTAGGGTTTAGGGTCCGGGAAATTGAGGAATCTCCCGAAAGGCATTTCGGGAATCGGTTTGATTCTATCTCTGTTCAGATTAGGGTTTAGGGTGGCTTGATACCATGAATTTGGTTACCATATACACGAACGCAAAGGTATCTCCTATTTTTAGATAACCTCTACTTACCATATAGATATACACAAGTAATCATAGCATAATACAAATTCCTAAATTATATGTATGTTGTAAAACAAGCCTAATAGCTAAACAATACAACTATATAAGAAAGAGATGTATGAGGGAGAAAGATGTTTATATTATTGATCGGTGTGTTTACAATGAGATACAAAAGGCTCTATATATAGGAGAAGAAAACTTGGAAAAGAAGCCTAATCTATATTAGGCATTGATAACCACAATAATATATATTTATAACACTCCCCCTTGGTTATCAATTTAATACGCTTTTAGATGCTGCCTCGTTAAAAACCTTGCCAGGAAAACCTAGTGGGACAAAACCATAGCTAAGGGAAAAAGAGTGCAGCACGTATTATCTCCCTTTGATGATGTTGCCTCGTTAAAAACCTTACTAAGAAAACCCAATGGGATAAAACTCAGTGAAGGGAAAAAGAGTGCAACTTGTATAATGCTCCCCCTCATTTGAACATCTATTTTCTAAGTGACTGGTGTGGATCTCCGTATAGCTCAAAACTTTTGTAATTAATGATTCGTTGCTTGATTCCTTGACATGCAATCTTTTATGTTGAGTAATGTAGTGTGTTCTTCATATGAGACTTCTAGTGCCTCCTCTCGTGAGCAAATACCATAACATCCATAACTATGTTGTGCTACATTCCCTGCATCTATAAGACTAGCCCAACTTGTTTTCATGGGTTAGTAAAATATAATTTCATATCTTACATACCTTTGATGTAACAAAATAGTTCTAATAACCCATCCCAATACCTTTTTGCTTTACACATACTAACCATGACAGTAAGTTCAAATAAAAAAAATCTTATAATCATGCATAGCTAGAACGAAATATGTTGATGCACATATGCATTTAACTAATGACACTTCTAGACTGAGAATCTCTACTTTGATAAGAGATGAAAAGAGTCATTTTCTATATGAAGTAATTGGACAACCTTCAATGTATATTAAGTATGAGCTTTGTCCTTTGTAAAATGTCACAACATTCCTATAAATACTTTGATGGATTGATAAACATATCATTACACATATACTCGAACTGCAGGGTCGAGCAATAATTAAACTGTGTCAAGGACTTTCAAAAATTCACTCTTTAAATGTTCTACAGAGTCTCTCGGTGATGCCTAGGCATTATCACTGTAAACTGCGATTATAGTGAACTTTTAAGAGAGAACTTATGTTAAAAGATAGATAATATTATAAGCCTATATTCCTCTTTGTAGGAATACTTCATGAGTTGTACAACACTCAACTCAACTATTTTAGTCCATATATATTTTGTTAACTTTACAAAATACTTGATATCGATGCATTAGGCATTATCAATCCATCAAGGACATTTTCCATCTTGACCAATTAATGCCAGTGCATTTACTCTTTAAGAGCTTTGGTACATTAAATTTATCATATAGTAAATCAATTAGAAAAATCAATTTCATCCATTTGTCCAATCTATATTATTGTACTATTGTTATACATTGAAGTATCATAATCACCAGGTTTAGTTTATTACCTGTAGTGTATTGGTGCACAATAATTACATCATACGATGTTTCATATTACCTTTTAAGCACTTGGTTGCTTTAGGATACTCATGAGGAGTTCCACTTATATTCAATTCAATCATATAACAAACATAATGTATTCAAAATTGAATTATTCCGATCATAACGTTCTCGAGAACTTACGTTACAAGATATTTATTAGACGCATTTCAATTCTCTCTTTGCATTACCAGACTAATAACATAATGAAAAATCATTGTATCCACCACTGGAGAATGTGTCTCTTCATAATCAATTATGGGTCTTTGCGAAATTCTTGTGCCACCAATATTACCTTGTTGGGTTATATTGAGACCACAGTTACCAGATTAGAGACGTTTGATAGTATATTGTATAGCTTTATAGTTGAAGGACTTAATATGTAATTATAGCATAGTTTGGTTGCCTAAACCCTAATCTGCGCACTTAACTTGACGGGCTCTGCGCACTTAAGCTAAGTGCACAGGCCCAGTGAGCTTCCTATATAAAGCTTGTTTGTGTGCAGCATTGGGGTTAGGGTTTTGGTTATTATCTTTTGTTAGCACAAGATAGGTGTGTACTTGCTGTAATCCATGGTTCTTCAGTGTTAAATCATCAATGGAATTATCGTATTATTCATCTTGTGTGTCGGTTCTTACAATATTCATCTAGTTTCTTTTATTGTAGAAGATTAGTCACTTAAAACACCTAATTCATAGGTGTTTCTAAGTGATAACAATCTATGCACTTATAAGATCTAGCATTTGGGACTTACAATTTGGTATCAGAGCCTCTGTGCTCTAGATTGTATCTACTTTAAGATACCAAAACCCCCATCTTGTTAGTTTTTATTATCAAGATTATTTTCTTTGTAAACTTTAAAATTTAGGTGTTTTTCTTATATTTTGGCTTCAAATTTCGTGAAAATCGTGTTTCTAAATGTTTAAAGTATGTTATTTTGATCAGAAAATGGTTTGGAAAGGATTCAGCTGAGTTTTATATTTGTTACAGCTCGTTTTTGCGCACTTATTTCATGTATCCTGCGCACTTATCTCATAAGTTGAGCACTTGTTTCTTAGTTTGAGTACTTGGATCATATATTGCATACTTGTGACTGTGAGTACTTAAACATGTTATTTTAGTACGCAGCTAGGGTTTCTGCGCACTTGTTGCACTTTAATTGAATTTCTGCGCACTTGTTGCATTGTAATTGGATTTATGCGCACTTATTGCATCTCATTGTCTTGAGTACTTTTCTAGGGTTTCTGCGTACTTAAACAGAAATCATGGATTAGTGCGCACTTACTGAAGGTGTAGTTCTGAGTACTTGGCTAGGGTTTCTGCGAACTTAAAATCTTAAACGAGAGTTTAAGTGAGTCTGCGCACTTATTTTAGTACGCAGGCTGATCAGTAAACACTGAGCACTTATAATGCCCAAGTGTTGACTGATCTGCGAACTTATCAAGAAGCATAGCCACACGTATACTTCCGAGCTGCACACTTAACAAAGACTACAACTTGACAAGGCTGTTTATATTCTTACAGGTTGCTGCATACTTATCCAGACTGCTGTGAACTTAAGTGTGAACTTAACTGCATACTTAGCTGCGAACTTAGCTGTGTACTTACGGACTTGGACAATTTTTCTGGACTGATAACTAAAAACTGTTAAACTACTTTCCTAAAATTCATCTAAATCATGGCTGGTAACAATAATCAATCAACTGTTAACCCTATCACACAACAAGATCTTGAAACCGGAACCACTACCAGAGTACCTAAGTTAAAAGGTGCTGAAGATTATGGGACTTGGAAGAACAGAATAAGGTCATTCTTTTACGTCACAGACTTCACCCAATGGAACTCTATCCAGTTGGGCCCACACATTCCCATGAGAACCACTGCCACTGGGGAAGAATTCAACCTTGATCCAACCACCTACACCGATGTTGACAAACAATTACTCCAAAGAGATCACAAGGCTTATGGTGCTCTAACCATGGCCCTATCTAATGATGTTTACAACATGTTTGAAGAGTATGGCACGGCACATGATCTGTGGTTTGCATTGAATGAATACTATGAAGGGAACGAAGAGATGCGACAATACAAGCAAGACATGGTGCAAAAAGAATATGACATGTTTGGCAGTATTCGTGGGGAAAGTTTGAGCTCGCACATTGATAGGTTCATGAGCATGTTGACAAAGATGAAGAAGGCTGGAATTCCTGTGAACAACAGAAATTCTATCAAGAAGCTGCTAGATTCATTGCCAAAAGAATGGAGCATCCAGTGTATGCTAATCAGAAAAGAATATCTTGACGCCCAGTCTACCTTGGCTGATCTCATCAACACATTAAAGTCCTTTGAGATGAACATTACAAAGAGAGAGATGAATCAGACCAATCCAAAGGCAGTACCCATCACTGCAATGAAAAACTTGGCTTTAATGACTTCAGTGGGTACCATGGGTTCAAGCTCTTCTCAGGTGTATGCTGATGGAATGATTGGTGGTAGCTCCAGCTCAGGAACGACCGTTCCATACTCTCAAACCAGTGGCAAGAATCCTCAACCCCCAACTCTCAATCCTCAACAAACAAAGCTGGCTAATGAACACGTTGAACTCTTCAACGCCTTCATGAGCAGCTTTGAAGCTTTAAAGACAGGTGATCTAAAAAATGACATGATGAGCCCTGAAGATATGTATCAAGTGGATCCCGATGACATGGAGGAGATGGACCTGAAATGGCAAATGGCCATGATTACTCTCAGAGTTAAGAGATTCCAGGATAGAACAGGTCGAAGGGTTGGATTGGGAAAGGCTGGGTTTGATAAATCAAAGATCAGGTGCTACAATTGCAAAACTCTTGGACACTTCAAGTATGAGTGTCCAACCTTAAATCAAGCTGAAGTTAAACCAGCAAAGAGGATGGTGGCAATTACAGATGGAGGAGAAGCCAACCAGCAGAAGGCGCTTGTGGTTCAAGACTTTGATTGGGGTGAAGAGGTTGCTGTGGCAGAGGCTGAAGTAAACAAGGCATTGATGGCGAAAATTTGCACAAAATCAACATTTGGTGTGAGTTCCTTGGAAGGGTCATCAGCTGAGATGCCAAAAGGTGAAGGGAAGGAGAAGGCTGGTTTAAGAGGTGTGTTAAATGAGGACAAGGGCAAGGAGACTGCTGCTGAGGAAGCTTTAGTCGTTGAAAAGACTTCCACAAGCAAGGATGATCAACAACCACAGAGCATGCAGAAGAAGGTTGAGGAGAGAGACCTGGTAAGTATCCCGCTCGAAATAAAATCAAAGCTGTGCTCACCAAGGTGTGTTACAGCCGTTGCTTACTGTTTGTCCCACAATAGGAGAATTTTAAGAGAAATGGATGACATACGAAAAATCAATACTGAAATGAAAGAAAATGAGTTAGCTTATCAGCGAAAGTTAAATGCAACAATAGCTGAAATGCACACTCTAAAAGAATTTGTTCTCAGAAAAGATTTTTTAATAAATGACTTAACTGAAAAACTAGAAAAATCTAGAAATGAAACAAATCATCTCCAAATTGTTGTGGACAAATGGAACGTAAGCAAGCATGCTCATACTGATATCCTTGATTGTTCAAGGAAATCTTTTGTCAAAGATGGAATTGGGTATAAGGATAAAAAGGGAATTGTAAAATCTCTATTTTTACCCTTGAGCAAAAGTGAATATATACCCATTCCAAAACCACATCCAAAAAATGATCTTTTCGAAAAAGAATGTGTCACGTTTGAGTCACACTCTAATATAAGTAAAAGTAGTGCAGATATGACCCAACAGGATCAGGTGGACGATGATGACAGTTGTGGTGGTCAAACAATGGGGTTAGGTCACCCAGGTGCCAATTACTCTACAGTGAATTGGTTCATCTGGAGCCATGATAAGTCAAACATTTCTTTGAATTCGGATGACTGTAATAACTTAACTAATTTGGATGACTGTATTACTTTAACTTCTAAACTTGATTTCAAGGGTGTTGTGGACCCAAATGATAGGATGAATCCTATCAAATGATCGGATGTTTGTGTTGAAAATGTTATGCCTGTTTGTGTTGATATTAATGATGCATTCTCTGATAATGAAAATGTATATAGACCATCTCCATTTGTTCCAGAACTAAAAAGAAACAGGTTTGGGAAATTTCTTACTGAAGAAATTCCAGAGTTTACACCATCATCAACAGATATGTCATGTTCTGAAGAATCACAAAGTGAAACAGATAACACAACTTCTGAGGAATCACAGAGTGATACAGAAAGTGACATCAGCGAGCCAGAATGCATCACAAATGAAGAATCAAGCAACAACAACAGTGATGAAGCATGTTCAACAGACAGCCCCAACTCAAACAAAGACAAGAGAAGAACATCACAACCATCATCATCCAGATCTTCTTCAAAGATCAAACCTAAACACTCTAAATGCTTTAGATGTGGAAATGAGGGACATGTGGTTAAGAATTGTCATTTGCAACCCAAACCACAAAGTGATACCAATACCCAAAAATCTTTTTCTGTTCAAATTAAAGATCTTCAAGAAACTATAAGAAGTTTTGTTAAGGTCACAAAAACTTGGAAAAGACAAGAGTCAGTTTTGGGTGAAAATCACGACAGATTAAAACTAAAACAGACCTGGATTCCAAAAGTTACTTAAATTATGGTCTGAGTCGTGACTGTACATAGTGTCTCGTATATTTATCTGTATATTTCTCTTGTTTTATGTGTTTTTCAGAATAAGCTACAGAAATGGTTGATTGCCCTGATGAGATATCTGTGGCACGTTGATAGCGGGGCATCAAGGCACATGACGGGACTAAAAGAACTCCTTAAAAACTATCGATTCATTGATGGAGAATTTGTTGCTTTTGCCGGCAACGAGAAGGGCGGAAATATAGTTGGGATAGGGGACGTGATTTCTGATGCATTGACTTTAGAAGATGTGAACTATGTTCCAGAATTGTGTTACAATCTGCTGAGTGTATCACAAGTCTGCGACAAAGGAATCTCAGTGTTATTTAATGACATGGAGTGCATCTTTCTAAAGCCAGGATTCATTCCTCCTACCAATATGATTATGCTTAAAGCTCCTAGACAAAATAATACTTATGTGATAAACATGAGGGATGCAAAGTCTGAATGTCAAATGACATGCTTACTTTCTAAAGCATCCGAGTCAGAGTCACTGCTATGGCACAGGCGATTAGGACATGTTAACTTCAAAAATATTAATAATCTTTCAAAACTAAATCTTGTCAGAGGTCTTCCTTCTAAGGAATTCCCCTTTTCTGAAAAATGCTTAGCATGTGCCAAAGGAAAACAACACAAAAAATCGCATAAGTCCAAAGCTGTGAACTCTATAAACTCACCTCTTCAATTATTGCACATGGATCTGTTTGGTCCTATTAGTGTTAAAAGTCTAGCTAAAAAGTCTTATTGTTTGGTGATAACAGATGATTTTTCCCGATTCACATGGGTGTACTTCTTGGAATACAAAAGTGAAGCTGCTGAGATTCTGATGCTGTTTGTTCCTCTCATTGAGAACATAATAAAGACAAAAGTTAGATCAATCCGAAGTGATCACGGAACCGAATTCAAGAATCAAAGTTTCGTGACTTTCTGCAACAACAGAGGAATTCATCTTCAGTACAGTGCTACGAGAACTCCTCAACAGAATGGTGTTGCTGAAAGGAAAAATCGTACACTTATTGAGGCGGCCAGAACCATGCTTATCGACTCTAAACTGCCGATCATTTTCTGGGCTGAAGCTGCGAATACCGCTTGTTATGTTCTTAACAGAGTCTTAATTGTAAAGACGCGCGGGAAAACAGGTTATGAGTTGCTCTTTAAAAGAAAACCTTTAATTGACTACTTCAGGCCTTTTGGATGCTCATGCACGCTGCTTAACAACTTCGAGAACATAATGAAGTTCGATGCAGTTGGAGATGAGTGCTTCTTTGTTGGATACTCCTCAAGTCAAAAAGCTTATAGAGTGTACAACAAACGAACCAAAATGGTTCTCGAGTCTTTTTATGTTGATTGGCAGGAATCCAACTCTACCAACACAGGAGCCGGTCCTGACTGGTTCTTTGACGTGGATGTTGTTTTCAACAATTTCAGCATCATTGATGAACAACCATCTGAAAATCAAGCAGCCGATCCTTCTCCTCTTGAAGATACTCTTTACTCTTCCGAAGACGATGCAGCACCTTTCACCACCCGCTTTTCTCCACTCGTAGCTGATCCAATTGTTCCCCTTCAGACCACAAATGGTGATGCAACTGTTGAAACTACTCCATCTCCTGAAGGTACTCCAGCTTCAGAAGAAACATCTTCAGCACAACAGTCTGCAAATGATCCATCCAGTTCGTCAACTCCTACAGATCACCTTTCCAATCTGCCTTCCCAAATTCAAGAAGAACCAAACATGGGATTTAAATCTTCTAAGGATCACCCTGTGGAGAACATCATTGGACCAATCTCTGAGGGTGTTCTTACTAGAAATCAGGCAGACAAACTGAATATTGCACTTTCAGCCTTCCTATCTCAGACGGTACCTTTCAGCATTGAAGACGCTGTCAGAGATGCAAGTTGGGTTGAAGCCATGCAGGATGAGCTGTATCAGTTTAGAAAGCTAAAGGTTTGGGAACTTGTGGACTTACCTGAAGGAAAGTATCCTATAGGAACAAGATGGGTTTTTCGCAACAAAATGGATGAAAGAGGTGTGGTGATTAAGAACAAAGCTCGTCTAGTAGTTCAGGGCTTTCGTCAGCAGGAAGGTATCGATTATGAGGAAGTGTTCGCTCCAGTTGCTAGACTTGAAGCCATTCGTATCTTCCTGGCTTACGCCTCATACAAGAACTTCAAAGTCTTTCAAATGGATGTGAAAAGTGCATTTCTGTACGGGAAGATCAAAGAAGAAGTCTATGTTTGTCAACCCCCAGGTTTTGAAGATCCCCATCATCCCAACAAGTACTACAAACTGGATAAGGCTCTCTGTGGACTTCATCAAGCTCCTCGAGCTTGGTATGAGACCTTATCTTCATACTTGCTGCAGAATGGGTACACAAGAGGGAAGATCGACATGACTTTGTTCACCAAAGAAGTCAACAAACACTCTATCCTTGTTCAGATTTATGTTGATGATATTATCTTTGGCTCCACTGATGAAAACTTATGCAGGGAATTTGAAAGCATCATGAAGTCTCAATTTGAAATGAGCATGATGGGAGAATTATCGTTTTTCTTAGGCTTGGAAGTGCAGCAGAAAGAAGACGGAATTCTCATCCATCAAGCAAAGTATACAAGAGACATTCTGGCAAAATTCAACATGACCGACTGCAAGCCGTCCAATACTCCTTTTGCGGCCCAAACAACACTTGTACCAGATCTTCAGGGGCCTTCAGTGAATCCTCACACATATCGATCAATGATTGGCTCCCTGATGTATCTCACAGCTAGCAGACCAGATATAATGTGGGCAGTTGGATGCTGCGCACGTTTTCAGTCCAATCCTAAGCAATCGCATGAGACTGCAGTGAAAAGAGTCTTCCGCTACCTCAAAGGAACACCAAAACTTGGTTTATGGTATCCTAAGAGTGATAACTTTGATCTAATCGCTTACTCTGATAGTGATCATGCAGGTTGTAGGATCGACAGAAAATCTGTCTCTGGTGGATGTCAATTTCTGGGTAACCGGCTAGTGTCTTGGCAGAGCAAGAAGCAGACCACCGTGTCCATCTCCACTGCTCAGGCCGAATACACAGCTGCTTCCAGTTGTTGCTGTCAGGTGTTATGGATCCAAAATCAGCTTTTGGACTACGGTTTGAATGTCATGCATACACCTATTTTTATTGATAATGATGCATGTCGTGACATCGTGAAGAATCCAATTGATCATTCTAAAACCAAACACATTGAAATTCGGATTCATTCAATTCGCGATGCGCATGACAAAGGGTACATACAGGTGTTGCCTATCGATACTGCTGATCAAAAAGCAGATATCTTTACAAAAGCTTTCGATAAAACCCGGTTTCATCAGTTGGTTTCATGGCTTGAGATGATAAATTTTGAATAAAAAAATAATAAAAAAAAATGTGTATATTTTATAGAAAAATCTTCTTTTCTTTTAAAACAAGATTTTTGGGGGAGAAAGTAAACCGGTCTATTCTTAATGCAAAATTAATTCAGGAAATGATAGGAACTAATCATATCTCGTCAGCATGTGAATAGGACCCAGAGGATGTTGTGGCCTCAAGCAACGATGTGTCGGTAGATTCAGCCTGGAATCAAGTAAACTGCCACTAGGTGATTAACAATGAAGATCTACACGGAAAGCTGGATTCCCACTGTGCTTTAGGTCTGCACAAGCTGAGTCCGGTCATACATAGGTTGAGAAATTAAAAGACATAGAAAATTTTGTGCATAGGTAAATCAAAAGACACCTAAGAGTGCAAGCTACCAATGCGAGGCTAAGAAAAACAAATTTTTTTTGAAAAACTGAGCAGCAAAAGACACACAATGTTAGTGACGTGCAAACATATATAGATAGCTCATCAAACGATCAGATGATCATCTTCTCTGCTTATGGGAACATAGACCTGAAGCTCTCATCATCTGATCAAGATAATGATCATCTTCTCTGCTTATGGTAACATAGACCTGAAGCTCTCATCATTATATTTCAATAAACCTTGAGGATTGGTAGGCCAATACCTAGCACACTGTGGGGTCCATAAAATTTTCGTCAATATTACCGAAAAACATGATAAACAGCATCGCCAAACACATGTTGAAAGAGAAAAGGCATGGATTTAAGTGGACAAGCATACCGACAATTGTTCTTAGGCTGCAGCTATCCAACGGGAAGTTGAAACGGGCTCTGGCAGATATGATTAGTATGATCTTGAATGCAAAAGGTGAGACTTGGTAAAACCCCACTTTTTACAATGGATTTGGGCCTTAAAACTCACTTATTTGGGCCAAAGTTTGGACTCTACGCACTTATTGGGCCCTGTGCACTTAACTCAAGTGCGCAGGCCCATTGGTTGACTGTATATATATACCAGGTAAGTAGTGGTCAAAAGTTTTTATCATCCTTAACACTTGTCACTAACCCTAATCACCCCAAATCACCTGTTTATCATCATCATCATCAACGTTCATCAGTGTTCATCATCATCACCATCACAACTTAATCTCACCAAATCACACACTAATCACCCAATCCATACCTAGTTTCTGTGTTTATTGATTCGTATCTACTGATTAAGGTAGATTTCATATTATTAATGGTTCATTCATTGTGATTACAGGGTGTAAATGGATGTTCTTGATGCATCTGTTGGGTTTCTAGTCATTATTGGGTTCTTTGAATGTTTGAAGATGTGCGCACTTGCTATATGAACAAGTGCGTACTTGTCTCATAGAGACTGCGCACTTGTCTCATAAGCACACAAGTTTTCAAAAACCCTAATATCCTGCGTACTTAGTTGTGTGAACATAAATCTTGAACGAAGGTTCAAGTGTCTGCGTACTTGACTAGTACGCAGACCTGACTGGTCTCTAAGATGTTACCATGCCCGGGTTGACTTGGACTGCGAACTTGTTTTGGTCCTGCGTACTAACCAAGTGCTCAGTCAAGTATGTGCGCACTTGACTGAGCACATGATACTGATTGACTTAGTTTGGACTGCGTACTTGATATTCTTGCACACTTGGACTCTAAACAACAACATAGCTTTCATCTTGACTATTAAGACACTTGAACGGACTGCGAACTTAAAACCGGACCTTAATGATCTAACAACTGAAATTCAAACGTACCATTGACACCGATGACACCGATCCATCAAATCTTAATCCAATGACTGTTAAAATTTAAAACTTAAAAAATATTAATAAAATCTAAGTCTAAGTTCGTTGTCCGTCTAAGTTTAAATCTAAAGTCAGTTATCGGAGATCTAATTGGCTTTTCGTGCTCTTGGTTAAACAGATGGCACTTGACTGGGATCCTAGAGGCATGCACAACCAACCGATGAATCTCGATACTGAGGATGCCAAGTTTAGAGATGTCGTGACTTGGATAAGACGCAGCAAAGTCGGATTTGCTGTGCAGAACGCTGAACCAGTTTACGTCTCCCACGTTGAAGATTTTTGGAGATCAACTAGAGTCGAAACAGTATCAAGGGTCAAGCGTATCAACGCAACTGTCCGAAACAAGCTTGTGATCATTACTGAGGACACAGTTCGAAATGTGCTAAGGTTGCAAGATCAACCAGGAACTTTCAGATTCATGTCTAAAGCTGATATTCACCAACAATTCAGGATCTTCGGCTACAAGGGTGAATTTGACAAGAGAGGCGATGTAAAGAAGAGTCAACTTACAAGAGACTGGAGACTTATCAGTCATGTATTCTTAATGTCTCTATGTCACAGAAAGGGAGGATACAATGCGCTGAGTGCTGAATGGTCGACAGCAATGATAAAGATCTGCAAGGACGAAGCGTTCAATCTGTCAGGCATGATCTTTGACTATATGGTGAAGAATGCAGATGCTGGTTCAGGGAAGTGGGCTATGTACCCGAGGTTTGTCCAGATGATGATAAACACTCAACATGAGGGTCTGCCTGTCGGTGACGAATACATATTCACCAGAGGGGCACGATTCTTCACAGAGTGCAACACACCTGACTGGGAACCAATGCTGGAAAACATGTATGCGGCCCAGCGATATCCTGTTGTTATGGAACTGTACAACAAAATCAAGAAGAGAAGATCAGATGCTGCAGAACCCCGACAACAATCCAGAGCTGCCCCTGCACCTGGATCATCTGAACCCACTCCTTCATCCCAGCCGACTGCTGAAGAGATTGCCCTAGAAAAATCAAGGGGCAAAAGAGTGGCGACTGAACCTGCTCCATCAAAACCTAGCAAGAAGAAAAGACCAGCAGGTTTGTTGCAAGAAGGGAGAGACACTCTGACAACTGAGCAACTTGAAACTGCTGCAGCTTTACAACAAGTTGCTGAGTTTGAAAGGGCTGCAAGAAAAAGAAGAAGAGAACAGCTGCCTGAATCTGAGATTCCTCGTGTTGTGACTCAGGAAGATATTGAGGGACAAGCGGTCTTAGAACACATGTTTGGGCCTGAACAACCGAATCAACCAGGGCCTTCCACTGCTGCTGCTCCTGCTCCCAAAGCTCCAACCCAGAGATCAGCCGAACCATCCTCATCAGCTCCTGCTGCACCTCGTCGCAAACCGGTGCATCAGGAACTATATGAGAAGCTTGTCAAAGAGGTCGGTAAAACTGCTGCGAGAGAGATCTGCACTTTAAAGAGCGACGTGCACAACAATCAGGAGCTTAGAAAGAAAGTAAAGAAGCTCAAACACAAGAATCGGAACATGGAGAAAGTCATTAAAGATCAAAGATACATCATCAAGTTCCAGAATGAAGTTCAAATGCAGATGTTTGAGATGTTCCAAGAATTTAAGAAGGAACTAACAGGTGCTCCCAGCGTTACTTTTGATGAAACTTTCGATTTTGGAAAGTTTTTGGAGAAGGAGAAAGAGAAAGAAAGGATCGCCGAGGAAAGTGAGGTTGATGAAGTAAGCGAAGATGAGATGCTAGAGAGATTTGTGGAAATGGGAATGGACGAAGAAGTGGTTTATGAGACATCTGATGGGCACAAGTTGGATCCCGAAAGATCAACTTGGTTTCCTCGAAAGCCCATCACCATTCCAGCCCTACATCAGAATATCCATCACACAAAGTCGGCTCACCAGGAAAAGATCATCTCCTGGAAATATGATGAGGAAAAGAGATTGTTTGCTGTGAAAAGGAGAGGGGGAGTGATACAATATTTTAAAGGTCAAAAGGAGCTGAAATCTCTCCCCCGATGGGATATCCGGGAGCTCAGCAGGGCCCCTTTCATCAATCACTCCCTCGACTCCCAAGTTGCCATGGTCGAGAGGTTTATCAAGAAGGAATGCGACACAGATATCCAAATCCTAAAGCCGCAAAAACCAAGAAGGAGAATCTCGAAGAAAAAAATCGATCCAGCAACCGGTCGTGGGATGATAACATATGTGATCGACCCTCCACAGGTCGTCACTCGAGTCCCTATTAGATCTGAGCTTCCAGTAATGCTGAGGAATTTCAAGAAATGTTTTACGACAGCAACACTGGTGAAGCTGTCATTAAGCTGCAGGACGATTCAGAGGCGCTAAGGATTTTGGATCCAGTGGACGTGTTTGCACTCAACTTGTCAGATCTGAATATGCTGTTTGCAAATCAGATCAATGTGGGTGCCGGGAACACGTTGTTTGAAGAAGCTGTGCTGTTTAGAAGGGCTGTGGATAGAGCCATGCATCTGAAAAGAGAGCTGCTTGAGATAATCGACAGGATCAATGCAGCAGATAAAGAAAAGGAGGATAGAGAGAAGGCTGCTGCTGCTGCTAGTGCAGAAACTGCTCAACCTGAAGTCGAGACTGCTTCAGAGGCACATACTGAAGAACCTGCACCAGTAGCTGATCCTGAAGGAACTACAACAGAATCAACTCAAGCTCCTCAAGCAACTGAAGAAGATCCAGTCGCGTTATACATGCAAGACCCCCCCGAACAGGTTGAGGGGGAGGAAAGCGAAGTGGAGATAGATTGAAGATTAAAGAACTGGTAGCTGTGGTCTAGGGGGAGTATTGTTGGGTTATATTGAGACCACAGTTACCAGATTAGAGACGTTTGATAGTATATTGTATAGCTTTATAGTTGAAGGACTTAATATGTAATTATAGCATAGTTTGGTTGCCTAAACCCTAATCTGCGCACTTAACTTGACGGGCTCTGCGCACTTAAGCTAAGTGCGCAGGCCCAGTGAGCTTCCTATATAAAGCTTGTTTGTGTGCAGCATTGGGGTTAGGGTTTTGGTTATTATCTTTTGTTAGCACAAGATAGGTGCGTACTTGTTGTAATCCATGGTTCTTCAGTGTTAAATCATCAATGGAATTATCGTATTATTCATCTTGTGTGTCGGTTCTTACAATATTCATCTAGTTTCTTTTATTGTAGAAGATTAGTCACTTAAAACACCTAATTCTTAGGTGTTTCTAAGTGATAACAATCTGTGCACTTATAAGATCTAGCATTTGGGACTTACATACCTTATATCATTTTCTTTTCAAATGTTGATTCGCACAGAAGACCTTTTCGTATTGATATGTTTTACTACTTCTGTTGTCTGGACTACTGGTCCAAGAACTTTCCATTTCAATAGAGAATTCAACTCTGCCTCATTTGCGTCTTTCCATTTTTGCCAATCATTTCTTTGTATTCCTTCATAGGCAGATCTTACATTTTGATCCTCATTTCAAGCGCTACCTTACATAAAATTTATAACGACGTCGATTTTATTTTGATTCCATACATTTCGTAGACATGATACTATATAACGAGATCTCTTTATTTTCAGGAACCTGCGGTTCTTCTTGAACCATCATGTCTAATGTCTCTTCAGGAGACCTTTTTACTATAACCTCGATTTGACCATCTTTATTACTTGCTCCAATTTCTCGAAGATTTTTATTCATGGAATCAACCAGTCTATCACGCTTCAGGCGTGCAATAGACTTATAAGATTATTTGGAGCATTAGCAGTTGGTATATGTGACTTAATTAACTAGTCCACATATTTAGGTCAGTTAATGTGTCTGGTAAATGATTTGTTAATCGTTGTAAATGAGTTATGCTTTGAAATTATGTTCGAACTTCATTTTTGAGGTTCAATTATAACTCATTTCGTTACCAACTGCCTTTTATCTCCCCCTGATGTTGGGAATGTTAATCCATTAAGATGGATAACAATTAATTGAGCCATAAATAAATAACTCATTAAAGGCTCTATTCATCATCGTATATTCCCAACCACCTTTTGAGGTCCCATCTTTGTGCGTCATGGTGGATCAATTTCAATATATTTCGCACAACAAAAATATTAGATGGGCAATATTTGGTTCCTGACCAAAACCAACTATAATGGGGAGAAACTATTACCATGTATTGGTTTGATGTAAATAAATGTTACTGCATGTAAAATCAAATTTAAACATGAACTTTTGCTTTCATGATCATTAACATTGCAATCAATAGCAGACGTTTTAGTGATCATCTCAATGAAAGCAATATGTGTATGAACATAAGCCATATGAAGTTCAACACTTATTCCAATGATCATTAATATCTTGGGAATTGATTAAATATGCCAATCTAGAATAATATGCTTGCTATCTTATTAGCTAAGCCATAAATCAAGCAAACTTCAGGTTGCAAACTTGATAACCATTTAGACGATGCATCGATTTTAAATACTAAATGGTATCATGTTAGGATATGCGTATCATTTAATCAATTCCAAAACATATAGTGATACTCACCCCACTTTATATGGAAAATATATAATTTCACTTAAGAGCAAACATTGCATGCTATGTACCAGATTGAAGAATCTTTAAGTTCTTCATTATGTTCACATCATCGACTCGGCGTGGTCTTACCGGTCATGCCAACTAATTAAATAATTATGATCCATAAACTAAACTTCTAGTTTATGAACGAATATGCATTACTTGCACGTATGTAATACAAAACATATGATATGAAAGAATGTATTGTAACTTCAATGTTCAAACCATCATGTTATATAATCACTCCTTTTATTTGCCACATGTGGTGGTCAATCTCATTAGTAACATGATCATTATTGCATTTTTGATAATCAATCTCATTATTTAACTTGGCTATTATTATAATCTTTGATGGTTGATCACATTATGACCATCATTGCAACTTTCTCAATTATCTCCATGATCATGACAATTTCATTTATTGTTATATAATCTCATTTACTTCAAGAAATTGAGTAAAACCAACCAAGCTGTATTATTTTTTTGGACATAAGAATATAAAGTCATTTCAAACTTTTTCATACCCTTTTAATGGTATTGCTACTTCAGGAGCTTATTCGTTCTATCAAATTTTCCCATATAAAATTGAGAAGTAATTATATTTCCTCAATTACCATGATCATGGACTTTACACTGATCATTATATCATCACATTCACTTCAGGGAATGGATTATAACCACAAAACTTTTATGGTGGAATCATTACAACTTCCTTGGTTATGTATATGATCATTAACCTTTATGCCGATCATTTTTCATCATTTATAAGAAAAATATATAATTTATGTATTAGTTTATCAAGATATAACCAACTTATGCAATTCATGTTATTTTAACAGGTATATGATAACACTCACATATATCAAGACAAATATTTTGCAATTTCCAACATGATTACAAACCATCCGATAAAACAAGTTATACGTATTATAATTTCCTTTAATAATTTCCTTAAGAAAATCCCGATAGTGATGATCTTCTAATAAAAACCATCACACATCATTCAATATTAACTAATTGACTTCTTTTCATACCGTTGTTCTTACTTGAGCCATAACGAAAAGTTTTTTTTTTCTTCTCAATTCTACTAAAATATATTTCCAATACTCTTTGTTTAAACCAATTGCTCTAATACTATTTTTGGTTATATAACTATTCAGTGAATACACTAACACCATCATGCTACAATATATTAATTTGGTAATGTATATATGATTACAATAATTCACACATCCAAATAACTTCAATATCCATCAATGATCAGTTCATCGCAAGTCAAATACACGTAGCATACACATTTATATAGACCACCAAAGAAGAACACAAACGGATTACATATTATCCGACTGAAAATAACCGAATCCTGGATCGGAAACACTTTCTTGTGTAGTGAATAAAACCAAAACACACGTAGATGACCCATTTAAAGACATAATCAAAGTTGATACTGACCTACCGAAATTAATGATGACAAACATTGACAAGTTATATTAAGACTTTTCTCAATATTATTTATAGCTACAATGACTTATCTGACCATTTGACAAACTTAATCACTTTTAACGAAATTAACATTCAAGTCGGTGGTTCACATTGTTTGTGGACATGGCATTGTAATGGACTAAAATAGCACCGACCCTTAAAACGAAACTGAAGAAAAAACAAGATGAAAACTAAGAACAAATCAATTAGCCGGGTTACTAATATGGAATAGATTTCATCTTTTTAAATCTAATATTTAGAGTGGATGCATCACTACCTAAAAAATAATCAAGTCATCACAATAATTTGCATTCAGTTGTCTACCTCGATCACTTAATTAAAACCTACATTGTCTCAAATTTATTTGTCTTTAAAATAAAATCCCTAACATCTAATTCTGTATATTTGCATTTAAATAATTAAATAATCGTTCTTAGATCAATATGAAAACACTAAATTTAACTTTTAGTAAACAACAGAAAGCCAAAATACTTACGTGATTATTTTAACAATAATTAACAAAATATATTAGTGGGTATACGATGACAAATCATAATTCACCACCAAGGAAAACCCATGTATTCAATCATCATGCAATCACAAGTCTGTGAGTGAGTTACAAAATATATCAAAAGGATTTTCAAAATACCTGGAAAATCTCGATCGTTTACCTTGTTTAACATTATGTTTGTCATGGATTTCGGAAGCTTTCCGATTAGATCTCAGGTTTAGGCTCGCCAGCGTTTCTTCAAAGGAAGGTAGGGTTTTGGTGAGAGCACTTTCGTGCTGATAACGTATTGTAAAACAAGCCTAATAGCTAAACAATACAACTATATAAGAAAGAGATGTATGAGGGAGAAAGATGTTTATATTATTGATCGGTGTGTTTACAATGAGATACAAAAGGCTCTATATATAGGAGAAGAAAACTTGGAGAAGAAGCCTAATCTATATTAGGCATTGATAACCACAATAATATATATTTATAACAATGTAATCTATATTATGCCACACAAACAAAATAAAATGAGGTCTCCTATTGTATGCATAGTGATTTGGTAGATATAGAAGGCAAGAAACATGATGGTATTTGTTCCCCTTTGAAGACGATGGAGGATATCAGTTTCGCTTTGTTTAAGTGGTTTATTTTACAATTGCTTTCATATTGCAAAGTTAGGGTTTATCATATATGATTGTTTTCTGTAATGATGATTATCGAAGTAAAAAAAAAAAAGGTTCCACCATGGTTACCTAGAAGTTGAGAAGAAAAGCTGGTCGTAGTGTAAGTAAACTTTTAATGTGCCATATAAGTCATGAGTGTCGGGGTCATTTAAGCGATCTTAATTGGATGACAAGACAAGAAAAAGTTATACATGTTGTCTACTTTAGATATATAGTGGGTTTACCCGCGCGTTGCTGCGGGGTTTAAATAAGACCCCACGACAAAAAATACGCACTGGCTAATTTTCTTAATAAGATGCCTATAACTCCTTTGTAGTGCAAAGAATGCACATCATGGTAAATTTACATATAACTTCTTTTGTTTACAAAATTAAACAAAAAAATCCATATTTTTTTTATGTTAACAAACTATAAGCAAATGTTGTAGAAGCATAGCAAAATACAACAATAAGAACAAAAATAGTAGACACAACATGTTGTAGAAGCATGGCAAAAAAAAAAAACAACAATAAGCATAAAAAACTGTAGACACAACTAAAATAGTTCCTTGTAAAACATCAATACCTGATAGAAATATTAGAACCTACATCAACATTAAATCACAAAGACTTGGTTACCTGTTAAGTAAACATGAGGCATGAGGAAGAAAGCAGGCACATAGAAGAGGAATGGAAGCCATTGAGTAACAAATTCATCTTCAAATGCACTGAAAAATTAAAAGACATGAATGGAAAATTAGTGTTTAGGAAAAAGAACAATCGTAATTTGATCAAAGAACATTATGCTTTTAGTTGAGAGTCTATGAAGAGGAGGCACAATAAATAGGTAGGGCAATTGAAGGAGAATGACATTCAATAGTAGTGAATGCGATTGAATTGAGAAACCATTTAATTGAAAGACAATGAAGGGCCTTGAGAAGAAAACGAAGTGAACAATTTTGGTGACATAATGGCAAGTATGGAAGAAGTTTTTATGTTTTAACTATAAAACCATGATCAAATTACTATCATGCCCTTAAAAGCATCTTAATTGTGACAAATATTCTTATTATACCCTTATGAATTAAGGTTGATTCAATTGTACATGTTGCTTTGGTACTTAATAAGATAGTATAATAGATAAGAGAATGATATTTCAAGTTATCTATTCATGTGCAAATCATAACTTATTGATTAGTTGGAGGGTAATAATGGAGGGCTATGAAGTGGTTTATAATAATGAGGGGTTTCACAAAGTTAATGTGGTCATCTAATTCTCTATAAATGGGGGGTTACATGTTGGAAATGATATTAAGTGTGTATTATACACATATACAATAAGCATGATATGTTGTACATAAGGGGCAAAAAGGGAAGGAAATAACCAAAAAATAGACATTTGTGAAGAGTCTATTCAACTCCCATCTTAAAATTATGTTGAAATTACCTTATTGGACATCCTTGGTACATAATAATAACTAGTGGAATGCCCGCGCGTTGCCGCGGGTATGTATTTTTATTCACATTTTAAATTGCCAAAACTTTATACACCATACTGTCATTTATCCAATCCGATCCGTGCTTGATTTTTATTTGCAACATTTAGTTACACACATGAACCAAAGAGCCTTTAGCCTACTGGTTACTAAGTGTTAAATAAGGCTTAGCCTTTTCTTGTGGTGATAATTCAAATTCCATTGGTAACAAAAAGTTAATCCATTAAAAAAAAAGTTACATGAATTAATCTATTACTTGGTAATGGTTCTAGGTAACAAAAAGTTAATACATGAATTAAATGTGTTGAATGGTGCAATTGATTTGTATTAGTGACTTGTACATAAGGACATAGATGGAAGAAAATGGTAAAAGTTAGAGATTTATGCATGAGACCTTTTGTATGCCATCTTAAAATGATGGTGAAATTACCTTCTTACTCATCTCTCCTCCTTAATAAGGTAGTAGAGATAATATAATAATATAATAATAAGGTAATAATAAAATAATAATAGAGAAGAGATATATGTATATCCATATGTAGAAAAAAGTTTTAAAAAATCTATGTAACTAAAAATTAATTAATATTAATATACATTTCAAGAGATAGCAAATTGTTGAAGTTTTTTTAGCTTCTCTGACCCAGTAAGTGTAAGAGGACGTCGTAGCGGAGTCTGTGTTTTGTTTCTCTAGTGACACTATACCACCTTCTTCCATCTTTAAATTGAATTGGGAAGTTGGGGAGAATGAATGTTGTTTAATCAGAAAGAGAAAAAGTTTTAAGGTGATATATGTGTTAACTTAAGAATGATGCTTAATGAATACTCAATGGGAATAAAAGTTGACAATTTTTATTTTAAAAATTAAAAACCACTTAATAAATTAATGAAGCATTCTGTATTTAAGTGACAATACTATGAAGATCTTTCAAAGAATCAAACCTACCAAAAAGATAAAATCTTAGCCACCTCAAAATTTTATATATCCATAAACATGGAAAAAATAGCTATAAAAAAAGTAACTTAACATTAAGTAATTATATTTAGATGAATAAAGGGTATATAAAAATAGTTAAAATCATTAATATTGGACTATATGTTTAAGAGTTGAAGGATTAAACTGGAGGATTAATATCATACATTGAATCTGGCAGCTGGCTATAGCTCCAAAAAGCACCATAAGATCAACAAAGAGTCTTGATCACATTTGTAATAACTGAAACTGTCTTTATTGCACTCGTTTTAAACAACTAAACTCTGCAAAAATAACAAAATTATTAAAGGTATACATTAAAGATAAACTTGGAGTGGTTTTCAACCAGTTCGAATCGACAAGTAACACAATATAATAATCAACATGTAGTTTAATGATTAACAATTGTTATACATAATTAGAACAGAAAGAAGAAACCTGGACTACTGGGGTCCCTCCGGTGCGCGCTGATCATCATAAACTGCTAGAAGCATTAGCGTCTCAACTAAACGAAGATGCAACAATCAACACTAAGTAACATTAAAACAAAAATCGATAACAATACCTTATCTACAAAGGTAGAATGTGAATAGAAAAGAGATAAGTAAAGAGATAACAATGAACAGAACATGTGCATTGAGCTTGATAGAAACTGATTAGAGAAAGATAAAAGGTGAATAGTAAAGAGATAAGGGCAAGAACTACATCCCTGCCATTACTATCATACTATCAATGGAAGTTTCTTCATGGAATGGAATAGAATTTGTTATGAATGATTAATATAAATAAACCACAATCAATGAATAATTGATTAGCAGAGCACTTCATATGGCCTAAGAGGGAAGGTGAAGGGAGTTAGGGGTCCTATAGGAATGATATTTTAGCTTTTAACTAAAAACAAAAGATAAAATTACTCTACTAACCCTCTAAGTGTCTTAATTGTCCTCAATATCCCTATAATACCCTTATGAAATAAGCTTTATTCTTTTATATTTGTTGCTTTAAAAATTGTACCCATGTCAAAATTCTAATATGGTACATTACTCCTCCTTTATAATGTATTATAGATTATAGAATTATAGATTATAGATATATGACTGCCATTGCTCAGGTTATGTTATATGAACTTTAATACCATATATTACCTTGTGATTTTGTTTACTAAGAAATGCATTTTGATAGAGACTGATTCAAGATGGTCAATCTTCTAATAGACTGTAGCCTTTTCTAGTAGGCAAACACTCCCAAGACACAAGATGAAGAACAAGAAAACATATTAATAAACTTTCTGCTAAACATTTAATAAAGAGTAAATTGCCAAAATGGCCCCTCAGGTTTGGCCCAAAATGCTTGTTTGGTCAGTTATCTTTTTTTTGTGCCAAAAGCACCCCTCACAGATCGAAAATTGCCAAAATGGCCCATATTTAACTGAGTTTCTAACTGAGGATGGAAAGTCAGTTAAGTCTGAGGGGTAATTTCGTCCTTTCACTCTGTACTTCATCTTCTCCATATAAATGGCCCCTGTGTTCTTCTTCCCCCTCTATTTCATCTCCAACAACTCCACCTTCAACATTATTACTTATTACTCCAATTCAATTAAAGTTTTACTAAACTATAGTAACTAACCCTTCGATTACCATATTCAATCAGAATATCAAAACCAAAATCTAGATTCCAAATCAGATATACATCACCAATTATTATAATACACAAACTTAAACTTAAACTTACGTTTACCTAAAACTTTCAACCAGGTCTTAAGCACAAGCACAAGGATTATCAACAACAACAACCTGTTCATCATCACCACTCCTAAACAAGAGGTAACCAGGTCACCGGAGATGGTGACCGGAGTTGCAGAGTCGTCGGAGACAACAACCTGTTCATCATCACCACTCCTAAACAAGAGGTAACCTTCTCTGTCATCATTCATCATCATAATCCCTAACTCCTCCTCCGCCTCCGGCGGTGCTCCGGCAGCCAAACCCTACAACCACACCACCACCTACCACACTCCACTCGATTATTATCATGGGGAGAGAGAGACGTAGAGATCGAAAAGAGAGAGGGAGAGAGAGGAAGAGACAGCGACGGTGGCGGCAGCGGTTGGGATCTAGGGTTCCTGTTCAGATTTTGGTGGTGTACGGTGGAGATTGTGGTGGTGTTATCAGACGGCGGCGGCGGAGGGTTTGGCTTCTGATTTGGCTTCATGGCGGCGGAGGGTGGACGGTGGAGATTGTGGTGGTGTTATCAGACGGCGGTTGCCGGAGCTTCGCCGGAGGTGGAGGAGACCACCGGTCTCCTTCTCTCTCTAGTTCACCCTCTCTTTCTCTCTCTACCATGTGTGTCTGATACAGAAAAGTATGTGTGGGTGTTGTTTTTATAAGACAAAAGGGTGTGGTGGCATCAAGAGGGTTAGTGTTGGAGAAGATGAAGTTCAGATGGGTTAAAAGGGGTTTTAAAACGTTTAGAGATGAAATGACGAAAATGCCCCTGATATTTAACTGACTTTCCATCCTCAGTTAGAAACTCAGTTAAATATGGGCCATTTTGGCAATTTTCGATCTGTGAGGGGTGCTTTTGGCACAAAAAAAAGATAACTGACCAAACAAGCATTTTGGGCCAAACCTGAGGGGCCATTTTGGCAATTTACTCTTTAATAAACAATCAAAGGCCTTATATAGGCTTACAAGAAGTGAAACGTGCAAAGATGCATGCAAGAATATAATGGAACATGGGACTAAACATGGGGAAATGGAAAACATGAAAAATAACATTATCATGCAACTACTTGGGAAATGGAAAACATGAAAAATAACATTATCATGCAACTACTTGGGAAATGGAAACGTGCAAACTTCGAACATGAGTTGGGTAATAATGGGTAGGTTAGTCCGTATCACATTTTGTTATGGATACACATAGATAAACATTTACATATTGCCTATTCAATAGATGTAGTTGGTTTGATATGATACAATACAATATAATAAAAGATATTGAAATGCAAACTTTAATACTTCACTATTTTAGTAGATATATATGGTTTAACCATGTAGAATTTTTTTGGCATCAAATCGATGTTTTCCTTCATGATGCTAGAACAATGCTTATGAAGTAAAACTGATGCTTAACACCATCTTTATTTGGAATCGACTATAACAACAAAAGACAATGCGTCTTATAATAAATACCTAGATAGATAGCGGAAGCATCATAAATTGGCCCTTTCATCAAATCGTTTTATTGCACACGGCTTTTAATAGTCTCGTGATCATTACTACTGAGTTTGTCGCGTAGCTAAACATTATGTCTGTTTGCATGAAAGGCAACACATTCGACTTGGAAGCTTTAGAGATTTCATTTTCGCTATACGTTGACATCACTTCTAACGTTTTTCTAGTTTAAACATCTTTTTGGTTACGTAACTTTTGATTTGTAGAGTCTAGATCTAGTTAATCCATACACGTTTATTTTATCTATTTTATCGTTTGAACATCCTAAATATTCATGTCACAATCAACAACCCTAGTTCACAAAATTAAGTCTAGTTAATGGTGGTTATAACTTACAAGTTTCAACATTGAATATAGATTAGCTTTAGTTATTCGTTAGCTAGGTTATTTTATACCGTTCAATATTTATGTTTAAATAAAGTATTTGTTAGCTAGGTTATTTTATACCGTTCAATATTTATGTATATTTAAATAAAGTATTTGTTTTAAGAAAATTTAATTGTTAATTGATGGGGGAAAAAATCTTGCCGGCCTCATGAAAGAAAGTGGTGTACCTTCATTTTTAATTCTTATCACACACGTGGCGACTGACAAAAGCAAATCTTGAAACTAAGCATGTGAGTTTAGTAAAAGGTCAATCAAAAATCATCTACAAGTTATTTATTTTAAGCCACTAACCAGGGATGGGTGAAAAAATATCCAAATGGGTTGGGAACAAATGAACAATAGTAATGAGACATATCTATGGCTGGTATTCAAGTATAGAACATGGTATAATCTTCTATTGGAAGAAGGAATTTTTTTTTTTCTAGGAACATGTGTAGTGGGCGTCATGGGGGGCGTTTTGAATATTTTATTCCTTTATAGCGCCCCGAACAACGCTTCCTTGGGCGTTATGGGGCGTTTGGGATGGGGGCGTGTTGTGGATGACGAGCGCTATACTCTGATTAATGATTTTATTATTATTTTTATATTATTTTTTTAATTAATTTATAACCCCCCTTCCCACTACACCTCTTTTTCCATAAACCCCCCATAACTAGGATTGTTCAAATCGCTCGCCGCTCGTGGATCGCTCGTCGCTCGCTCGGAAAATGCTCGAAAAATACTCGCTCGATCTTCTGCTCGGTTGTAAATGAGCCGATCGGCTCGATTCGGTTTGTAAATGAGCCAAACACGAGCAAAGGTACGCTCGGCTCGGTTCGGCTCGAATAAATTTTTATTTATATATTATATATTTAATTATAAATATACACACAATTTACAGATAAATTTATGGCTTTATATATAACATTCTATTGGATTTGACTTAGTATATGCAAACAAAATATAACTAGCCCACTTAACTCAATAAAAAGTAACACTAGATTTAATAGTAAAACCATAAATCATGAGGTGACAGTCTTGATTTCTTTATGTTATTAGTCGTCAATCGCTAATTGTCGCTTGATATTACCCTACGCCACAATGCAACAACTGTTCTCTGACATATGCCCATCGCCTCACTAGCCTCAATCTAAGCCTCATCCTCGGACACTGGGATTTCAACATTAGTGTTATCATCGGACAGTTGGACCTTAGTTGTCACCCGACAATGAAAACATTGAAGGAAACATCCTAATTTTATGACCGTCCAAATTACTCTCCGCTCGATTCTTCCTCGGCGCTCGCTCGGAAAATTGGCGCTCGAAGAATGCTCGTTCGGTTTTCGGCTCGATTGTAAACGAGCCGCTCCGCTCGGTTCGGTTTGTAAACGAGCCAAGCATGAGCAAAGCTTCGCTCGGATCGGCTCGGCTCGTGAACAGCCCTACCCATAACCCCCCTTCTATTACTTTTTAATATTTTAATACCCATAACCCCCCACCACTACACATACACTTAGGGGGACGGGGCGTCACCTGAATTGTTCACGGGTACCCACTATTAGCACGATAATACCGCCGCCACTCACGCTGGTAGTGGTCCCGTGGACCGTTTTACTAGTTATATCTACCGTGCTGGTACCGGTTGTTTACTTTAATTTTGAGTTTTATAAATACAATTTTTTTTTTGTTTTAACCGTGTGTTTTTAGTGTTGTTAAATTTTTACCGTTTATTTTATATTTTTTTAATTATTTTCTTTGTTTTAAAATCTAAAAGTAAATAAAAAAACATAAATAAAAACATTGCATTGAAACATAATATTAAAACATAAATATTAAACATAAAAAAAATACATTAAAACAAAGAAAAAAAACTTAAAGTTGGCGCAACAATCGACATGCCTCGACATGGTCGAAATCATTGCTGTATCGAACCCCATACTCATATTGAGTGAATTCGATAGCCAACTCCTCATCAAGCTCCGGATCGCCCCTTACTTGTTGCTCGTATAGGGTGGTCCGCCTCTCACATTTTATGTTGAGATCGGCCCACTTGAACTGGAGGTCTCGGACGGTCTTGGTGGTGGTGTTGCCAACGTGTTCGACGAAGTCGCTAAACACTCAAGCCCAACCCCCCCCCCCCCGGGGGGGGGGGGGGAGGTCGACCCTTCGGCCCGGAGGAGGAGTTGAATTTCCGGGTCATTCGAGGCATCATTGTGGCAAACCACAAGCGCCATCTCTTCCTCTTCGGTCCATGGGTTCATTTTTTTTGGTGTGTTTGTTTTTTTAAACCGTGTTAGTGTGGTTTTTAACCCTACTGTTTGATCAATTTATATACAATCGACGGTGGCACTGTTAAAATAAATTTCACTGACCATTTAGGTGAGATTAATTCAATTCAATCGACGGTTTCCAAGATTTACAATTTAATTTCGTTAGCCGTTTGGTGGGATGGTTGAAATAATAAGAATTAAATGTTAAACCGTTCGAAAATGCAAAAAAAAAAATGGGTTTTAAATGTAAATAAATAAAAGAATCAGTGGAGTGCTGCCTCCAAAATAGTGTTTCAGTAAAGTAAATCAGTGAAGTGATGTGACAGTGTATCATTGATTAAAATCAGTTAAGTGAAGAAAAAAAACTATAGCGCCCCTTGTGCCCTTAATCTTCTACTTTTCTTTTTTGTCTTTTAAATAAAATAAATTAGACAGTTAAAAATAACTAAATTAGACTTTTATAAACAAAATATTACATAATACAAACTAAAAAAATAAACAAAATACGAAAACGTAATACAAAACTCATTCGTCTGGGTGATCCGTCGCCCAATCATATGTTTTGCTATTTCACATTTACGGGCTATGTCTATTTCCTTCATCTGATCACTAAGATGATCGTGGGAATGAGTCAACGGTCCTTTTCTTTCGTTTCGGTCGAGTAGGTCTGATGTCTTCGTTGAGGTCTAACACCTACCCAGTGTTTTGAAAACCGGACCGGCCGGTCGGACCGGTGTCCGGGGCTTGGACCGGTCCGGTTCGGGTGTTTGGACCGCCCTGCAACTAAACCGCTTGTGAACCGCTGAACCGGCCGCTCGGACCAGAAAACCGGCCGGTCGGACCGGAAAATAAGGGGTCGAACCGTTCTTTTTTTATTATTTTTTGGGTTTCAATACATGTTTGACCCGGCTCGTTGGACCGGTCGGGCAGGTCGGACCGGTCGAACCGGTGAACCGCCCGGGGGTCCGGTTCGACGTTCGGTCCGGTTCTAAAAACCTTGCACCTACCTACTAGTTGTGAAAGCATCAGATGTGTCCGGCTAGTAATTGTTGGATTCCGATGACCTTCTCTTGTCAGAACTACCATCGGATTCCATACCAATCAATGTTTTTTTAACAATCTCCCATACATCAACGTGCTTAAAACCAACCTTTTTTATTAAATTACTTAACCCACTTTCTCACAGATGACCCTATAAAAAATATAAACCAAAATTATTATATATAAGTAATATAACAAACTCAAATAAGTACAAATTATACCGCTTGTATCCAAAATCCGTTGAACCTGTTAATTTGAGTCAGCATGGTGGACTATTTTGAATTTAGTTGATGAACCGAGCGATTGCTTTCGCGCACAAGAGTTCGTTGTAGTGTTTAAGCACGCTCTTTCATAAACGTGTTTTTTTTTTTTTTTTTTTTTGCTGATTTCCTTTTTTTTTTCAGAGCAATGAACCCATGCCTAGCTAAAACTACTTCTCCTGTGGTTGTCCATTCTTGACAATCGATCCCTTTACTAAATTTTGCTTTCGTTGCACCAACATATTGTACTTCAAATTCGTCTTCATACTCCTCATCTTCAACTTTCATATCTAAAACATCTTCTTCTAAATTATTTTCAAATTGTGTTTCTGGCAAAAACATCTAGATCATCAAGTTCTTCAAAACCTTGTAGTATTCGTTTCACATCTCACACAGGGGCCAACAAGGTGGTCTCCTATATGTAAATGGGTGGAATAAATTATGAACTTCTTGAGAAAATTTGAGACCGCATGCAACCATAGTAGGAGCTTGTGGTTGTGAAAAAAAATGTTGTGGAAATTGCTGGGCAAAAACATGTTGGTAAGGTCATGGTTGTGTATAAAAGGTTGTGGTTTATACCCATGACCACCTGCGTTGGAGCCACCTCCTCCGGATTTTGAACTGCCTCCTCGTGATTTAGCGGGTTTTTTTAGCCAACTATTTGTTTGCCTATGGGTACAAACGAGCCGAGCTACTTGTGAATTACTTAAGGCCGGATAATCAAAAACTCGAAACGAGCCGAGTTTATAAGCTCAATTAGTAAACAACCCAAGTCCGAGCTTCGCTTATTGAGCTCGAGCCGGCTCACGAGCCCTAACGAGTCCAATATTTATATAATTTTCAATTAATATATTGAATATATATTTAAACAATAATAACTATTATTATTTATTATAGAATTGTGATTTTTTAACAAAAATACATATAAAATAATTATTACAACTAATATGAATTAATTAGTGAACAATACACGAGCCAAACTCGAGCTTGAAAAATATCTACGAACGGAGTTCGAGCTTTCATAATTTAAAAGAGCTCAAAACTAGTCAAGCTCGGGCTCGACTCGTTTGTACCCCTATGTTTGTCCATGGATGACAAATATGATGAATATTAGCTTGTTTGTGTGTGATAATGTTTGTAAATTTGACTAGTGAAAAATGGTTAAAATGGAATGTATGTTAGTATCTGTAGGTGAATTTGATTTTAGTAATCTATACTTTGTCCTCCTGGCGGACATTAATCTGTATTTACGAAATTCCTAATAACAGTCTCAACTTTCAAAGTATTTTGTTTCAACGAGCTTTTATTAACTGAGGACTAACCATATTAGTGGATGCTGACGTGGACGATGACATGGCTAGTTGATGTGTAATAAAAAATTATCAGTTTTTTAATTAATCATTTTTTATTTTTCACCACCACCCACCACTGTCCACCGCTATTAGCCACCATACCAATTCCACCAATATCAGAAGCCCTAAACCTAACCCCACCTGCTACCACCCTCAATATACACCTTTTTTCGCCAGCATTCCTCTACCTACCCACAACCAAAATCAAATACCTACCATTCCTTACTATACAACAACCATCTTCACCCCCCTTCACCACTACCAACTCCAACCATGAATTAAACTCTACATCTGTTTTTTTATAATCACTAATCCAACCGTCTTCATTCACAATAATCATCTATTTAGAAATGAAATAGTTTGCGGTGTTAGATGGTTGTAGGCTGGGGTTTCGAGTGTGGAAATGGTTGAAGGTTGGGTGGTTTAGTGTGGAGGTTTGCGGTGGAGATGGTTGTAGGTTGGGGTTTCGTGGGTGGAGGTTTGTAGTGGAGATGTTGCAGGTTGGATGGTGGTTGTTGTGGATATGGCTGCAGGTTGGTGCGGTGGTGGATATGTAGTGGTCGGAAGGGGTTGAAGATGGTGGTTGTATGATGGGATGTGGGTGGCTGTGATAAGATGGTGGAGTAGCGGTGGTGAAGATGGAGAATGTGTGTGTATATATAACTAAAAACAATATTTTTTCTTATATCAATATCCATGTCATCATCCACATAATGAGCCACCTCATTTTTACACATCAACGTCCACATTAGCATTCACATCAAAGAACTAACTGAGTTAGACCTCAGTTATGAAAGGCTCGATGGAGGAAAATAATTTAAAAGTTTCGACTGCCATGTGGAATTTCTTAAGCTAAGATTGTTGGGCTTTGGCATAAAACAGGTGAAGGTTTAGATTATATTAAAAAGTTTGTTTTTTAATTGGGATTAGCGGTAATTTGAGCGTTGGTAATGGTCATATTTAAAAGTTCCAAGCGAGACTCATATCCATGCTTCGAACCCGCATGCCATTCCTAAGGGGGATGACGATGGTGTACCCAAGTCGGGTGCATGCCCTATCCATGAGAGTGCCACCTTTTCCTTAAGATTGATAAAAAAAATTCGTGGGTTTGAATGCATATGAGGTATACTATATCAAGTTCGGTTACCCAAGAACTTATGCTCGTTTATCGAAACCATATACTAAAAAAGTTAATTTAACTAATAATGACATTTATTCATGTTTGAGACCAGGTATGAGATTGATAAAAAAAAAACAGATTTGGATATCAAAATTAGGTGATACCTGACCGAGTTATTTAAAACCATATACACAAATAGAAACCTGAAAAGTTTATTTTTTTTATTTCCCCTTAACACTTGTCTAGCAGTGTATCTTCTAGTATTTTAACTGTGTGAAAAATAACCTTTTTTATATCATTATTTTGTATGTAAAATCTTAAAATAGTATAATAGTTTTTTTTCTAACGATAAACTAAAATACTTTAAAATACTCATGTATACCACAATGATAACTCATACGGGTTATCATATCAAGACAATGAAACCATTATGATCATGATAGGATGATGAAATGCAGGGCCGGCTCAACCATTTAGGGGGCCTAAAGCGAAACGCAAATTCACGGCCCTTTAGTTTATGCCTAAAACATTGAAATTCTATGTTTAGCAGTTCACATATTGAAGACCAATTGTTATATACCAACAACAATCAAGATTAACAAGAACCAAGCAAATCACTTCAATTTCCCAACTACATCAAGAAGATAATACTCTTAAAATGAAGTCCAAGTAAGAGTTTTATCCCTTGCATACAAATTTCATAAAAAAAAAAAAAAAAAAAAAAAAAAAAAAAAAAAAAAAAAAAAAACAGATCAGGAGCACAACAATAACAAGTCAATACCCAATACTTATTTACGAAGAATATACATCAAACAAGTCAAAAACATCATTAATTCAAGAAGCAAATAAATGCACACCAGGTGTTCGAAGTAATACCTGAACCAAAATATATATATAAAAAAAACAGCTTCAAGAGTCCTTCAAACGTCACCCCAATTATCCAAATAAACCCATTCTCATATACAACCTAACCGAAATCTGCGATATACTCTCCATCCAGAAAAGACCTTCGATTACGACATTTGTAGACGATCAGAAGAAGCACCAATTGTTGAACTTTCAATCTCTATTATTAGTTATTACCTGTGTTCACTGTCACTAAACCCTAGTGCCCAAATCCAGCCCATTCTCATAAACAAACTGACCAAAAATGGGGGCCTTGTAGAATTGGGGGCCCAAAGCCCTAGCCTCAAAATAATTGGGCTTCAGCCGGGACTGATGAAATGGTAATCATTATCCATCGGTGTTATCATACGATGGCAATAAAAGCCTACATAGTCGTCCTACCTTGTAGGGTTTGAACTCTCAATTTTTGTTAATAGAAGAGGGTCATCTTACGACTACACCATGTCTTTTGAGGACAAAGTATAATAGTTAGTACATTTAAATAGTAAGAAGTTTGAAATTATTACAAACACATAAATGTTTTAAATGTGCTTGAGTATTTATTATATAAAGTCGACTCTTAGTCGAGTTTCAGATAATACTCGCAAACTTGAAGCATGTCGAGCATCATGTATGGAACACCGTTTTATAATCAAATATTAAATGAAATTGCCAATACAAGTCGCCTACTCCCCCCCCCCCCCCCTCTCTCTCTCTCTCTATATATATATATATATATATATATATATATATATATATTGACGTTTAATAAAATCAAAGGGCTTATAGTCTAGTATCAGATTACGTATAAAAATGTAGATTTTTTTTTGGCAGGATTAGTTTAAAGACGAGATCCCTTTGAAAGTTGAAACAAACCCTAGCAAGTAGTTAGGATCACGATAAATAAAACAAGAGTTCCCATGATTATACTAGATAATGATAAATATGGTTAACTGAACACAACCTCTATTCTAAAGAGCGACAATTAGCCTCGTATTTTTTAACCTACAAGAACGATGAAGTCTTGGACTTCCTAACTAGTTTTGTTATACAATAACGCTTAAGACCATCTTTAATGGTCTTGTGAATATGAAAAAATAGTGAAGCCACGTTAACAAAAGTGGTTCTCCCTTACGCTTACTAAAGATGAGAGAAACCACGTCCTGCTTACAAGACCACGACGAAGCGTCATGGGGGGCATAGTGTTGATCTTGCGAGCGCTTTCATTTTAATGAATACCGAATCATGTCACGCAAGCCACTTGTGTAACCGTATCTATCACAAACGCTCATCATCATATGGGTGTATAAGTTAGCCGTTCTACAAAATAAAAAAATCAAACAAATCAAAAAAATCTAAAAATAAAAAAACAATATAATAGTAATTCCGTAGACTAGTTAAAAGCGGGTGAGAAAACCGATGTGATTTCTGGCCACAGGCACCGCCAACGTGATCCCCATTCTTAAATGCTTTCTTTTGCAGCCCTCTCTCTCTCTCTAACATTTTAATTTAATAATATTAATATTAATAATATTAATTTCACCTCTTTCTATTTCACCTTTATATACCATACCTTCATTTCTCCCAACCTCTCTCATCGTCTTCATCAGCCTTTCAATTATACATATCAGTTTCTATTTCACAGGCCGCCTTAGGCTGTGCTCTTATATTTTCATCACTCCAGTTCTATCAGGTAATTTTTTTTTATTTTGTTCAAATTTGTTTAAGTTTCATGAAAACCTAATTTTACTTTTTCTGTTTTTTACAAATTTGAGTTAAAGTTTAAGAAATTTTACGATTTCGAAAGTTTTTTTTATAAATTTCTTTTTATGATTGTTTGAAACTGATGTATACCGACTGATCTGAGAAGAAATTGTTTTGGAAACGCCTTAATTGATTTGATCAGGCAACTCTTCATCTCATCTGGATTTCTTATGAATTTAATTAAAAACAAATCAACATTTAATTGAGGTTTTTTTTTTAGTTTTGTTTGTATGTGTTTTGATTGGGAGAAAAAAATTAGTTTCATTTTGTTTCAGATCTAATATAAGTTTTTATTTTCTTTTCACGAATTTGACTTTAGGTTTCAGAAATTATACGATTTCAAAAGTTTTTTTTTTTTTTGTGTGTTTTAATTGTTCGATTGATTTGATCCGTAAACTCTGCAAAAAAACTGTTTCGAGATTTTGTTTATGTGTTTGATAAGAGAGAAGCAATAATTTATTCTGTAGATCTGCGTAATTGGACATATTTCAACATATTCCGTTTACTTCTTTATGAGATCTGCATAATATTACCAGATCTAGGGCTTACGTCACCGTTTCTGCTATAAACGATCTAAAACTAATGATTTTTTATAATTACAGGTCTAATTTGATCAGAAAACTAGGAAAATGAACCACTATGGACTCCATCAGAAGAACGCCTTCGGATCGTCTCAGGAAGAGATGAGGAGATCTGTTTTGGTGTCCGGATCGTTCGATAACCGTGAACCGATGGTTTGTCCTAAACCGAGGCGACTCAGTCTCTTTAGCCCTGCCTTTAACGAGCCTGTGAGGTCTCTTAGATGGCAGATGTCTGAAGGTTATGAGTCTAAAGCTGGATCTGAGCTTCAGGACATCATCTTTCCAAAGGTAGCGATTTTGATTTGTTTTGATAACCGGACGGACGGCGAACTGGTCGTTTTCTTATTTTGGATAAGAAAATGTGATTTATATTATTAATATTAATTAATTAAATAAGTTGAAATGTTCAGCCACCAGGTTTGACATGTAACCCGGTGGTTCACACTTCACATTAATGGGTCCGGGTCTGGTTTTAATTATCATTATTATTGTTTATTTTTGCATCCTGCAAAATAAATAAATAAATAAAGTAGACAGATTTAATAAAATTTTGATTTTGTCCTTAGCTTTTTAAACTACATAGACGGTCCTTGAGGTTTGCACTTTGTAGCGCAATTTAGCAGGTCTAAGTTAGGGGACTAAATATGTTACAGTGTAAACGATAGGGACTATCTATTTATTTTTTGTAGAGTTTTGGTAAGTCATTTGAAACAACATTGTACTTTACTCTAAAAACATTTTTTTCATTCAAACTGATTGTTTGTTTTGTGTTTTGATTACAGGGTGGTGGTTTTAGTCCATTAGACCAAATCTGTACAAATGTAGCCTCGTCGCCCCCGTTTTTCAGTGGGTCACCGCCGAGTAGAGTATCTAACCCGTTAACACAAGACGCTCGTTTTGGGGATGACAAGGTATCCCCAATGTCCCCGCGTTCCATGGTTCCCAATCCTGCATCATCCGGTATGCAATCGTCTCCAATGAAAGGTGGATGCCACCGCTCGAGTTTGGGCAACAAACCGGCGGTCAGGATTGAGGGGTTTGATTGCCTTGATAGGGACAATAGGCGCAACTGCAGCATCGCCACCCTGGCTTGAATCAATCAAACCCTTGATTCGAAACATTGTTCATCAAGTACATAACAAATCATTCTAGCAAAACATCAGTAACCAGTTTATGAATTTTGAAGAGAGATAATACAGAGGGATACACCCAGCATCTAGTGGGTTAAATCTAGTGTATAAAAGAGTCCTTTAGTGTGTAAAGATCAAGAGTTTTTTTTTTTTTTTTTTTAATGTTTTTTGAGTCATTTTGTAAGATAGGGGGTTGCAACTTTATTAAGAGAAATGTGTATAAATTGTAAGGTTGCAGATCTGAGTTGGGTCTTTTCTTTTTTGTAGTGTATTGACAATGTAAATAAAGTATCTTTGGAGGGTTATAAATATATATAAATATATATTATATATCTCAAATCTTGTTATTTGACTGTTTTTTGGTTGGGTGGTAAACAACTTTATATTATAATAATATATAAATTGTTTATGGATGTAAAGTGTATTGATAATGATGGTGTTTTATACAAGTGGAACAAAATCAAGGTAATCATTGTTAAGTGATCTTATTTGACAAGCAAAATGAATGTTGCTAAGAAAATTATGAAAAGTAGCTTTGTTTTTCCCTTTTAAAGAAAAATCTTGTTTAAACAAAACAAAAATAAACCCAAATATAGCCCTAGGGCTCTGTATAAAAACTATTGCAATTGAAAGTGCTGGAAATCGAAGGGTGTTTGTAAACTATTGTAATTGAACTGGCTGTAAATCATAGTTTGGTTTTGACAATTTGTCTTCACTACACAAGTCGGACACTCTTAGGGGTAGCATCTGAATGATCATCAAGATACTACATCTGAATGGTTTATAGTCTTTTAATGGTTAGCTAAGAAATAGCATCTTAATGATTGCCACTTAACTATTCAAACATAAGGTTGTCTTTTAACCATTCAGAGGTTATTAACCATTAAGAGGTAGTCTCTTAATGGTCATTAAGATACTACCAAACAGTCCCTTAAATTTTAGCGGTACTTACATTGTTTGAAAGCTGAAACTAAACTTGTAAACCAAACTAATGTTGTGTGTATGTATATGACGTGTTTTTTTTTTCTTCAGAACCAACAATATAATGAGAAACGTTTAATACACTTGTATATATCTGCATCGTGGAACATCAAGGTAGTTTCTAGTGAGAGAGATCACATGATTACGTAACCCTTATGTGTCATGTTTTAGAAAATTATGAATATACCGTTGTGACACGCTTTTTTAATCCACATTTCGATATAAGTTTCATTCAAAATAGAGAACGTTCACCAACTATGAATTCAATGGCTACCCAAGTAAAATACTTTCTAATAAATATGCAACCTCTTCCAACAACACATGTTTTCCTAGTTATTCAAGTACCAATGAATACCCCAAAGAAAATAAACTCCTACTACATAAATTTCAGCGATGTTACGAACAAAAATGGTAATCGGTCTAAATGAGCGAGAAAGATTAAAGAAGAAAACTCAGAAGAAGGAGACAATTCTCAATCAACTCGCTGCTTTTCATTCACGTACTTTATCTGGTTAAGTACACATACAAGTTTACAAACTAACAAGAGACCCCCTATACTATGAATTATTATAATACAACCCGTCTACTATTCAATACGTAACATTACTCCCCCTTAAAAGATTTTGTCCCTAAAAAACAGAATAGAGAAAACAATTCTAAGCAACTATCACACAAATGGAGAGAGAAAAAAAATAACGCTAATCAAAAGAATCAGATTGTGAAATTCCTTCATTTGCATAAGAATAAGCAAACACAGTTGGAGCATGTTGCTATTGAGTATGTAATGAACAAGCATCCACTGAACTCAATATAGACGATCTTCCAATAGGTTTGAGATTGTCTTGTAAACACTATATTGTTACAAAGCTGTCCCTTTTGGAGTAAATACATCTCCTCTAAACATATTAGAAGTGTTGTAGTGTGAGGAGTAAAATACTTCCAACAACTGTTAATCTTTCTTTTCAACATCTTATTTGGGCCTTTTGACTCAGGACCATGGTTGGAAGGTTCAAAGACCAACATATACTTTTGTAATGTAAGATAATCATCATCAGGAAAACCATTTTGGTCACGCAAACAAATGTCTTTATTATGCCAACCAATCTCTATGCTCCATTGTGGAATGCTAATACCTCTTAATCGTGAAGTTAGACGCACATCTAAATGCAAACACATTGCAACTTGTAACATTAATCCCATCTTAGATTCCATTTTGATAAGGTTTTAAAAAAGAAACCAATTATATACTTAAGAAGTAAAACATTCTACAACCCTCCACCAATTATCCCCCAAAATTTTGTGGACACCTAACAATTTAAATGCTTAAAGAGATAGAGTTTAGACCTTGACTTTTCTGAATCTTGCTTTTAGAAAATCAACAAAATACAATCTTGTAGGAAAGTGTTTTGACCCAAACGATGACTCAATGTAAACCCCATTTGTATTTCTATGCCACTAATCCCCTATAAACCTCTTGTCTGATAGAATATGACACAACCGAAGTATGCTTTCGGAATGAGACTAAGTTGTTGGTCCTAATGTCATATTCTTGATCTTCGTCTGGATCCAATAAATTTTCAAGTAACACAGTAATCAGCAAGCCTAAAGCCTTTTTAATATTACCAATTTCAAAATTTTGAAGCTTAATTTTTTCATTATAGATAAAACTCGAGAAATCAATTATTGGAAAAGCCAAACCTTTGTCGTCTCTTTTGACAGTTAGTTCAATAGGAATCTGCAAGCAACCCTTTAACAAATCACAGGTGCAACAGCAATGTATAATCACAATAGATAACATCAATTTAGCTTTCCATTTGTGCCATAAGTATTCTCTAGCCAACACTTATTAGTGATGAACACGAAAACCATCAAGAATTCCTAAAAGGAGATTCAGAGACCCTTGTTGGATGCTTATGTTAGACAGTTCCATACTACTTTTAACACACTCATGGCATTCCTTACTAACCTTCTTGTAAGATAGATATTTGTCCCCAAAAATTGTTCTAAATTCACTCACTATAGTTTCATCGTATGCCCATCCTATGGAAACTTGAACATCATGTTTATAGGAATAATGTTGAACTATTCCCAAATTTTCACTTGAACAACACTACCAACCCGATTTCCATTCACAACTTTCAACAACTATCAAATTAATACTAAACTTCCATTCTTTTCTATTTTTGGTCACCGCAGTCCCAACATCCTTGACTTTTTCTATAACCATGCTTACTACACCCGTTAGAATCACATGAACTAATTCTAAGACACCACCATGTGTCGTTACCATACTACTATAATTGGAAAATAATGGGCTATTTTGCACAGGAAACAAATCTTCTTTGATGTTCTTTTGATTTAGAAACTCCAATTTATTATTCCATTTATTCATCAACCAATTCAAGTTATCCTTTGAACTGTTTAGGCTATTAGAGATCTTTATTATAGGTGTGATATCTAACCCAACGACTAAAGCCTCATTATCCATTTTATCACTATAAACTTCCTTTTCACCCTTTCTTGAATCATCATCCTTAGCTTCCTTTATTTCATATATAACATTCACAGGCATTTTATCAAACACCTTGGGTGCACTTTCTAAATCTTTGAATATTGATCTCGTATTCCTTATCTCTTCATCCACCACTTCATCTACAATCGCTTCCTGAACAATACTATCACAATTTTCTTGAATCTTTCCATTCCGAAACAACTCATTATCTTTCATCAATTCGTTGAGAGTGATGTTAATATCAAACTCTAAACCTTTGTTATAAAAAGAATAACTAGGATCAAATGGAGAAAAAAAAATCTTGCAAGCCATTAGAATCAATTTGTTGAGAGTGATGTTAATATCAAACTCTAAACCTTTGTTATAAAAAGAATAACAAAGATTTTCCTAATTTCCGGTTCTAAAACATATTTGAATATGTATATAGCATAGAATTCATAAATTTATTCAAAAAATTTGACCCTATCAAACAAGAATTTGAATTCATCACAATATTCATCAACTGTACTTTCTTAGCTTAGTGACATGAACTTTTCCGTTGCAAATAATTCCATGATATTTACTGTTCTTGATATGTTACTGATATGTTCTTGATTGTTGTAACGATGTTATTTATTGCCCTAAATTCGATTGTTGTTGTAAAAAACCCAAACCCTAACCCAAGGTCAGAGGAAAGGCAACTCTGATACCATTGTTACGAACAAAAATGGTAATTAGTCTAAATGAGCGAGAAAGATTAAAGAAGAAGAACATAGAAGAAGAGGGAGATAATTCTCAATCAATTCGCTGCTTTTCATTCACGTACTTTCTCTGGTTAAGTGCTCATACAAGTTTACAAACTACCAAGAGACCCCCTATACTATGAATTATTACAATACAACCCCTCTATTATTTAATAAGTAACAAGTGCTTATCTTCATAATAAGTAATTTTGTAAGTCGAAATTTTATGTTTGTGCTTACACAAATTTATGCAATTAGATCTGATACTACTGTAAATATATATATAAATATATATATTGCATATATAGAATCTATGTGTACTGTGTGGGGGGGAATTCTACCCGTATATGTTTAAAGAGTAAGAGGGTGTTTGGGATCGATTATTCAAAACAGCTTATGCGTTTTGTAAAAGCAGGGGTGGAGCTGCTTTTAGATTATTGCGTTTTGTTAGCCTAAAAATTCATTTCAAAACTCAACATCAAACACTAAAAACTAATTATTTGCATTTTCAAAACGCAATAATCTAAAAATCAATTTCAAAACGCAACCCCAAACCCTTAAGTCGTGCTAAATTATTTTGATTCAGATATATAAAATGACGTAAAGTGTAAGACAAGTAAACACGAAATTAATTATATTGCACTTTTACCATAAACTTTTAAAGAAGAAAATATAAGTTGTAAAAGGCAAGAGTTGGTAAAATAAGTGAAGGATATGTGGAATCTCTAAGATAAGATGAAGACACTGGAAAAAGTTTTATTATGTAGGATGCATATCTTGAATAACTCTTTAACATGTTATCTTGTAGCATTCGAACAAATAAAATCTAGAGATTATACACTCAAAACATTTTAAAACTACGATTAGCACTAGTTGAATTAAATATGTATTTCTATACGTGACACGGTATGTATTTCAGTCTCCGACAAATACTTATAGTATATCTACATATAGTAGCGTAATGACAGGCATCAAATAATCATGTACGTGTGCAATTGTAAGAGTTTGATAGTGTTGAAACTCTTTCAAGCCTCCCCTTAGGAGAAAGCAAATCCACGACTGAGGAAGTGAAATAATACATCAACCTTGTTGGCAATCAAGACTCTGTCGAGTCTACTCACACAGAGTGTTCATCATACATTATATATATTTATAGACTTGACATGGTATGTCTTTTAGTTGCCGAAAAATTGTTATAGTAATACTATATATAGTCGCATGATGATAGACATCAAATTATCATGTGTATAAGTGTTTGACAGTACGTTTTGAAAATCTTCCAAGCCTCAACTGGGAAACAAATAATACAACTTAGACAATTATAGATCACATGAAGCTTGTTTGCTATCACAACATATAAACTTTGGTTGTTAGTTCCTAGTAGGGATGAGCGGAAATTTTCAATAATTGAACCATAACCAAGTGTCCAAGTTAACCAACAAAAATGAACAGAACAGAACAATATGTATGACAATTATGCTAATCTATTTTCTTAAAACCAGATAATGTGATTTAGTTTTAGTTATGAGTTTTGTTGTAATCATATAATTTAACCAATATGTAAATCATAAATGTAAATATGAAAGACATAACTGCATTAATCAATAGGTTACCTTACAATTTATAGACATTATTGTTGGAAGATTTACAAAAGATACGCGCAAATTGATAACAAAAACTGATAATGAACGATGATATTTGATTGATTTGATCGTAAGATTACAAGGAGAATTTTTCGGTTGTTTGGTTTGATAACAAAACTTGATAACCGTACAAATGACACCTACTAGATCTATATATACATATCATAATTAACAATAACCGCCACAACTAATCTTTAACCGACGTGTCTTGATATGAAACGTTTTGAGTCTTGTGAACCGGTATGATGCTATGCGAACCATTGTGAACCGGTTGGTGTTTGGTGAATCGTATACTAATCTAGCTTATATAATTATAACGTCCAATAATTATAAACCCTGATAAACCTAATGGGCTCGTGGGGATCAATAATAGATATCCTAATCTAGTATACATTCCAATAATAACACCCTATGACCAAAACCGAATGGACTCTTTTCTTTTGCAACCGAAATGATCATTCCTTGTGGATACATCCATCGACAAATGTAAATCGACAATGTGCTTTTCTATTAGGGTAACAAACATCCAAATTAGACAATAAAAAGTTATGTCCAGTTCAGATGCAAGTTCATCAATGGTACATTGATTCCATGATTAGAATGGGTAGAATTGAATGCATATTTCTAGATGTGACAAGGTATGTCTTCCGGTTGCCGACAAATACTTATAGCAAATCTATAAACAATGACGTAACGATAGACATCAGATTATCAGGTGCATGAACACTTGTAAGAATTTGAGAGTGTTGAAACTCCAATTTTAGCAAAGTCATCCCTGCTATTTATTAGTCATCACACGTTACATCTTATATACGTGTGGTTTAAGCATGAAATATTATCATCTTTTAGTCATTAACTGCTATAAATAATATGTTTGAATGTTCATGCATATAAATTATGGTCATTGGTTCTGCGTAGGGATGAGCAAAAAAAAAAAAAACTAAATAAGTGAACATAACCAAGTTAACCAATAAAAGTGAAGAAAACAAAAAACCGTTGGTTTGAATAACCTATTTATTGAACACAAATATTATGGTTTTGTTCAAGCTATGAGTTTTGTTGTGTAACCGATAAGTTAGTCATAACACCTTATGACCAAAACCTACTAGGCTCTTTTATTTTTATACAACTGGTAATATGATCGTTCCTTGTAGTTGTAGATACGATCCACCGACGAATGCAAATAGGCTAATATGCTTTTTTAGGGTACAAAACTTACAATTTTAACCAAAAAAATGTTATACCCAAATTAGGCTTCAAGTTCATCGATGGCTGCATGCATTGGTTCATCGATAGCTTGAGTTTAAATGAATACAGATTTCTAAATGTCTTTTAATTGCTGTCAAATATATATTATAGCAAATCTGTATACAATGACATTACAATATACATCAGATTATCATGTGCATGTACAATTTCAAGAGTTGGATGGTCTTGAAACTCTTCTAAGTCTTAGCAAGGATACAAATTATACTTCTTAGACAATGAAAAATCACATCAACCTTGTTTGCAATCATGACACCCTGTTGGGCATAATAATCGACAATGTTCATCCAATGTATATACAATGGTTGCTGGTTCCGGTAAGGCTAGGTAGAAAAACTAAATAATCAAATTATGACCCAATTAATCAAACAAAGTGAACCGAACAAAACACTATGATAGAGAAGAAGGGGTGTCCTATTATTATTTTAGGGTGTTCCAATAAGATGACCCAATTATTTTTATACTTGCATTTTATGTTTTTTTCCTGTATACTGATGTGTGTAAATGTATATATATAAATATAACACAAGCTTTAATTAAAACGACTCACCTAAAAACTACACACGCACGGCAAGTGTACCGGTCGCAAAGCAGTAAACAGATAAGACCGAGTATCGAACCCAAAGACGCGAATGCAACTCTAGATCACAACCTCTACCGAATACTAGCCTAAATAAATATATACTTAAATGGGGGGGGGGGGGGGTTAAACTAATAATTATAAACTTAATTAAACTAAATAGATTAAACTTAACTTAACTCGACAACTAATACGAACTTAAAGAACTGTAGAAATCAGATAGGAAGAAGGCTGGTTACTTAGGTAAAATCCCTAGACACTAGCAATAAATCCTGAATCTGGTAATTAACTTGAGACCCTATTCTTATCTAATAAACCTCCTGTCAAGGATAGCTCACTAGACTCAAGGCGGGACAAGTGTAGAAATGCTAAGATGGATCCGGATCGCCCTAGCGTACCAAATACCACAGAAATCAGATTAAAACCTCTCCTGGATTAAAATCCTCAAACTATGAAGCAGACTTAAACTCTACTGAAGAAAACCTAGGAAAACTCTAAACACGGACAAGTAGCGACTCCCGCCCTAGCGTTTGCCAACTACCGAACAATGCCTAGTTAGTTACCTAGCAATCTCGAGTTAGATTTCTCACCCTCAAGAATGGACTGCACGTCTTAGTTAATTTATTATATTAGTTTGTTATACTTGTGTCGTACTCCAACTCCAAATACTAGCACGCTAACCTAAGTTGACGAACTAGATTGATTTCAAGACCTAGGGGGTATCTCTACATGCCTAGCTCCACAAACCAATAAACAAACTTCAAATAAAATTAACACCAACACACATATATCAAATCCAACAATAAAATTAAAATCATGTAATTCTACACATCAAAATTAAATACCAAAAATCATTAAATACTGCAAATAACGTGTCAAGTTCATAAACCTAAGCAACCATAAAAGTCTATTTCATAATTATAATCAGAAACATAAATTCAAAGTTTATAAAAACAAATTCATCATATCTCTAAATAATTAAAACGAATAAATAAAACTAAACCAAACCCAGGGTTCCTTGAATATTAATCTTTAACGTGCCCGGGACCTTCTCCTCTCCACAGCTCTTTTGCTCGTCACAGCAGCTTTTCCTCTTCTTCGATTGAATGTGTTCTGTTCTACGAATGAATAATAAAATTAATCTTCCCCCAAGTTAAATCGTGCAGCCCCCCCTGAATATATCTTCCCTCACTTTATAATAATCTTCTTCATTATATTGACCGACATTTGAATTGTTAATTTAGGTTGTTTGACTTGGGCCGAGCCCAAGTCACATTATCATTTTTTTTTATTATTATATACTATTATTATATATAGCATTTTAGTTCCGTGCTTTTAACTCGGGTGTTCTTGGCTTGACCAAAATTTCTCGTTTACGCTCCAACGTCCATGAACACATGCTCTCTAGTGTTCGTGTCTCAATTAAAATTCCTTCGTTTTGAGCTCATTTTCCACGAACACCTATAAAATAATAAAATTAATAAATAAGTACTAAAAACTAATAAAAACTATACAATGATAAAAATAGACAAACAAACGAATACACGCCTAAAACTACTAAAAACTATATACAAAAGACTCAATTATAATTCAAAATACATAGGAGAATAGATGTGTTTTACGACACATCATATACTTACATTTATCGATTTTTGTTAAGATAATAGATTATCATTATGTTTTCTTGTTTTGTTTTATTTTGTATAATTATATTGTATGCTAGTTAAGCTAGATGGAAAAACCAGATAGTGAAATTGAGAGTACAAATATTGGGGATACATCATCACTAATGTTGATGAAGAAATCTTATTGATTCATTATGAGTTTCAAGCCTAAAGTTTGGGAGAATGTCGGGGTACTTTGGCTTCTCACACATTTTAATATAATAAAATGAAAACAAATTATCGCATGTATATATGTACAAACGATATGATAATTGTTAGTGTAGTTGAAGATGAATGCCTAGGATATGTGTTATGGTCTATAAAGGAGGTCATGAAGCAGCCATGTAGGATGGGCATGAAGGGGAACATTGTGCCCCCTCCCCACCCCCTTTCAAATTTAGTGTAAAGAGAACCCCACGCCAATCATCATTAATGCGCTCAAATAATTACAAATAAATTTTAAAAATGCACATGCTAGTTTTAAAAGTGAATACCTAAAACATTAACTACACACGCAAACAAAAATGCGTACCTATCATTTGCATAGTATAGTTCAGGAAAGTTACGGAGTACTAATTCGTGGACACGATAACTCTTAATACTGGTTTTATCTATTCATATGTAATCTACGAATTAAGATGGTTTAACTTAACTGATTGACTAAGAAAGCACAAAACACAACTACAAGTTCTAAAATGAAATCAAGGGTTAAGAGAATATAAATATCCAGATTTGACTCAATGAAGTATAAATGATACGATGAAAGATATTGTTTATGAAACTACTTCAAGAGCTAACTTTACACTAGCGTATGTAGTGCTAAATTGCTTTAATAGTTAATTTTACAAATCTAGGGCTAAAAGCTATAGACACACCTCAAGACCTAGAAAAGTAAAGCTAGAATTGCTATAGATTCTTATGATTTAGGGTTTCTTGATTGGGTTCTAGACCAATCTACAAACATAGCAACTTATGAAAATCAAGATCAATCATATAAAAAACTCTAATTAGTTTCCATATCATTCCCATAGGTAGCTACATATGTTTTACCAATTATGTTTTCAAGTTATCTGTTACCGATTAAGGTTTCAAGTTCTAAGTTAATGGAATCAATATTAGTGATTTGCGTGTATTTTGTTATAGGTTTAATAGATATGAGTGAGTTCTTGTAACTAAAACCACAAGATAGGAAAGTGTACATATAGTGTATAGTATAACTTTTTTTAAGTACCAATTATCGAATTCAAAGGATACGACTTTTATTACTCAGTTTTAGTTACCAATTAATTAACTACTTAGTTGATTTGTTTAAATATTTGATTAAAAACACAGAAAATAAATAGTAATAGTAATAGCAAGCAATATAAGTGTGAAGAGAGTATGAATTTAAAATACGGTATTGCTTGGGATGGAATCCACTTGGGATAAATTTACATACATAACTAGTTAAAGAGATGTGAAAACATATCACGTGTTTCACATGACTTTTTTAACGATTTATGTTCTTGAGGTTATTATGAGGGTCACCTGTTCTGGGGCGCTCACCTCCTCATCCTTAAGGGAAGTATAAACCACCAGAAAGTCTGGATATTGACATCAAAGAAAAAAATGATTTGACCGCAATCGGTGGGGGGGGGGGGGGAAGTGAAGTGTTGATGAACGATTACTTTGTAGAAAACCCCCCAAGTACAATGACGTAATGTTTAAAACTCGATTCCGTTTACTAAGGACTTATTTTTAAAGATTGTCAGAAACGTCGAAGCTAACTACGAATGGTTTCAAGAAGGGTACGATGCTACGAGAAAGAGGAGTTTTACGGCGATACAAAAATGCACATCCGCAATTCGTTAACTTGCAACCAGTAACATTCCTGAAGAATTTGATGAATATTTAAATATGTCGAGTAGAACTTCAAGCGAGTCTCTTCACTATTTTTGCAATGCTATTATTTCTTTATACGATAAAGAGTATCTACGAAGACCGACTAGACACGACATAACACGTTTGTACGCCGCACATGAAGCTAGATGGCATTTTCCTAGGATGATCAGGAGTATCAACTGTACCCACATCGAATGGAGAAGTTGTCCAACGGATTTGTGAGGTCACTTTATGAGAGGTGACCATAAAAAACCGACGACCATGCTCGAAATCGTTGCGTCGAACAATTTATGGATTTGGCATGCGTACTTTGGTCCCCCCGACTCAAACAACGAAATCAACGTTCTACATTAGTCACCACTATTCGATACAGAGAGACAAGGAACCGCCCTGACTTGTCCGTTTACGGTGAACGGGAGACAATATAAACGTGGGTTCTATCTTGTTAATGGCATTGATGTGCCATCATTTATACATGTTTTCTACATGTATTTACCACTATTTTTGTACGTATTTATGCCTTTATCTTTGCAAAACAAAGCTAAATTATTCCTATGAGTTAATTGCAGGTATTTGGAGGCAAACAGACAAAAAGGAGCGGAAACTGGCAAAATGGGAAGGAATTTGAAGACTGTTGCAGAGTGTGCACGTCCGTGCATGGCCGTGATCCTGCCCAAAGTCAACTAGTCAACATTTTCAACCATCCAAATGAAGAAGTCAAGGTGCATGGGCATGCACAATATGGTGCACGGTCGTGCTTGCTGATACGTGCTCCCCAAGACTCCAACCGACCAAGACTAACATGCATTCATGTGATATAGATGAGCATAGCGTGCTCCTTCATGAGCACGGGCGTGCAAGGGACAAAAACTGCTTAGAAGGACTTCCAGTACCAACGGACAATACCTGACTGTTGAGCACGGGCGTGCATGCCCTGGCACCTCTATAAAAGGAGACCTTCCCTCATCATTTTGGCATCCCATTCCACCCGAATCCCTCCCATATTTCTGCTATCTTAGGGTCTTGTAAGTGACCTTTGGAGCTTGAGATCACTCCATAAAACACTTAGAGAGTGTGAGCTTTGAGAGAAACCACATAAGATCACCCAAAAACCCTCTAAATCCTCTAGCAACCCTCACCATGTTTTCATATCAAAACCTATCTAGTGAGCTTGTTGTAATGCCATCTCTTGGCTAGGCTTGTAGAGTGTTGCTAGGGTGAAGACTATCTTGGTATGGATTGTATAGTTTATATTTATTATTGAGTGATGGTTTATGTTCTCATTTAATTCTTTCTACTCTAACTTTGTTTGATGAATTAAGTAATCAATCATCTACTATATGGTCTTGTGGGTATTTTGATAGGAAGTGGATGGACTTATGAGTGTACCTGTGGTGTGTAACAACCCACACATTTGGAAACAGTCACACTTTGTGGTTTAATCCTCGACAATCAAAATATCACTTAGGGTTGGTACAGTCTTTATACTTGGTCCTAGTCATAAGCCAAGACTTGGTCGTGCGACTTAGCTTCATGGTCCATGTTTTAGCTTTGGCGCACACCAAGAATTGGATAACCTGTGTTGGAAGTGAACGGTCTATGTTCTCATCCATTACTATATTGCCGCACAATTAGTAATAGGGGATCAGTGTCATCGGGACAACCATGACTCCTATATGATGTCAAGTGGTAGCTTGTTCAACAATGTTCTGGCCGCCGGCAAGTTATCCATAACATTTTAGAGTCGATAGATGTCAATATCGCAACACTGGGAGGTGGGTTCTTCAGGGTTGGGCATGCACAGTCTCGGGTGATCCTCCCCTCACTGTTGAGAGGTCAGCCTACCGGGGCAGGGAGACCCTCACAATAACAAATGAGAATACAAATCGTTTTTATAGTTATGCGGTAATGCGCATCTTGGACATATCACTCAATGAACATTTACTGTTAATCCGTACCAAGACAAGTTGGATCCCAAGCAACACTTTTATTTGGACATTGGTTTTCTCCTCGGTTACTTTCGTTATCTCTCACTTTTATTTATCTTTAGCTTTACTTTTAGCAACTTAAAGCTAGGTAGGGAAAGTCATGTCTTAGGGTTCGATACTTGGTACTTGCTCGTGTCTATACTATACTCGATAAGGCTGGCAATTTAGATACGAACACGAATACTGTAACACCCCAACCGATGGCGGAAACATCGGGATGTCACGTAGTGATGATTGTTCAGTAGCTCATGGTGAATAATAAATTTCATTAAATGATTTTAAATAATTTACATACAATTGTTCTACAAGAATTCGTACATCAAATTGAATAAAACTATGCACATATCTTCAAGCAAATCTTCAAGCAAGTAGAACCTGAAACATGTTAAGTTGAAAATATTTTGGGTCAACAATTGTTGGTGAGAATACATAGGTTTTTGAAAATAAATGATAACAATAGTTTGTACAACATTCAAAGTTGTATGATGATAGAGTATGATACCGACATGTAGCAATGCGTCTTTGTACAACCAAACCTTGTGTCGACTGATGACTAACTCGCAAGTTAGTTAAATGTTATTACTGTTATCGATCATCCCTGAGTCTATGCGGGGGATGGGTTTGTCAGACCTATAGCGCTATAATCTAAACAGGCAGCTTGATCATTGTTAATGATTGTACTGTGTCTTTTTGTTACAGTCAAATGATAGAATGATGTTGTAATTGAATCACAAGTAAATATGAGTAAATGGTAGTATAAAAATGTTTAAACATGTTTCACCCCAAAAATAGTGAAAATAGAGTAAAGGGGCTATGTAAACTCACCTTGGTAAAATGTTATCCCTTGAAAAATAGTGTGTTGCCCAAATATGTCAAGTATCACCCTATAATAAGGTAATAAATATGTCTAAGTCTATCAAGTCTACAAATGTATAAGTTTCTAGGGCTTCGAATTGGGGATAATTGCTCGTTTGATTAATATTAAAAATATTCGCCATTTGAGAGAAATTTAGTAAATAAATAACCAAAAATCTTTTTATGAAATTTAAATTTAAGAAGGTCACAACAATGTGTTTAAAGTATAAAAATAATTTTTACAAAATTATTTTCTTTAAAATAGAATATTAATTCTATTTATAACAAATTGTCAAACTTTAACTTTAATATTTAAAAATACTAAAATTAAAGAATTATTAGTTTAAAAATTATATTTCTGTTCCAAATAATCAGAAATAATTTCTATAAAATTTTGGTGCAAAAATATTAAAAATTGGATTTATTATGATTTAATTATGATTAAAACTAACAAAAATTGATTAAAAATATTAAATCAATGATTTTTCTGAAATAAAAATCATTTCTGAAAAGCTTAATGTTATAAAAACTTAGGATAATTTTTGTGGAAATTAATAAGATCGTTTTGATATTTTTATAGATTTTTATAAATAAAATAGAATAAACTTGATTTAATTATTATAAATATTAAATAAATAAATTTTAGAAAACTAAAAATTGTAAGTTGAACTTTTACATGAGATTAATATAAGGTAATTTCTGTAGAATTTTTAAGAGGGTTTTGGTATTTAGAATGAATTTTAAAAAAAAAATAAGGAAGTATATTTGTTTGTTTAAAGAAAATAAAACAAATAAAGAAAAAGAGTGGTGGTTGCAGGGATCGAACCCTGCTCCTCACCTGGTCCAGACAATGCACACAACCAACTGACCTGCACGTCTGTTTGTGTTTTATTTGAATACGAATTGATTTTAAACAGATGGGAATTCTAGTCTTCTTCCCCAAATAATATCAATCGAGCCCTAGTTATTCAATTGATCAGATTACACAACAATAACACAATTAATCTTAGGGTTATTGTTGTGTACATGCTGAAGATTAATACCCACCAAAAATTACAAACTTACAAACTCGTTTCGTATACGAACGAATGGTCAAAGCCTCGAAGTCAAACACGTACAATGATCCAAGAACAGTCGATTATAAGTAGAAATTGAAGGTGTAGAAAGAATTAGTGGCGAGTTGTGATGGTTCAGAAGGATTCAATTTATAGGGACGGGGTCTGGTTCGATGATTTGGAAGGTTTGACCCGTATGTTAATGTATGCGCGTAAAATTGATGATGATTGACTAACTTTGATGATGTTCGACGTGTAATGGACGCGAATCATCTATAAAAATGCTAATTACATTTTTACTTACCATGTTTATTTGATTGATTGATCAATCAAAGGGATTTGGTCTCCCCTTGGCTGCATATGCGTGGAACAGCAGCAAGAAAGGAAACGGATTTGTTTCCAAATTGTGTTAAATAAATAACTTACCTAAACATTATCACTAATGGCAACATGGACTAGTGGTAGTGGTGTGTGGATGTTTGGCTTGAACCGGCCTGCTGCTCGGGTTCGAAACCCAGCAGAGGCGAATTTTTTTTTTTAAATAGCAAAGAAGGAAGGGTGGGGAGAGGGGTCTTGGGCCGGACTTCTGGTGGGCCGGAATATAGCTGGGCTGGGCATAAGTGTTGGGTTCAAAATGATTTAGTTTGTGGGTTTTGTTTATCCAAAACTTTTTTTTTTCTACACACTAAACTTATTATTATTATTATTATTATTATTATTATTATTATTATTATTATTATTATATATATATACACATATAGATATATAATTATCATTGTATAGGGGTTCAAAATATCACCAAGAATAATAGGGCTTGTCGTTTTAATCCGTAACGTATAAATAGTTAAATTCGAAATGTTACAAATACCAGACACGAACCTACACGATTTTAACAGGTATAGGTATGAACTTAACAGGTTTCGTGTCCTAAACAGGTAGACACGAAATATACCTGTTAATTTTTGTGTCTAAACAGGTTAAATATTTGTTTACCTGTTTAGTACCCGTTAAGACATGTTAAGGATTTTTTTTTTAAAAAAAAATATAGGTTGTGGGGGTGGAGTATTGGAGTTATACGTTTTTATAGATGGAATTCTACACTTTTAATGATTGATGATACCCATTTAACGTGTCGGATTTGGAAAACATGTTCGTGTATTATTGTATTAACCTAGTATAAACAGGTATTATCGTGTCTTATTGTGTTCACTTGGTATAAACTGGTATTATCATGTCTAATCGTGTAAACCTGGTATAAACAAGTTCGTGTTCAGTTTTAGGAAAAAGTACATGATAAGTTATCATGTCGTGTTCGGGTATACATATTTCGTGTTCGTGTCTTAACAGGTCGGGTATACACGATTTGCCAGCCCTAATACGCGATAGGTACGCTTGTTTATTGTGTGGGTTTAGAACGTTAAGTATTTATCATTTTATTCTATAAATTTAAAACTTAAAAAGTGTCTCACCTCAGAGTTTTGACTTAATTACATTTTTCACCAAGTTTTTGGTATTTCCACCGGGAACTTACCATGACTTGTCTCTTTTAAAAGAAAAGTATTTTAAGTCCTTTAAACCACACGACATCAAGTTTTTGGCGCTGTTACCGGGGACACGACATATTTCATAGAAAGGTTTTAAGTTGCTAATATAACCCGTTTATCTAGTTTTCTTTATTTTGCAGGATGGATCATCGAGTTGTAGAAAATGGCTGCTATGTTCAACAAAGATGTGACTATTGTGGTGGACCTCCTTTTCCCCACAGTTGTGAAGACTACCAATTTTGTATTCATTCCATGTAGCTATTGTGGTGGACCTTCTTACCCCCATAAATGCGAAGAATACCTCTATCCTTGTATTCCCACTTTTGACCGTCATAATTCTTACCCTTGTGAACCTTCTCCATAACCTTCATATGAACCTCCTCCACATTTACCTTCCCAAGAACCACCTCCATACAACCCGTCACCATTTCCACACTCTCATATACCACCACTTTTTGATTTTTCAACCCTTTTTCACCTTACCCTTTTGAAGAAAAATACTCCTTCGAAAATTCACCACCATTTTTGCCATCTCCATCACCAAACCTTTTTTTCAAGTCTGAACCTGAGCCTACGCCGAGTCCGAGCCTCCTCTCATCGACTTGGAAAAGTTTGCAGAAAATCTTGAGATAGAAAAAAATTATCTCTTGAAGAAATTCGCAACGGAAGATGAAGCAAAAGCAAGGGCGTTGGAGGCACAACAAAAGGAAGCTTATGAAGAAAAAGGTAACATTGAAGAAAATGTTGGTGGAAGCGAAGTGGTAGACACAGAGGTGCAAGAAGGACGGATTGACCAAACTAGAGTTCCTACAATAATAAATCCATATGAAGAATCAGACTGCGACAACTCAGAAAAGGAAGTGGTAATGTCTCATTTGCCACTTTTCACGAGTGATAGCCCCCCAATGGCTGAACTTGTTGATGACTCATGGGTAAAGCATATCACTTGGAGGATCACTTCGCTAAGAAGAAGTGGAGTTATTTCGGCAAGCCACTTGTGGTGTGTTGGGATGGCCGACTTCTTCACTACTTGCACATAATGAAGTTTAATCTAGGAGATTTCAAGTGGTGGTAGCGTGACTCATCATCATCTCTAGCATGTTTCACTATCAATCCCATGATCTTAAATTGCGGGATTGAACTTGGTAAAAGTAGTATTTCCGGGACTAGCCCGATGAAGAATAAGTTGTGATGTTGGTGCATACGGTAAGAAAAGCAATTGAGGACCATCAGGTATGATCGTTCACTTTTACTTTCTAACTGCCAGACATGCCCTCTCGGCATTAGGACCTAGTAGTTTATTATTAGTTGGTAGTTTTATATTTTTAGTTCTAGTTAGTTATGTCCATGTCAGGTGATTTCTCTCAAAAGCTCAGTCTCAATTATCACCCAAACAACTTTCTTCTAGAAAGCCTATTAGGGGAAGACGTAACTACGTCCCACTTGATTCTTTAAGCATAAAATTTTTATAAATCTATAATTTCAAAATATGCTAAAGAATTAAGTGTGAGATGATAAAATTTTATAAATTTTACCACCTCTTGAGCTTGGCAAACCGAAACCTATTTAAGGCAAAGTTTTCAAAACGTTTTTAGAGTAATTAAAAACATCTTTCAAACCCTTTGAGTCCACCTAAAGATCTGAATAGGGGATTTTTAGAGGTGTTGGCGAGGCCGAAAGAACTAACTCAATGTGTCTTTACTCCATAAATGAGAGCCTACCCTTTCCATGTGAGTATCTTGAGCCTTATCGAGCACACCCACTTTTGATATAGATATCACACATGCTCGTTCACTTGGACCATGAGAGATATTCATCCTTGGCACGTCATAGTTAGAACTTGTGTGTCTTATACATTTGGAGACCGCACGCGAGGTGAGAGAATGTGAAGATGATCAAGGCACCTATGATATACTGGTTCCATTTTCATTAGCCGTTCACAGATATACCCCTCACCTAGTCACCCATCTTGAGCCTTAGACTTTTTCATTTCTTCCATCACATTGAGCCCCTATCATGGTTTTGGCAAAGGAAGCAGGTTTAAGGCAATCGAGACACTCTTGGGCAGTCTTGGAATGAAGAGAATAGACCAGTCATCGCGGTTTCCACCAAGGAAGTTTGGCAAAAGAGAGGAAGATAGCCATGAAGAATCACCATACCAAAGAATAAGCTTCACTGCAAGCAGCATCCTACAAAAAAAAAGTTGAGAAATAAGTCGAAAAAGCTCCACAAATAAATGTCTTAGAGAAAACAACTCTATTAGAAGATTGATTTCTAAGACATTCCTAGCGAAGATTATTAGGTGGAAAACCGAACAGTTAGCAAATTTGGGACGTTAGAGCAATGAGTCTTCGTGGGAGGAGTTTCACAAGCCCGCTATCCAGAGTTCGACATCTTCCCATCATACCTCAACCACTACCCGAGCCAGACATGACAGGAGACACCTATCCTAACCATTTATCACTTTATCATCATCACCTGATAAAAGGCCTTATGATTCACATTTTCTCACCCATATTCAGCAGTGGAGATTTGATTTGCACACAAGCCTATGATTTGTGCGTGCCTTGGGTTGAATATGAGTGTTCACCCCCAAATAACACCCGAGTGAAATAACAAAAATGGCGAGGAATCAATGAAGTAAGACACTTGAGGGACGTTTGATTAGGCACGCCAAGGCTATCCAGAACATCTACCATGGATGTGAGGAGGTGGGTTGTTCGTGACTTGTCATATTACACCCACTTATTTTTAATCTACCGTTGTTACCTAGGCTTGGTTTGCTAGGGGACAAGAAAACGTCTAAGTGTGAGGTGATATGATGTGCCATCATTTATACATGTTTTCTACATGTATTCACCATTCTTTTTGTACGTATTTATGCCTTTATCTTTGCAAAACAAAGTTAAATTGTTCCTATCAGTTAATTGCAGGTATTTGGAGGCAAACAGGCAGAAAGGAGCATAAAATGGCACAATGGGAAGGAATTTGAAGACTTTGAAGACTGTTGCAGAGTGTGCACGGCCGTGCTCCTACGCAAAGTCAACAAGTCAACATTTTTAGCCATCCAGATGAAGAAGTTAAGGTGTACGGGCGTGCACAACATGGTGCATGGCCGTGCTTGCTGATACGTGCTCCCCAAGACTCCAACCGACGAAGACTGACATGCATTCGTGTGATACAGGTGAGCACGGGCGTGCAAGGGACAAAAACTTATCAGAAGGACTTCCAGTACCAACGGACAGTACCTGACTGTTGAGCACGAGCATGCCCACATTGGAGCATGGTTGCAGAACTCGCTAGGCGTTATCAACTTGGCCAACTGGGGAGTTATGAGTACTCGGCCTAGTCGGCCAAGTACTCGGGGGTCGAATCGGCCTATGCGGGGAGTACTCGGAATATTCGGCCAACTCGACTATACTCGGTGACCCACCCTGTAGCGAGTACTCGACGAGTAATCGGTCAACTCGGACGACTTTTGCAACTATGCATTGGAGAATGGGCGTGCACGCCCTGGAACCTCTATAAAAGGAGACCTTCACTCATCATTTTGGCATCCCATTCCACCCGAATCTTTCGTATATTTATGCTATATTAGGGTCTTGTAAGTGACCTTTAGAGCTTGAGATCACTCCATAAACACTTAGAGAGTGTGAGCCCCTCTAAATCCTCTGGCAACCCTCACCATGTTTTCATATCAAAACCTATCTAGTGAGCTTGTTATAATGCCATCTCTTGGCTAGGATTGTAGAGTGTTGTTAGGGTGAAGACTATCTTGGTATAGATTATATAGTTTATGTTTATTATTGAGTGATGTTTTGTGTTCTCATTTAATTCTTTCCACTCTAACTTTGTTTCACGAATTAACTAATCAATCATCTAGTAATTGGTCTTGTGGGTATTTTAATAGGAAGTGGATGGACTTAAGAGTGTACCCGTGGTGTGTAACAACCCACACACTTGTAAGCTAACCTAATTCCATGTGTAGAGATTAGCCCATTTATGTTTGGAAACAATCACGCTTTGTGGCTTAATCCTCGACTATCAAAATCTCACTTAGAGTCGGTACAGTCTTTATACTTGGTCGTGTGACTTAGCTTCATGGTCTATGTGTTAGCTTTGGCGCAAACCCATAATTGGTGAACATGTGTTGGAAGCGAACGGTCTATATTCTTTTCCATTACTATATTGCCACACAATTAGTAATACGCCAATCACTTTTGAAAAGTTAATTAATTCAAGTAGGGGATGAGCGTGAGCAGGATAGCCATGACTCGTCTATGATGTTAAGTGGTAGCTTGTTCGGGCATGCTCCGGCCGCCGAGAAGTTATTCATAAAAGTTTAGGGTCGTTAGATGTCAATATTGCAACACTGGGAGATAGGTTCTTCGGGATTGGGCATGCACGGTCTCGGGTGATCTCCCCTCTCTATTGAGAGGTGAGCTTACCGGGGTAGGGAGACTCTCACAATAACAAATGAGAACACAAATTGGTTTATAGTTATGCGGTAATACGCATCTTGGACACATCACTCAATTGAATGTTTACTGTTAATTCGTACCAAGACAAGTTGGATCCCCAAGCAACACTTTTATTTGGACATTGGTTTTCACCTTGGTTACTTTCATTATCTCTCACTTTTATTTATCTTTAGCTTTACTTTAGCAACTTAAAACTGAGTAGGGAAAGTCGTGTCTTAGGGTTCGATACTTGGTACTTGCTCGTGTCTATACTATACTCAATAGGTACACTTGTCTATTTTGCGGGTTTAGAACATTAAGCATTTATCGTTTTATTCTATAAATTTAAAACTTGAAAAGTGTCCCACTTCAAAGTTTTGACTTAATTACATTTTTCACCAAGTTTTTGGTATTTCCACCAGGAACTTACCATAACTTGTCTCTATTAAAAGAAAAGTATTTTAAGTCCTTTAAACCACACTACATCAGGCATCTACCCTACTTGGTCAGTTTTTATGAAAGCTTATTCGTTTCCAACAATCGACAAAGAAATATTATTTAAGAAGCTACAAGAATCGGCGAGAAAAGACGTTGAACGAGCATTTGGTGTATTTAAAGGTAAATGGCACATAATAGATCTCCCGATTCGTGTGGTTGATCAAGTGAAAATAAGGAGTGTTGTGTACGCGTGTATTATATTGCACAATATGAACGTGAAGGAAAAGGGGCACGCAATATCTCCGGATTACGTTATGGATCTTCCGACACGAGCAAATGTTAATGATAATATTCTTTTGGAGTTGAGGAATGAAGAAACCCACTTTCAACTTCGACATGATATAACAGAACACGTCGGTAGTTTAGATATCGTGTTCGATGACCCGTATCCACCACTCACTTAATTTTATTATTTCATTTTTATTTTATATATTCTAGTATTTTTTTATTTTAGTTAAATGTAATGTTTTTATTTTATTTAAAAAAAATTGAGTGTGATGGTATCATTCCACCCCATGGTTTTAGTGATGAATATGATGGACTGTGATAAAAATGATGTGGTGTAATATTATTAGGTGCGATAGTGTGATGATGTGATAGAATCACTAAACACCCTATATGCCCTAATGAAAACATCACCACCAACTCTTAGGGGTTGTTTGTTTTTTTGCTTAAAAGCACTTCTGACCTCTTTTGTCTGCGTCGCGCAGACGCACGCAGACGTTTTGGGTCTGCAGATTGTTTGTTTTTTTGGAAGACCTTTCACTCAAAAAAGTTTTCTTGACATCGTCTTGGTGCAAATTTGTTCCAAGGTCTTCACAGGTCTTCTCCTCACCCACCATCACCCACCACCACCACTGTCCACCACCACCATCGTCCACCACTACCACGGTCCACCACCACGGTCTCCCACCACCACGGTCCACCACCACTGTCTACCACCACCATCCACCACCACCACCACCGTCCATCGTCCACCACCACGGTCCACCACCAGACTGCTGTAAAAAATCAGTTTATTTAAATTTCAGTTTATTTCAGCAGCCTACAGACGTTAACAAACAAACAGTCTTCTTCTTGCAGACTGCATACCATTGGTCCACCTCTTCTCCTACAGATGTGGTCCGCAGACTGCAGACCTTAGGGTTGTTTGGTGAGCCTCTTATTGATGCTCTGAATGATTCAACATTCAGAGTGTTTGTTTCAGCTTTTGAATGGAATGGTTAAGGCTGCATCATTAAGATTTGGGATGTTGCTGAACCATTAAGCACTGAACTACGCTGAACCTTAATAAGACTCTCATACCAATGTGAGACAAGAAAATTAACCATTCAGATCTTTTAATGATTCAGTACTTAATTAACCAAACAATCCATTGGGTCTGTTTGGTATGAGGTAATGGAATGGAGAGGGAATGGAATGGACGAGGTAATGGAATGGATCATTATTATTCCATGTCTTGTTTGGTTGCCATGTGTGAATGAAACAAAACATTACTTTGTGTTGTTAGATAGGCAGGAAAAGACAAAGGAATAAAATCAGAGGTGAGTGGTTATGGTGGGTGGTAGGTGGTGGGTGATGGTCGGTGGCGGTGATGGTGGGTGGTGATATGTGGGGATAGCGACGGTGGTAGGTGGTGGCGGCGGCGGTAACGACGATGGAAAGTGGAGATGGACGGTCGTGATGGTGGGTGGGCGACGATGGTGAGTAGTGGTGGGTGGTGGTAGCATGGTGGTGGGTGGCGACGTCAATGGTGGGTGGTGGCGACGACAGTGATGGATGGTGGCAACGATGGCGATGGGTGGAGGTGGAGGTAGATGGAGGTGATGGTGGGTGACGATGGTGAATTGTGGCGGTGATGGGTGGTGGTGGGTAAAGGAAATTGTGGTGAGTGACGGTAGCAGGTGGCAGTGGGTGGGTGACGGTGGTGGGCGGCGTTGGGTGGTGTTGGATGCCAGCGACAACGATCACAGTGGTAAGTGGTGACGGCGGTGGTGGGTGGTGGCAGCAACGGTGGTGGGCGACGGTGGTGGGTGGTGACGGCGGTGGTGGGTGGGTGGTGGCGGCAGCAGCGGTGGTGGGTGGTGGGTTATGGTGTTGTTAGTAAAAGGTGAATGAGAGATGAAATGAAAAAAAAAACATGAGGGGTAGGTAGATGAAATGGTTTTGAGGGAATGGAATGCATGGTCCATTTCATTCCCCCTTCTATTCCATCATACCTTTTTTTTTAACGGCAAATTTCACTCCTTGTGAGATTTGAACCCATGACCTCTTCCTTATGTGTTCATAAAAGCTTTGCTTCTATCATTGGGTCACCGACCCAATGGCCATTCCATCATACTTAACGATATGTTAATGTATTTTCAAATAAAAAATCATATATCTTAACTTTTTTTTTTTCAACATTTACTGCTTTACCTTTTTTAATTTAAAATAAAAAAGTTCCCCCAAACACCTTTATCACATTTCTCAAAGCAGCATTTCACCGCTCTTTTTTACTCTACTGGATTCCACTCTACAACACACCACCAGACCACCAAGCAAAACGCCGTCGTACCACTGTCCCAATGGCTGAAGGCAAAGGCTCATCACTAGTTCATCTTCTCGTCATCATATTATCATTAGTTGCTTTCGGTTTCGCCATTGCCGCCGAACGACGTCGTAGCACGGTTCATTCTCTTTCTTCTCACATCTCAATTTCCACTATTTAGTATTTATATTCAATTTAGCTCATAGTTAGGGTTTTGTAGATCAAATCGTTTATACGACCTCATTATACTTGAATCTGTTGTTGACGCGTTTATTTTGTTTTAATTGTGGTAACTGTTGCTGAAATTTTGTTGTTATGTGGCTTGTTAAGATTGTTAAGATCTAGGTTTTTGTTTTGATAAGTTTGAGCTTATGTGATGTTTTACGTGATTTGTAGTGTCGTTTGAGTGTTTATGAACTTGTGCTAGCGATATATTATATTATTATTATTTTGATTAGATGTGATGGAATATATTAGTGCTAAGATTTATTTATTGTAATTATCTGATGCAGGAACTGAACATTTATGTGCAACTTTGAATTTCAAAGTTTATTATTTATTTTATAAGTTTTGTTTAGTTTAGTTTATTTTATGTTCGTGTTTATCTTTAATTACTTAATTTATATCTTTAAGTTTGTTAGGGCTTAGTATAAATATTGTTCTTAGTTTTTTATTGATAAGAACTTTGCTCTCGGACCTTTTGGTTCGTTTTGAGATATTGGATTATCAATTGCTTGTTGAGCCATTTGATTGCTTCCGAACCTGCATCTTTATTATCGCCTATATATCCCATTGAATATATTAATTGTGGTTTAATGTAATTACTTGTATCATAATTATGAGATATGATTTGGTTAAGTTTCATTTTTTTAATTATCCTTATTGTATCTCTGTATGTAGTTTATTAATGAAACACGATACGGATTTTTCATTATTTCACACTTGAATTCTTATTAGTTGGATGGGTTGATTCACTCCATAGTCTATAATTCATATCATTGTTTGTCTGGTTAAAGGTGGTAGGCGCTTGAGGTGTTTGGGCACCTTGCTTAGCTCTATGTGCAACCAGAAGTTGCGTCTCTCATCGGATTTACATATCTACCTTTTTGTCAAGTAAACATTTCATATTCTTCATAAGCATTTCGTAATTTCTTCGTCCTTTTGGTTGTGTTTACATATCAGCCTCCCAAAGACCCTATTTGACCGATTTTGATTCAAAAGTAAATTATGCTCCTGATGCGTTTTCCTGAGCGCCTCAGGTGTACCTTACTACCTTTTAAAAGTAAGAATGTTTTTCTGCAGCATGATTGCACATGGAAATGCGTCTTGAATCCAACCTAAATCCTAATTGATTGAAACAAACTGATGTACATACGGTCAAACAATCCACTTTGATCCGACCCGTGTATCCCGCCCCATAACCTGGAATAAACCCATGCAGATCCACTTTGATCTGACCCGTGTATCCCGCCCCGTAACTTGGAATAAACCCATGCAGATCCACCCACCCCATGCATAAGAATGCCATCCCTTACACTAAGTGCCCACGTTTCCTATTTCTGTTTCTATCCATTAATTTCTTTTAGTTTATGTTATTTTTCCTAACTTTGTGTTTAATATAATTAGTAGTGGTCTTGGTAGTTTTAGTATAAGTTATTTTGTAATTCGTATATGTATGGGTCAAATGGAATGAGAATGACAATGAGTTTTATGTTAAAAAAAGTTGTGTTGATTTATTTCTTGAGTGTGAGAGTTAAACTGATATGTGTCTATGCTAGTTCAACCATGGCAAGTTGGATAATGTTCTTAGACCCGAGTTTCTGAACGTGGTGGTGTATCTGTATCCTTGATAGTTGATTCCTTGGTTAGAAATTTGTTGCCCTATTGTTCGTTTGTGTGGTGTTTTCTGCATCACAAACGGACCTCAGTCTATCCTTTATTTTACCGTTTTATTTGAACTGGTGATTCGGGTATTATTACCTATCAAAAACTTTAGTATCTAGTCACTCATATTCTAAAGTGTTCACTTTAAGTTCTTCACTTGCCAAAAATCCGCAATAACGAGGCCTTGAGTATGTTGTTTCTCAACGGAGAAATGTACCTTCAACTTCCAACGCAATTCTTTGACAGGTGGGCAAAAGTAAAGTTGCACTAGTTTTAACGTTATTTTACTAATTTCGTGAAAATAACGTTAGAAACGAAGGAAGGTTAATCATGCATCATGTGGTGGCGTTGATAGCCAAAAGACAAAGGGGTACATGCACCGACCGGGTTTGTCCCGATTGCTAATGTTTAGTCTCTTATGTCCAAGGCTTGATACCAAACCACATCGAGCCGGGGGTCTCAATGGAAGCAGCCTCTCTATTCTTAGGGGTAGAGGTAAGGCTGTCTACATCTTACCCTCCTCAGACCCTACCTTAGCTTTGCTATAGGTGGGATTAACTGAGTATGATGATGATGATGATGATGTTCTTGGTTTTAAAAGGCGTGATGCGCCCAGGAAAACGCATCAGGGGAAAAAGGCGCACCTCGTGTTGTTCGGTATCAAAATTGGTCAAAGTTAGGGTCTGTAGGCGGTTTGTAAGTAAAAAAATAAAAAAGATGGTGAAATTAATCAAGTATCTAAAGAGAGAGTTATGTAATAATTGATAAATAAGTTGTATGTATTAACAGATGAGAGATCACAACTTCTGGCTGTAACTAAGGCTAATTTGCTTGTACATAAACACACACCTCATATACGTGATGCTTGCACCTTGCTCCTTGGCTTTTGGGACCAAAATGCCTTGGAACACCTCATGCATTTTGAAACCAAGGCCATGTTCATATCTGGCTAGGGATTTGTGCACCACCATTGGCGATTTAACTCGGTTTATGTAATCGTGTATTGTATAGGCTTCCTTGTGTTTTCGCCTTACTTAAATTAACTTTTTGATGACAGGGAGTCATTCATACAGATAACAGGACCAATTCTACTTATTGTGTGTACGACTCAGATGTTGCAACTGGATATGGTATTGGGGCCTTTTTGTTTCTACTTTCAGGTGAATCATTGCTTATGGGTGTGACCAAATGCATGTGTTTTGGAAGGCCTTTAGCGCCTGGTGGAAATCGAGCGTGGACCATTATCTATTTTACATCATCATGGTAAGAACTACAATTGTTTGTGGAACCTTTTTTCATACTTCTGTAGTCAGCAATATCAACCAATCTTATAAATTGAACCCATAAAAACTTCATGCATATCATGATTTTTGATGTCAAATGGTCAAACACTCAAACCTGTTAATGTGCAAGTGCATTGTTATATGGTGAGAGGAATCTAGGAACAAGTGATTGACTTCTATAAGGAATCATTCCTGGCCTTTAGTCAAAATAGAACTGTATGGTTCAGAAAATTATATGGGAGTTTATTTGATAGTGATTGCAAGTTGGATGGGATGAATGGGTTAGGTTATTGTTCAAACCCTGTAATTATGGTACAGAATTAGTCGGGTTAGGATATGTGTCAACCCTGTAATTATGGTACAGTATTAGTCGGGATAGTGTTGACACACACATGGTTTAAAAAAAACGCTTCTGAGGCGGCGCCTCAGGTGTTTGAACAGTGGTATGCGCCTCACAGGACTGAGGTGTTATGAAAAGTTGCGCCTCAGATGCGCCTCAGGGGGGTTTCAGGTATATTTTTTATGTTTTCGACTTTTTGTGACATTTTATGTCTTTTTTATGTGTGTTTTTGATGTTTTTGATGAATTTGATGATGAAATTAGTTAGCATTTTATTTTTTGAAAGATATATAATTATTTATTTAATTTTTTAATTCCGCCTTGGGCTTACGCCTCGGTTCGCCTCGAGGCTTACGCCTCGTGAGGCGAAAGGAAAACGCCTCGAGGCGCGTTTCCGTTCTTTTAAACTTTGGACACACAAACATTTTATCCTTCCATCCTGTACATTTGCAAGGATTTGAACCCACAAACATTTCCCTTCGCCTCACGAGGCGTAAGCCTCGAGGCGAACCGAGGCGTAAGCCCGAGGCGGAATTAAAAAATTAAATAAATAATTATATATCTTTCAAAAAATAAAATGCTAACTAATTTCATCATCAAATTCATCAAAAACATCAAAAACACACATAAAAATGACATAAAATGTCACAAAAAGTCTAAAACATCAAAAATATACCTGAAAACCCCCTGAGGCGCACCTGAGGCGCAACTTTTCATAGCGCCTCAGTCCTGTGAGGCGCATACCACTGTTCAAACAGCTGAGGCGCCGCCTCAGAAGCGTTTTCAGACCGAATCGCCTTGAGGCGCACGCCTCAAGCGTTTTTTTAAACCATGCCACTAGACCAAGAGGTCATGGGTGCTATTATGTATTTATATCATTTTTTTATTAAATCAGTTTTGGAGGCTGTATGCATTAACTTCAGATTCACCATATCTAAATATCAAAGTAAGGAATGTAAATTTATAAAAAGAATTGTCATTTTTCTGTAAGTTAAATCGTAGCACCCTTTTTGCAAAGCGATATATAAATAGAAAACTAACTACTCATGTTATGAAAATCAAGAGTAAAAGGTCAAAACTTCCCAACCTTATTATTTGCATTATGCAGGCTGACGTTTTTGGTTGCGGAAGCTTGTCTGATAGCCGGGGCAAAGAAGAACGCATACCATACGACATACAAGAATATGACAGAAAGCTTTTCATGTGACACATTAAGGAAAGGTGTTTTTGTTGCAGGGGCTGTGTTTGTGGTGGCAACCATGGTTCTGAATGTTTATTACTACATGTACTTTACCAAGGCTACCACTCAGCCTGCTCACAAAACCAACCGTTCTGGTTCAACTATCGGCATGGCTGGTTACGCATAGACCGTGAGGTACATTGAATATTTATTACTTTAAACATGGTTGTTGAATGTTGATCATGTCATATCGCTAAAAAAGGTTCGCTTCTGTTTTTAGTATGGATTGAAATGGGTTAATTGGGTATGCACATTTTATAGAAAGGTCCAACATGCGTGTGCCGATACATTTTAATACGCCCCGCCTCCTCATTCCACAAAGGTTCCCCCTTTTCATCTGTCCAATCCGACACACCTCAAAGATGTAACGCGACATCCACTAACTGTCATATGTTTGATAATATAGTATTGTGAGGATCACAGGCAAATAAGGATAGCCACTTGCTCCATGTTACTCATAACTAATAACTGTAAGCCATAACGAATAACTGCTCTTTATATCGAACGGGAAATCACGCTCTAATTTTACTATTAAATTACGCATTTTTTGTACACCACAAGGATAGAAATTTCACCACTTTTCAAGGCGAAGCATTATCTGTTAGGCTAAACTTTTTCTATGTAACTCAACTACTTTTATTCATATAAACGCCTGATATGTAAAGTGAAATATGTAACAAAAAAGTAACCCTAGATTCGGTCATTCCATAAACCCTCCGTCAACCCTAAAAATGTTTTTCTTTACAATTATTTTAGAGTTGATTGTTTTGAGTAGTTGGGCAGCACACGAGCTTTAAATTTATAACACTATAATTTTATTCGGTTTGCAATAAAAATGACACTAAATGATAATTAAACGACATCTAAAGTTTATTTTAATAGTTTAGGCTATTGAGTGTGGTGATGGTCCGAATCACCATCCCCACCTTCCACGTCATCGTTATGTCATTCCATCCTTCATCACTATTCTCCATCGCCAACCTAGGGATGTGGTGCTAGTTCTCCCTAGCCCCCCATGAATTGAATAGGAAAAAATTGAATTGAATGGTTAAGGTTCGTGAAAGGGGTGTAAAATCCCACGGTCACCACGTGTGGAGAGGGTGAGGGGTGGTGTTCCCATGGAGCCAATACCCACATGGCATCTTCATGCCCCTTCACGTCCCCCATCACCACCCTCCACCTCATCATCTTCTTCACTATCATCCTCTGTGGTGATGACCCTCCCCATCCCTCATCCTTAGTCATCAATTCACCATTAAATGAATAGAGAAGGAGGAGCACATGACAAATGCGGATAATCCCATGATCTCCATGGTTGAGCCTCATGAGTGGTGTACCACGGCCTCCACTTGGGATGAGCATATTGCACCGAATACCGAACCGATACCGATCCTGAACCGATTCCGTACCGAACCGAGGGTATTCGGTATCGGTACTCACATTTAGAGGTTTTCGGTTTCGGTATTTTCGGTATCGGTACGAGATCGGTATGGTATCGGTATTTTAAAGTAAAATACCGATACCATACCGGTATTGTACCGATACCGTACTGTATCGTATGTTTTCGGTATCGGTATTGGGTTTTGGGAGTTTTCGGGATCAGTATTTTCGGTTGGTACCGATACCGTCCCGAGCTCATCCCTAGCCTCCACATCCCACGTGAACACTTAACGGTCCACTCCACGCTCCTCATAGCCACTAGCCTTGTAGCCTTACAATAGTTAGATGTTGTAAAAAAGAACTTTTGATTATATATGATACGTGTATGCGTTATGCCTTCGTTAAAATGGTTTACTAAGATCATTTTAACTTGATCTTTGGTTCAACGGACTTTTGAATCCTTTTAAAACAATACCAATTAGGGATGTTCTTGTGTTGGTTTAAATAAGTATGTCAGTTTTATTTCATGGTTTATTTTTTTTACCAATTCTAGATGGTCGGCTTGGAAATTGTGAAACCAAATCGTTACTAACCATAATGGAGGGATGACTCAACATTTTAGAGCCTTTAAGCGAACTACAAAGTTGGGCCTTTAAAATTGATATAAAGAAAATATCAATTGTGAGAGTTGTTACCTGGGTATTGGTGTGAGTTACACTCTGATAATTCACTGTATCTACATATGCCCTTGAAAAAAAATGCACATTAATTCAAGCTACCAGATACAAATTGTGCGCACACATCCCATATCTAAATAACTTGACAAGCAATCAAACACAATCAAAATCATTGTAATAATTTGCACCATGTGTATAAGAACTGAAGTTTTCATATGGCGTTAACTTTTCTTTATACCACTAACAAGAGCTAGAACATCACAACCAACAAAAAATGCACCTAATTATCCTTGTGAGCAGTGGCGGATCCAGGATTTTTTTACAGTGGGTTCATTATTTTTTTGTTACTCAAATTTCATAAAACAAGACATAAAAATATTGGGTCGGTTCCACGATTCGGGTCGGCATCAAGAGCCGACTTAACCAATTTGTGGCCCCAAAGCGAAATAAAATTCGGGGCCCTAGTTTAGTTTTTTTTCCCTATTTGAAGTAACAAACTTTCATATCGATTAACATACACATTATTTTATTCGCTTATGTTTGCCTCTAACGGGTCAAACACGATATTTTATGAACCATTTTAGCCTTTCATCTTATTCATGTAGACGCAAAAAAACAATTAAAAGATACAAGTAAAAACATATTTTACAGAAAAAAAACTTACCCGTTAAGGACCATTCATGATACATGTAACAATTTTCAACTCTTTGGACGAAAGATTCATCTGTTTCAGTTGACTTGTCTTTCTCATTCTGCATCTTATTTCTATAGATTAAAAGAAGTTGTGAGTTATTTTGTCTATTTGCAGCTTTGATTTTTAGTACACACAGAATGAACTAGCTTGACATGATAGAAAGGCATACCAGACAAAAATTAATTCATCAACACCTTTACTCCTTTAGGATGCATATTAACAAAGAATCCTTCAAACACACAAGGCAACCCAAAACAATCTTTATATCTACCAATTACCAAAAAAGAATCATTTCAACACTAAGTAAAATAAATAATAAGAATAATCTGGCATTGGGAGGAGCAATCAAAATAACACCGTAATTACATTTTTGCAGTATCATTAACTTATTTTTCTTACCCAGTGGTTTCATAATTTAAAACGACACAAGTCAAGACCCTAACATTGCCTTTTCGTTGAGTGTGAGGGGAGAATGGTGGGGGGGCGTATAAGTCAAGACCCTAACGTGGACTTGAGTTTCAGACTGAAAAAAAATAATAATAAATAAATGCAGGTATTAAGGTTTGAACCCAAGACCTCATGTTTAAAAGTGGAAGCTTTAACCATTGAGCCAAGTCATCAGATTTGTTTGTGGGTTCATCCCAATTTTACTTATGGGTTCATAGCATATTTTTTATATACATTTCTACTAAAAATTTTAAATCGAGTGGGTTCGTCTGAACCCGTACATCACAACCTAAATACGCCCCTGCTTGCGAGCATGGATGAAGCTTAGTCGGGGTCAGGGGGTGTCCTAACACTCTTTTTTTTGCTCAGTATTGTAATTTTACGCGTATACGATCAAAAATTTTATACGTATTAGAGCTCCTTATTTAAGGGTCCGGTGACTTTTGGCTCCGTCAGAAAAAAAATTTCAAGCTTCACCACTGCTTTCGAGGCCAATGATTACCCCTTATATTGTCCTAAATTTCTCCCCAATTACGACGCCATTGATAGGCATTACATTTTGCAAGATTTAGACCAAATCTCTATTTTACTTAGACCACCCGTAGTGGGGCGGTTTTCGGGTGTGGATTGCCTAAAAACGCCCCACAACGCACCCCCGGCCGGCTTTATGGCCTCAAAAGTTGCCCAAGCGTGAAATAGATAACGCCGTGGAATTTTGATTATTTCAAAAATTATTACCGTTCAACGGTAATATAGCTGTTAATAAAAATAAATTCAATTTTTAATTCAATTATTTACCTATTTAAATCCCAACTCAACCCATTTTTTATACACTATCACCTCCTATATTATACTCTCTCTCATTTTTTTATAAACTCCCCTATCTTTATAAACAAATTATTATGCATCCATTTTGTCCCCCTTTTGGTGTTCTATCAAGCCCAACCAATCCACACGTGTATCGCTCAAACACCACCCAACTGCTACCAACTTTTAACTACCAAGATTGCGACTCGAGTACGATGGGGTTTTCGCAACTACTTAATATGCCCCAACAATATTTTAAAGGTTCAATGGGTTCCGCATCCAATATGAATATTAGCATAGGCGGTATGCATGGTTCTCAAGAAGAACCCAAGCTCGAACACGTGCCGGAGACACAACCCGAGCACGAACCTGTGAGCTCTCAACGTGGAAGATGCTCTCATAAAAAAAAAGAAAAAAAAAAAGAAAGTTTCCACGCTTCGTACGGGAAGGGTCTATCAATCTTGGACCAAAGACGAGGAGTACGCGTTTGGACGGTTTTGGCTAGACATCTCGGAGGATCCCGATGTTGGTAAGTGTTATTTTTTATAATTTTATTTTTTTTTAAAAAATAAAGTATAATAATATATATGTTCTAATTTTTGTGCCAACTATCAAAGTTCTCCACTATTTTGGACGAGGATTTGAGAAACCTATTCAAGGCCATGGGTAGAGGAAAATATCAGAAAAACAACTCGATTTCGAGCAAATGGACTGACATAAACGGGAGATATCATGCGTTTCAAGAAGTTTTCCAACGTGTGAACCACAACTGGGGTAGCGGTTTTAGCGATGCAGATATGTTAAAAAACGTTAGAGGAGTACAACGCATCGCGTGGGACGTTCTCCTACATGAGGTGTTGGGAGCTTCTAAAAGGAAGTCCTAAATGAGCTAACGCATCGGGCATGAAGTCTACTAGTAGGCGCAAATCAAAACGGTCCAAAACCTCCTCTTCGGTTCATCCACAGACATCCACTTCCGATGCTCGAAACGTCGATTTAAATGAGGATGTTGTGGAAGACAAAGAGGAGTTGTCCCGACCGCCGGGCAGATGAGTCGACGACTTTAAGATATGCGAGATCTTGAAGCTAGGCGTTTGGACAAAATACAAAAAATAATCGTCGAAAACAAAAAGTTCGTCGCGATCCAAGTGGCGAGGCAATTGGAGAAAGACAACGATTTTATGTCCAAATCGATCGATCACCTCACAGGAGACGCGTTACTACTAGCACAAATGCGTATGCAACAAATCCTTGATAAAGACGGACTTTAGATTGTTTCTTTTTTTATTTTTTAGTACTTTTGCATGTTTCTTGTTTTATTTTTATTTTTTTAATTTAGGGTATTGTAATTTTTATTATTTGCCTTTAATGAAATATTTTTAATAACATATTATTCGTTTTAATTCAAAAAAAAAAAAAAAAAAATAATTGGATAATCATTGTTAAGGGCATTGTAGGGATTAAACCACTACACTAGTTTTTTTTAATTTCAAGTCTCATAATCTATCTATATAATAAATGAAAACACTAGGGTTGAATCCTAGCTTTTGAGAGGGTCTCCTAGGATCCAAATGGTAAATGGAGCTCCATGAAATGTAGTATATAAACCTCTTTTTGTTTTGTTTTCTCACCATCCATTTGTATCTTAAAACATTCTTCCTCCTTCCTAGCCTAATACATTGTTCATCCTTCATATCCTAATTCCTTTCTCATTCCTCATTCCTTTCTCATTGGTCTTTTTGCAAGGTATGTTGTCCATCTAATCTTATATTTATCATATTACATCAATCTTCTATGAAATACAATCAGTTTTTTGGTAATGATCAAAACGTTTTACGATTAACATAAGTGTCGAAATTGTTTTATTATCAATTTTCTGATTTGGATGAGATTGATACATAACTGCTTACAATCATATTACATCAAAGAGAAATACAATCGGTTATGTATTTTCTTTTTACTACACAGAAAAATCACAATCGTATTACATCAACCTTCTACAAAATACAATCGGTTTTTTTGTAATGATCAACACGTTTTTTTTATTAACATAAGTATCTAAACTGTTTACGATTAAGTTTCTGATTTGGATGAGATGATGAAAGTTTCGTAGATGATGAGTAATACGTATACCAATAGAAAGATTTCTAAATTCCGTTCTATACTATTTTCAAACGTATTTATTTAGTTAATATTATGGTTATATGTAAATCGATGTTTTTCTCAGTTTTATTCATTTACATTTTATGGATTCATTTAGTTGTATTCATTTGAATCTTTGGGTCATTTGATATTTTTTAAGAAGTCCGTTAGGATGATGAATAGATAGATGTACATATAATTGTCATCAGTGTTTTTTACATATATATTGAATCGGTTTTACATATATATTTGAAAATCAGGATTTGATCCAAAGACATAAACGTTATTATGACTTATCACAATGGTTCTCAATTCTTGAAGGTTTTGCATGACCCTGCGTCAACAGTCTTGGTATTTTCTTATTTTCAAGTTCATATGACTAATTAATATTTTAAAACGATTCTTTATTTTTTAATATTGTTTTTAATGTGTCAAACTAAATTTACCATATCTATTATATACCATATTTATGTAGTCGTTTTATATACCATATTTATTAGGATTGTTTAATTAAATTATATTACTATTGACCGAAATTCATTGACCGAAATTTATTAGGATTGTTTTTTGTCTCATTAAATTATATTTACTATTGACCGAAATTTACCATATTTATTAGGATTGTTTAATATTATTTATTGTCCTTGATAATAATTGACTGAAATTTACCATACTTATTACGATTTTTTTGTCTCATTAAATTATATTACTATTGACCGAAATTTACCATATTTATTACGATTGTTTGGTATTATTTATTATTATTAATAATAATTGACCGAAATTTACCATATTTATTACGATTTTTTTGTCTTATTAAATTCGGTTTACTATAATAACTCTTATTAAATTTATTACGATTTTTTTGTCTCATTAAATTATTTTACGAAATTATGTCTCATTAAATTGATTATGAATCAATTTAACCCGTAATTTCAGCTTACCATAATTTAATGAGAAGAAAATTAAGTTTAATACGAAATTATTGTTGGTAATTATGAATCAATTTAATCTGTAATTATGAATCAATTTAATCAATTTTTTATTATATATGATTGATTATGAATCAATTTAACCCGTAATTTAGACTTACCATAATTTAATGAGACGAATTTAATTTTAGTACGAAATTATTTTTGATAATTATTAATCAATTTAATCAGTAAGATGGCACATCAATTTAATCCGTAATTATTAATTTAATCAATTTTTTATCATGTATGATTGATTATGAACCAATTTAATCCGTAATTTAGGCTTACCATAATTTATTGATCGAATTTATGTATGATTGATTATGAATCAATCATATCCGTAATTATGAATCAATTTAATCCGTAATTATAAATCAATTTAATCATTTTTTTTGCATTAATGATTGATTATGAATCAATTTAATCCGTAATTTAAGCTTACCATAGTTTATTGACCGAATTTATGTATGATTGATTAAGAATCAATTTAATCTGTAATTATGAATCAATTTAACCCATAATTTAGGCTTACCATAATTTAATCTCATTAATTTTTTTTACCCAATATAAACGTCAATGCACTAACAATTTTGAATTTATGAGTAATATTAATTATATAAAAATAATTGTAATGGACGTTTATGTATATAAGTGGATTCTAATAAAAAAAACAAATTTTGTTAATACCATATAAGCACACTAATTTTCTGTAATCACATTAATAACAATGTTGACTTCTCCTACTAAAAATAGTCTTGATGTCATTGTAAAACATCAAATATAAACAACTGTAGACGAATCTTATTTTTAGAAGTTATATTTATGTATCTTATCTCCCAAAATACTAAATAGAGAATGGTATGTAACCATTTTACTATACAAATTTAATAAATTCAATAAAGCATTCATTTGTATATTATTCAAAATATAGAATCGATTACCAGTATAAATGGTAAGTTAATGAATATTCATGAGAAATACCGACTTTTTAAATCGGTATTGATAGATATACAGTGAATCGGATTTACCTTTAAATGGACTTAATCATTCTATGTTTTACTTATTTTAAAAAACAGGATCTCATCTGAACACACCAACGTTATTATATCTTATCACAAAGGTTCTCAATTCTTCAAGGTTTTGCATGACCCTTCGTCACCCGTGTTCGTATGTTTGTTAGTTTTTTTGTGTAAAAATGCCTATTTCATTTTATAAAATGATTTTTTTATACGTGTCTTTCCAGACTGTGTCGAAGGCCATGAACAAATTTCTGTTATCTAAAAACATCATATGCAATGACATTACAGTTTCCACATACGAATTATGATTAGTCTTGATTGCAATTAATAAGATTTATTCATTTTTAATGTTATTTATTAAGATATTTAATATTAATTATTGACATTAATAATAATTGACCGAATTTAATGTTATTTATTAAAAAATTTAATCTCATTTATTTATATTACTTTTTTTTCGAATTTATGTTTAATAAGATTTAATCATTTTAATGTATTTTTAGTATGTTAGAATTAATGTTATTTATTGACATTAATAATAATTGACCGAATTGAATGTTATTTATTACGATTTTTTAATCTCATTTATTTATATTAATATTACTATAAAATTATGTTTAATCTATATTTATGAAATTATGTTTAATATTATTTATATTACTATTTGTTCGAATTATTATTGGCGTTTTCTGCAATTAATAGGATTTATTCATTTTTAATGATATTTATTATGAGTTTTAATGACATTAATAATAATTGAGCAAATTTAATGTTATATATTACGATTTTAAGCTCATTTATTTATTATTGACCGAATTGACCGAATTAATTTACGAATATATTACTAATACTAATATTACGATTTTTAATTTTAATCTCATTTATTTCTTATTGAGCGAATTAAATTACGAATTTTTTTACTAATACTAAAACTAATATTACGATTTTTAATTTTAATCCCATTTATATCTTATTGACTGAATTAAAATTTTCTATTACTATTTTTACGAATATATTACTAATTACTAATAATTACTAATACTAATCCCATTTAGTTTTACTATTCCACAAGATGTCGTTGATTTTTGAAATTTAAATTATGATTTTGATGTTATTTATGAAAAGTTTTAATATTATTTAAGATGATTTTAATGTCATTGGTTTGAATGATTGATTATGATTTGGTTGTTATTTATTAAGATTTTTAATCTTATTTATTGATATTACTAATATTACGAAATTCATTTTAATATTGTTGACCAAATTTAATTTTGATATTACAACTTTCCTTTAATCAATTGTCATGAAACGATATTCTTTTAAACATATACGAATTTCTTTCAAACATTTATTTAAATATATTTAACAATGTTAAACCTATTTAATAGTTTATAATTTAAATATAATCCGAAGATAACAATGTACATTTATTTTCATAAACTTTTATTATTCTTTTAATAATAAATATAATTTAAATATATTTAACAGTTTCCTAAAATATATAATGTATTCATAATAAATTTCAATGCTATTACTAATATTACGACCTTAATTTTAATATTGTTGACCGAATATGAGTACAAACTATTTACGTTTTTTGTTAAATTGATGTAGGTCAATTCTTTGACTATATGTCCTTGAGTTTGATTGTGCTAATTTTAAGCGTTGTTGACCAATTCACGTCAATTACCAATCCTTCCATTTTTTATAATTCAAAGACTTTCCTTTAATCAATTGTCATGAAACGATATTCTTTTAAACATATATGACTTTCCTTTAAACATTTATTTAAATCTATTTAACAATGTTAAATCTATTTAACAGTTTATAATTTAAATATAATCCGAAGATAGGAGTGTACATTTATTTTCATACACTTTTATTATTCTTTTAATAATAAATATAGAGTAAAGATCAAATACAAAATGTTTTTTTGGTGAGAACTGTGAGAATCAAGGGGGGGGGGGGGGATTTATTTTTTTTTAGAATTTTTTTTTCCCATGTGCTTAAACATACTTTCTAGATGAATAATACAAAAAAAATTAAATTTTTTTAGTGTAATTACGTCATTAAAGTAAATACATTAGTTTACACTAGAGTAATTATGTAATTACTCTACAACAGTAATTACGTAATTACTCTACACCAAAATTTATTTATTTTTTTGTTGTTTTAGATTTCAATACTATAATATATGTTTAACAATATGGGAAAAAAATTTCGAAAAAAATACCCTCATTTGATTCTCACAGTTCTTACAAAAAAACACTTTGTACAAGATCTTTCCCCAATAAATATAATTCAAACCTATTTAACAGTTTTCAAAAATATATAATGTATTCAAGATAATTTTCAATGCTATTACTAATATTACGACCTTAATTTTAATATTGTTGACCCAATTTGTGTAAAAACTTTTTACGTTTTTGTTAATTTGATGGAGGCCAATTCTTTGACTTTATGTCTTTGAGTTTGATTGTGTTAATTTTAAGCGTTGTTGACCAATTCACGTCAATTACCAATCCTTCCATTTTTTATAATTCAAATATATAAATAAATTCCTACTTGATCACGTCAATCGAGGCATAGCATTTCTGATTTTGCAGAATTGTTCGAGACACATCAATACTATATAAACCTTAACAAATAATAAAATCATTTAATCATCATACCAATTTTAACAACGAAATTAAATGATAATATAAATTTTCAAAATGTTACTTTCTATTAAATAATTATATTACTTCAATCACAACCAATAATGATTACTAAATATGTCAATGATAATTTGTATATAATGTGTAAGGAATTTTGAGACGCAGATGATTTTAATGTCGTTTATTTGAATGATTGATTATGATTTTGATGTTATTTATTAAGATTTTTAATCGTATTTATTGATGTTACTAATATTACGAATTTCATTTTAACATTGTTGACCGACTTTCATTTTGATATTACGACTTTTCTTCAATCAATTGTCACTAAACGATAATCATCATCTTGATTTCAATAAGTGTGCTAATTTTTAGATGTCAATAAAAATTTGTATATAATAGGTAAGGCAATTTCAGACGCGGATTATTTTAATGCCATTGATTTGAATGATTGATTTGAATGATTGATTATGATTTTGATGTTATTTATTAAGATTTTTAATTGTTAAGTACTATATTTGCACAGTTTAAATAATGACTTTTTTTGGCGGCATTTTGTAACATGTCAAAAGTTGCTTAAAGTGTGTGTACAATGGGTCCTTTTTGGCTACATGTTGAAATGGGTCTGCGGTTGATCCTTTTGGTGTCTATTTTTTTAATAAAATGTAGGAAATTTATAATACAGCATGTGACATTGGACCCATTTTCTTATTAGTTGTTTTTTAGCTATGTAATCGGTTTGAACCATTAGAGAGATAACATGTAAAATTTAAGCTACCCATTCAAGTAAGTGGGTTAAGGATTGTTTTTTGATTTACTCATCACCGTATCCATATCTTTACAACAGCTATATTTTATGTAGAACACAAATATGGAATACAATGGTGGAGGTTTTCATAAATGATTGAAAATAAGCTGCATTTCGAGGATTGTGATGACAATGATAACAACTTCGAAGGTGAAAAATCAGCTATCAATGAGGAAGACTTGGAAGATTTTGATTGAAGTAATGAAAATGGACCATTGGTTGAAGTTCGTTAAGCCCCAACTAAATGATAAGTGTTCTATGCTTAATTTTAGTTATGATTAGAATATAGATATTATCCAAATGATGTAATGTGTGATATTGGTTGAAGTTCGTTAAGCCCCAACTAAATGATAAGTGTTCTATGCTTAAGCTTAGTTATGATTAGAATATAGATATTACCCAAATGATGTAATGTGTGATATTGTGATAGTATGCTATGTAGTTTGCTGTTGTCAAATTAAACTTTACTTACTCGATATATCCATCATTTCGTTGCATTAAACTCTTAGATGACATTTTGCATTTAACATCAAAATTCATACATGTTGCATTATCAAACATTTAGTAACCGAAACAAATTGCATAATACAATTCTTATTTTCCTACTTTTTTATTTTACTTTCGGATGAACCGTGGATTCCTACGGGACTCTAACCTAGTACCTCATATGTGACTAGGATGCCACATATCACACAATACTATAGGTGAAACTTGAAATTCTTTTAACACTACACATGTTATTATTTTGGCATCTTACAGTAAAAATTAGTTTTGTGTTGGGCATTAACTCTTCACTTATTTTAAAGCTCTTTCATTTGGGCCCAAACTAGTAAGTACTTGCATAATATATAACTTCTTTAAAACAAATTGTGGCATAATACGAGCTGGCGTGGTTAATTTTGTTTCTACTATGAAAAGTTAACAGAATAAATTTATAATCTTAATTATCAAATAAATTACAAGAATTTTTATCGTTTAAAAGACTCGTATCTGTTAAGTAATTTAATATATACATATTTTAAACATTGTAATAATATGCCTTTTATGTTAAGTACTTTTAAGGTCGCAAAAATTGATTCCTTCTATTATGTGACCAATATATTATTTAATATTTTTATTAAAATAAGCCACGAGGGAGTTATTTTAGCAAGCTTGTCAGACATATCATCATTTCTGTGGGTAGTTAAGAGTGTATCTTATTGTTTTACGACAGTTTCAAATATGGCTCGAGGGAGACAATCAATGAAACACTATAAATTCTACTTTTCATTATGTATAAGTTATAAATTATGGTCTCTTTTGTTTGTATATCAAATAAAATTTATTAAAGTGTAAGAGGAATTATGCATGAGGAAGCTAAATATTGTTTGAAACGCCAATGATCTCCAGCTCAGCTGGTTTGAGGTAGGGTGGGTTTTCCCTTACGCTGTGTTCCTGAGTTTAATAAACGAAGGAAAAGAAGAGAAAGGAAATTAAGGAGAGAAAAGAGAGGGAGTGGAAAAGAAATATTTAATTAACTAGCATGTTCCCGAGTTGGAAGGAAAGGAAAAGAAAAGTGAGGGTTTTATGTTTAAAAAATGATTTCCTTCCAAATCTCTCCAATTTGGAAGGATGAGATATGAAGGAAATCAACCAAAATTTTCCTTCCACTTCCTTTCCCTTCTCTCCTTAAAAAAACTGTGGAACACGACTTTTTCTTGTCATCCTTCCAAATCCCTTCTTTTCTTTTGTTAAATGAAACTCGGGAACACAGTGTTAGGGGTTCCCATCCCGGGGGAGGTCACAGGTTCGATCCATGTACACCACAAAAAAATTCCCCATGACGGTTTGAACTTAGGCAAGGAGGACACCGGTGTGTGAGTAGGGATTCGAACTTAAGACCAATAGGTTAGAGTTGTATAAGGATTTCCATTGATCTAAACCTTTCAAAAAAAAAAGAATATTGTTTGAAACGTTGTCATTGTTACAGTTTATTAATTTTCTCAATGTCACCTTTTATAGACTTAATTACTTCTAATTTTTATTATTATTTTCTATAAATTCGAGGATTTCACCTACTTTCGCTTGAATATATGTTATTATATCAAAAAAGGTATTTCATTTGAATATACGCTATTATATCAAAAGAAAAAGAGTTAATTGCCAATTTAGTCCCTGAGGTTTGTCAAAAATTGCCACTTTTATCCAAATCTTTTTTTTTATTGTCAATTTAGTCCATGTGGTTTCATTTTTTGTCATTTTAGTCCCTGAGGTTTGTCAAAAATTGTCACTTTCATCCAAATCTTGTTAGTCCGCAGGGACTAAAATGACAAAAAAATGAAACCATAGGGACTAAATTGACAAAAAAAAAAAGATTTGGATGAAAGTGACAATTTTCGACAAACCTCAGGGACTAAATTGGCATTTAACTCAAAGAAAAATATAGACGGAATATCAATATTTTTAGAAGCAAGATTGTAGAATAACTCAACCCTTGATTACAATACGGATGTGCTTGTGTTTGGATGGGCTGGGGGCAAACATGCTTGTGTTGACTTGACAGGGGTTTCCCCCTTGGTAGGTTTGCGAGACAGCGGCTTTGCACCGGGACAGGCAGTTTTGAGGGCAGAAGCTAAGAAGGTCGCTAAGCACGAAGCAGCCTGCTTAGAGAATCAACATGTGTTCCTGCCGTTTGCTTTTGACACATTTGGATCTCTAGCCCCTGAAGCAGTACGGTTTCTGAAACGAGTGCAGAAGGTGGTCCACAGTGACTCGCAGAGCCCTAAGAACCAAGGGTTTGTGTTTAGCAGGATAGGCTTTGCGATTCAAAATGGCATAGCGGCGCAGCTTGTTGCCCGCTTACCCATCGTCTAAAATGTAACTCGTTTTGTCTTGGTATGAAATAAATATTAGGTTGAATTGATTTAGGTTAATTGACGGATCTTGAAGTAACGACGAAAATCTCGGAGGTCAAACTCAATACGTATAAAATTCTCAGGATTTCACTATAAAGAAAAGCTCCGCTCAAGTATCAAAACATCAAAAACTTTTAAAACTAATCCCATAGCCATTCATTGGTCAGGAATGTTTCATTTTTTTTTTTCATCTCCATATCTATTGTGAATAAAAAAGGTGGGAAGTTCCACATTAGCTTTTCAAGTTTGCATGTAAAATGTTACACAAAATGGTGAAATTTTCCATCTAAATAAGAATTTTAATCCAATACACAATTAAAATGTGTCAAGTTCACTGCATTTTGACACGATCATCCCTTTTTATTAATGAAATTATATATCATATTAATTCTAATAATTTTAATATAAATGTAAAAATAATAATATTCATCAGGTATGATATAATATAAATTAATAAGGATACTAGTTGCATGGATTATATTGTTACAAAGTGAAGTTTTATAGAAAGATAAGAGGATCTTTTTAATTCTATTGTCCTAATGTACTACTTATCATTTAAAAGACTCGTATCTGTTAAGTAATTTAATATATACATATTTAAACATTGTAATAATATGCCTCTTATGTTAAGTACTTTTAAGGTCGCAAAAATTGATTCCTTCTATTATGTGACCAATATATTATTTAATATTTTTATTAAAATAAGCCACGAGGGAGTTATTTTAGCAAGCTTGTCAGACATACCATCATTTCTTTGGGTAGTTAAGAGTGTATCTTATTGTTTTACGACAGTTTCAAATATGGCTCGAGCGTGAAGGTAACAAGGGAGACAATTAATGAAACAATATGAATTCTACTTTTCATTATTTATAAGTTATATATAGAGAAAATTGCTCGAATAGTTCCTGTGGTTTGTCCAAATTTCACCTATAGTCCCTAAGTTTTCAAAATTATAGGCTTAGTCCCGAAACAGTGAATTTTTTGCACTCGGATAGTCCCTGAAGCCAACTGAGGTTAAATAATCCAGTTAAGTGGGTGTAAAATTACTAAACTACCCTTGTTATTAAAAATATAAAAAAAAATCAATGTGGACCCACCCACTTCATAATAACCACCCTCCCAACCCTTTTCTTCCGTGGGAACACAAACACACACACACTATACGCATATATATATATATATATATATATATATATATAGAGAGAGAGAGAGAGAGAGAGAGAGGCACGAAGGGAAGCAGAGAGAGAGAGAGAAAGGAGCCGGAGACTCCTGCCACCCGCCAGGGCGGAGCTCTGGCCATCGCTCCGGTGAATCAACCCCAAACCTTCACTCCTTTCTTCCCTAATTAACCAACACATACACCAGACAAGCAGATAGAGAGAAGACTATCTAGAGAGAGAGAAACGACACAAAGAGAAAGAGAGACCCGATTATCTTGAGAGAAATATCAGAGGAGAGAGAGAGAGACCGAAGGAGAAGATGAAGAGAGCTGGTGTCTCGGTGGAGAAGAAGATGACGGCAGCGGATCTGGTGGTGGTTGGAAGAGGTGCGGCGGCGGTAGCTGGGATTTAGGGTTCAAATTGTTGCTGAATGTTTCCATAAGGAGGTGGTGGGAGGCAATAGTGGTTGTTGATTGTGGTAGGGTGGGAGGTGGATATTGGTCGGGGTGTAGCTGTACGGATGGTGGCGGCGGTGGTGATGGAACTGATTCTGCAGATGATGAAGATACAACATTTGAAGAGGGTTAATAATGGTGATGCTTCATTGGTGTTTGTTTGATTTAAGGAAATGTTTGTGTTGTTATATTTATAGATTTTTCTTTCTGTGTTTGATGGAATGAAGATGGTCGGAGAGTGTAAAATATCGGAAATTGATGTGGGTGTAAGACGATAGTTGTGGTGTGGCAGAGAAAGGGTGGTGATGATGGTTTGGGGAGGTTGTGATTGTTTGTGGAGGTGGTGGGTGGGGAGGATGAAGTGGGTGGTTGGTGGATGTCGGTGGTGGTGGAGGGTGGTGATGGTTTGTGGAGGTGATGAGGTGAATGAAGTGGGGAAGATGAAGTGTGGGACCCACATTAAAAATTATTATTTTTTATTAAAGTAAGGGTAGTTTTGTAATTTCACACTCACTTAACTGGATTATTTAACCTCAGTTAGCTCCAGGGACTATCCGAGTGCAAAAAATTCACTGTTTCGGGACTAAGCCTGTAATTTTGAAAACTTAAGGACTATAGGTGAAATTTGGGCAAACCACAGGGACTATTCGAGCAATTTTCTCTTATATATATGGTCTCTTTTGTTTGTATATCAAATAAAACTTATTAAAGTGTAAGAGGAATTATGCATCATAAGGAAGCTAAATGTTGTTTGAAACGTTGTCATTGTTACAGTATATTAATTTTCTCAATGTCACCTTTTATAGACTTAATTACGTTCAATTTTTATTATTTTTTTTGTATAAATTCGAGGATTTCACCCACTTTCGCTTGAATATATGTTATTATATCAAAAAAGTATTTCATTTGAATATATATATGCTATAATATCGAAAGACAAATATAGACAGAATATCAATTGTTGCAACACGCGTGGCGCGGACCCATGAATTATTTTCAAGGGGTGTGATTGATGGGTTTGACCGAACTTTTAAGGGGTGCGATCGAGATTTTTGCCTATAAATTACACTAATTTTTTTTTCAAGGGGCGCCCCTTGAACTATATCTAAGTTCGCCCATGCTAGTTACAATCTTGCTTCTGAAAATATTGGTGCATTAAACTAGCTACAAGGATATACATTTTTTTTAACGGCAAATTTTATAGCACCTTATTTCCAACTAACCTTGCATTTGTAAGGATTTGAACCCACAATCCCCATACCACTTATAATTCTTAGGAAAACAATCCTTTGTATGTTAACTCTACCTTTATTAACTATTAAGTCATATAATAAGTAGTACATTAAGACAATAGAATTAAAAAGATCTCTTATCTTTCTATAAAACTTTACGTACTTTGTAACAAGAGTAAACTGTCATTTTCGTCCTTGAGGTTTGAACATATTTGCGAGTTCCATCCAAAAATTTATTTTTTGCAACTGGACCCTTAAAGTTTGACAATTCTTGCCAACTCCATCCATTTTGTTAACTCCATCCAAAGTTAATGTTAAATCCAGGGTGTATATGTCTCTTGTTCACCTTAACTTCTATGACATCCCTTGTCCCAGGGCCTTTTGTGATTGTCCCTGTCCAGTAGCGGAGCCAAAATTTTTTGTCATTGATGTCACAAATTTTTGGTCTACGGTTTTGTTTCTATGTAGGTACTTTTTCGAGTCAGGTCTCCTAATTGTTTTTTTAGATCGGGTCTATAATTTGCTACAACTGGTTTTAAATTTCATTAAATATGTTAAAAAAAAAAAAACCCAAAGCATGGGAGTATCGAACAAGATACCTCCACATCTTGAAGGACGGGGAATTGAAACAATAAACCAATGGAACATTATAGATTTTCTTAAGTAAATCATCTAGGTTATCTTTAAAAGACAATTTCAGAAAAGATTGATGTCACCCAAAAATTTCATACTATATGCTCTATATAAAATGCAAAACTCAATGATGTCCCGTGACCTCGATCTTTAATATGTACCTCCGCCTCTGTCCCTGTCAATCTATCAACTTTCTTTGTCTTCGAGTGTGTGATCTTCACTGATGCTGATGAACCAACCATATTTGCTTATATCTGTTGCCTGTTGCACACGTAACAACTTCCTGTATGTATTCATACCTTATGTTTCGTTCGTTGTCCTATAAAGTCACCTGGCACATCGTTGACTTTGACTGTCACAAAAACAAATAAGAAATGTAACTAAAATATAAACAATTTTCTTCTGCTTGTAATATAAAATATAAACATTATATCCAGGCCTTACTCTTTTATTCTAGTTGTAATATAAAATATAAACACTATTATAACAGTTCATCTTGTACAGAACACATCAAATGTAAAAAAACACAAACTAAACAAGGTTTTGTAAAAAAAATAACATAAAAAAAAACCTAGAAAAAAACTTACATTAACGACTTTACTTCATGTTGTTATAATATTTCCCCCTTCATCTGTACGGGTTTAATGTCACCCAAATCTTATTGCTACAGTGTAACCCATCATCAATCAAAGAGAAACCCCCTCAAATATGAGATGCTATAAACGATCAAAACAATAACCTATGAGACACTACATCCATTTGTTCAGTGCGTAGCCATAAATGATCAAAACAATAACTCATCATCAATCAAAGTGGAAACCCAATATAATTTCTAATATATCTTTTTAAAGTATACCCGTTTACCCGATTAGATACCCAATATAATTTCTAATATATCTTTTTAAATATGTATGCATAATATATCTAATTGTCCATCAACATTGTCATCTTGTGCTAAAATTACCAAAAATTAGTGTATACTATTTGTTATCTATGTCTTTGATTGTTTTTATATGATTTAAGTATTTTATATTTATACACTATAATCATTTACATGTATATTTAATAATGGTAAATGCACTTGGTTAATAGTTACCTAATAAATGTCCGTCGGGTTTTTGATCGGATATACTCAATGAGTAAGTTTAAAAATTAATGGGTTTACCCGAAACCCGCGGGTATACCCGATACCCGATGGGTATTTACCCGACACAAACCCGACGGGTTTTGGGCCGGGTTTGGGATAAGCATACCTAATCGGGTATGGGGTTGGGATTACCTAAACCCGTCCCAAACCCGACTCATTGCCATCCCTAATAATGTCATAAAACACCCTTGATGTTAACCTGTTATAAGAAAATACGTATTACACTAGTTTCAAAAAAATAATAATAATAATAATAAACACACCAAAACTTGAACAACCAGTTAATTCTGAACACACTTATTATATATATATATATATATATATATATATATATATATATATATATATATATATAATTAGCAACTTAGGCCACCTCTAAGAGTTACCACCCTTCCTCATCACTTGGCACCATTTCACAAATTAGTTATAGTTGATAATTTAATCTTGTAATTGCAAGTTTGATAACTAGAAGGACTTAGTTGTCATTCTTGTAATCTAGGTTTTGAGTTAGTTTCCTAGATAGAGTCAAATGTCTTATTAGATAAGTATAAAGATAGTAGATAATGCTTATCTATCCTTGGAGGCCAAGGATTAGTGGCTTATAAATAGAAGGAAGAATTGTAAGTCATGTATTCAGTTTTAATAATAAGAGACAAAGGTTTTTGGCTCAATTGTGATCTTTGATATCGATTCTAACAAATTGGTATCAGAGCCAGGTTGTTTCAAGGATCGAAGGCTCGCAGCAGAGGATTAAATCCGGGAGCCTCAAAGACACAAAGAGACAGTGTCTTGAGGAAGCGACAGGTTAATAGACTACTGATCAGCCCGTGTTCTGCGAAGGAAGACAGTGAATAACAGATTCGATCAGCAAGAGACGTGCAGTCCATTCAGTCTGAAGCCAGAAGAGAAGTATAATCATCACCTGTAAGCGATCAGCAAAGGAAGGCAGAAAAACTATAATGGGGGACAATCCAGATCGACAGATTGTAACTGTAAAGGAACACAACACCACGTCCCTGCAGGTACCAATCCTAACAGCTACTAATTACACAGTTTGGGCCATGAAGATGAAGATAATCTTGAACGTGAATAGCGTCTGGGAGATGGTAGAACCTGGGATAAGTACCGATGCAAAGAAGAACCACATAGCGATAGCTCTCCTGTTTCAGGCCATACCCGAGGAACTCGTCCTACAAATCGGGAACCTCGACACGGCTAAAGAGATGTGGGAAGCAGTGAAAGTTCGACACCAAGGAGCCGAGAGAGTAAAGGAAGCTCGACTCCAAACGCTTTTGTCTGAATTCGAAGGATTGAAGATGAAGGAAAGCGGAACTGTCGACGATTTCTCTAGCAAGCTTGCAAGCATAGCGTCTAAATCGGCATCTCTTGGGGAAAAAATTGACGAGCCAAAACTTGTCAAGAAATTTCTCAATGGGCTGCCCAAACGCTTTATCCACATGGTTGCTTCGTTAGAACAGGTAATTGACTTGAAAATAGTCACATTTGATGATATTGTAGGTCGCCTTAAAGCTTATGAGGAAAGAATAGGCGTCGAGGAAAATTCATCAAAAAACGACCAACTGCTATTAACCTATGAAGAATGGGAGGCGAAGAAAAAGAAAGGCGTAACTGGTCGCTCTCGCAACACCTCATACGATTCAAAATCCAAAGGAGCGGATAAGAATCACGGTAAGAATTCCTACCAAAGGAAAGGAAATGAACAAGCAAAGAAACCGTACAAGGATCGGTCAAAATTGAAGTGCTTTCGTTGTGACGAATTAGGCCACTTCTCGAGTGATTGCCCCACTCGAACAAAACCGGAAGAAAGCAACTTAACTGTTGATGAGGAATCAGTTCTGTATATGGCCACGGCTGAAAAGGTGGTATTCCTTAATGAGGAACATGTTGATCTAGCAAATTATGATAAATGTCCTCGTCAAAACAATATATGGTTTTGTGACAACGGGGCAAGTAATCATATAACTGGGAACGAAGGATGGTTTCAAAGCTAGATAAACGAATTAGAGGAAGAGTTCGGTTCGGAGATGGCTCGTGTGTTGAAATAAAGGGACGCGGGACTATACTTCTTGAAGGAAAGATGGGAAAAAAGCGAGTCTTGGAAGACGTTTACTTTATCCCATCGCTTACCAACAACATCATAAGTGTTGGACAGATGGATGAATCCGGACACAAGGTGGTAATCGAAAGAGGCGTGTTGCAGATGTATGAGCCTAACGGTTCAATCCTCATGACGGTGCTAAGATCGAGTAACCGAGTTTATAAAATAAACTTAAATGTTGTTTCACCAATATGTTTGCAGGTAAACCTTCAAGGTGAGAGTTGGCTTTGGCACGCACGACTTGGTCACTTGAATGGTGATGCTATGAGTTTGCTAACAAAGGAAGCTATGGGTCTACCGCCATTGAAACACTCAACAGAAATATGTGATGCTTGTGTAATTGGGAAACAAATAAGAGGTGCCTTTCCTAAGGAGGTGAAGTATCGAGCAGCAGGACCACTCGAGTTACTATATGCAGACTTATGCGGGCCAATAACACCTCCAACACAAGCCGGTAACAGATATATTCTGTTAATTGTAGATGATTTCAGCCGATATATGTGGTCCTTTTTGCTTAAAACCAAAGATCAAGTGGCCGGAATTTTTCGAGATTTTGTTGCAAAGGAAGAAAACAAACTCGGAGTCAAAGCTAAGACCTTACGGACCAATAACGGAGGAGAGTTTAAGTCACATGAGTTAGGAAATTTCTGCAAGGAAAAGGGAATTTCTCGGCAATATACCGCACCGTATACCCCTCAACAAAACGGGGTAGTAGAGCGCCGAAATCGTACGGTAATAGGTACAACGAGAAGCATCTTGAAAGCAATGGAAGTACCTCAAGTATTCTGGGGGGAGGCTGTGATGCACTCAGTATACCTTCTGAATCGCTCTCCAACAAAAGCGTTAAACGGATCGACTCCATATGGTAGGCTCAAGGGACGGAAGCCAGACCTGTCCAAACTGAAAGTGTTCGGATGTACTGGGTTTGTAAAAATCCTTACACCCGGGCAAAGAAAGCTGGATGACAGAGGAGAATTGATGGTATATTTCGGGTCTCAACCCGAAACTGGAGAAAATACTCTTCGAATGTTTGATCCTAAAAGGGGAAAAATTCATGTGGTAAGAGAAGGGGATGTGAAGTTCAAGGAAAGTGAAGGTTACAATTGGGTTGAATTTCAATCTAAAAATAAGAACTCTCCACACGATTGGACTGAATTTGTGATAGAGAACAGAGAGCAAGATTACTCACCGCCCTTAGTAGCTGCTGAAAGAGAAAGGGAAGAAGCAGTTCGTGAAGTAAATGGGCCGAGCAGACCTGATGAAGTCTGTGAAACAGAAAATGGGCCGGACAGGCCCAATAACCAGTCTCGTGTTTTTTTCAGGTCCGAATGCTACTGGATCTGGGCTGAATTCAGAAGCTGGGCCCGATGATGGAGCTGATGCAGCAGGAGATTCGGTACTGAGAAGATCTACTCGTAATCAGACGATACTGAAGCGGTTCACTGATTTCGAAGTTAATAGTATACCAAAGCTCACGCACTCGTTGACAGAAGATGATGTTTTGCTCATGTCTTCGGTAGATGACGAACCGATTGCCTTCAAGGAAGCCGTCAAAGATGACCGATGGAAGGAAGCAATGGCAGAAGAAATAAAATCAATCAAGAAGAACAACACATGGCAGCTCGTTGATCCGCCACTAAAAGCGAGACCAATCGGAGTTAAATGGGTTTTTAAGATCAAGAAAGATGCACAAGGAAAGGTGTCAAGGTTCAAAGCTCGTCTTGTTGCAAAAGGTTATGTGCAAAAGTACGGGATTGATTACGAAGAAGTGTTCGCTCCGGTGGCGAGAATTGATACGATTCGCTTGATAATAGCATTAGCAGCTAGCCATGGATGGGAAGTTCATCACCTAGATGTAAAGTCAGCGTTTTTACATGGAGAATTAAAAGAAGATGTGTATGTAACTCAACCAGAGGGGTTTGTTAAAAGGGGAAAAGAGCATCATGCTTACAAGCTAAAAAAGGCATTATATGGCCTACGTCAAGCACCAAGAGCGTGGAACACAAAGCTCGACATTGCTCTTAAGGAACTTGGATTCGTCCGCTGCAAAAGAGAACAAGCAGTATATAGAAGAATCACAACCGGCAAGTTATTAATTATCGGCACTTATGTTGATGATTTAATAATTACCGGTTCATCTATAGAAGACATTCAATTGTTTAAGGTGCAAATGGAAGGAAGATTCGAGATGAGTGATCTAGGCAAGTTACATTACTATCTTGGAATAGAAGTCATGCAAGGGGTGGACGGGATAGCTATAAAGCAATCGGGTTATGCCACGAAAATTTTGAAGCAATTCGGAATGTGGGAGTGTAACTTAACTGAATTTCCTTTAGATCCTGGTTTGAGATTATCGAAGGCTGATGAAGGGCAAGAGATCGACCCAACTGAATATAGAAGGATTGTTGGGAGTCTTCGCTATTTAACTCATACACGTCCAGATTTGAATTTTTCAGTTGGATTGATTAGTAGGTTTATGCAAAGGCCGACTAAGAAGCACGAGCAAGCTGTGAAACAAGTGTTGAGATATGTAAAAGGAAGTTTGGATCTCGGTATATTTTATCCAAAAGGAGGAAGTCGTAAATTGCTTGGATATAGTGACAGTAGTTATGCAATGGATCTCGATGATGGGAAAAGCACAACAGGATTAGTGTTTTATTTCAATGATGCACCAGTAAGTTGGGTCTCTCAAAAGCAAGGCACAGTTTCATTGTCATCATGTGAGGCAGAGTTCATGGCAGCTACAGAAGGAGCATGTCAAGCATTATGGCTTAGAGGTCTAATATTAGAAATAACGGGTGAGGAAGAAAGCAGAGTAACGTTGAAAGTAGATAATTCATCTGCGATTAAGTTAATGAAGAACCCGGTGTTTTTTGGTAAAAGTAGGCATATTCATACTCGGTATCATTTTATAAGAGAGTGCATTGGACGTGATCAAATACATGTTGAACACGTGAGCGGGAATCTACAAAAGGCAGACATTCTCACGAAAGCATTGCCAAGAGTAAAATTTGTCGAGATGAGGGGGCTTGTTGGTGTTACAAGATTAGAGGGGTGAATGATAATTTAATCTTGTAATTGCAAGTTTGGTAACTAGAAGGACTTAGTTGTCATTCTTGTAATCTAGGTTTTGAGTTAGTTTCCTAGATAGAGTCAAATGTCTTATTAGATAAGTATAAAGATAGTAGATAATGCTTATCTATCCTTGGAGGCCAAGGATTAGTGGCTTATAAATAGAAGGAAGAATTGTAAGTCATGTATTCAGTTTTAATAATAAGAGACAAAGGTTTTTGGCTCAATTGTGATCTTGGATATCGATTCTAACAATAGTTGGGTCACCTTTAAGAGTCACCACCCTTCTCAATCACTTGGCACCATTTCATAAATTAGTTAGTTGGGTCACTTCTAAGAGTCACCACCCTTCTCCATCACTTGGCACATTTTCACAAATTAATTATCAACATTAATCTTCTCTAAGAGTCATCACTTTTCCTACAATTAGCAACTTGGGCAACCTCTAAGAGTCACCACCCTTCCCTATCACTCCCCACCGTTTGAATAAAGTTAAGAATTTTCGCATCTCATATAGTGATACTAAAACATTCATAATCAAGATCCAGCCGCAACGCGCGGGCAAGTGCAACTCGTTGAAATAACAAAAAACATAAAGTCACATCACCTAGCTAAACAAGTAACCACGTGAAACACGAAAAAAAATCTCTACAAATTAACAAAACATGGTAAATTAAACATAAAATCGTACTAAAAGTTCTTTAATACTCCCTCGTTCGCCATGGCTGTGCGACAGAGACGCCAGAAAAAAGAAATAGAGAAGGGTGACGGAGAGTGGTGGCCATGGCTGTCGCCTGGGTTCCGACTGTCTGACTCATGGTGGTGTTGTGGTCTATCCAATGATAGCTACAGACGGTGCACGCACGATAATGCGGCTGAGCCAACGTTGTTTAAATATGTGTTAAATAGTCGGTAGGTAATGGACTTTGGCGTGTATACTCAGTTTATGGGTTTTCTGTGGGAATAGTATGAAAAGTTAGGGTGGCAACCATATGAAAGGTTGTCCTTCCACAGCTTTTGTCTTTTTCTATCATCTTTTCCTATGGTTATTATTACTTATTCATTTCAATTTTTTTTCTTTATCATTTTATATTCTAGATGTTTGACGTGGTAGTGTAGTTTGAAAATAAATCGGTGACAACTTGTAAGATGGTCGTTAACAATGGTGTGTAGTGGTTATGGGATTATAAAGGCGTAAGAGAGCGTTTCTTTGATCGTAGAATGGTGGTGTTGGATACGTCCCGACGCATAGCACGGGGTAATAATTCTAAATATATTATAGATACTAAGTTAAGAAATGAAAAAGAATGTTGAACTTTTGTTTAACCAAAAGTCATTTTTTTGGGTGTGCACTTGATACTTAGTAAGACTAAAAGGTGTGGACTCGGGGGAGGTGATTGGTGTGGTGATGTGGCGTGATTCCCGATCGAGAACACCGCCCCCTTTCATTTTCGGTGAGCTCGGTGACTTATCACCGTTTATCCCGAGCAATTTGATTGGGCCAAAAAACTAGCCGTTGCATTGTACCGTTGGTTTTATTTTTTTAATCAAACTTTATATATATATATATATATATATATATATATATAGGGTAGGGATCCAGAGAAAACCATTGTTATAGTGAAAACTCTGGAAACTCCGACTTCCCAAGCTTTTTAGGGCCTGAAAATTTTAGGGCATGTAATATACATGATTTTAAGCATTTTGAGCCAAAAAAATCAAAAAAGTGCCGAGCACTTTTTTTTTTTTAAAAAAAAAATAAGTTTTCAGGTAACACATGTTAAGCGAAATTAACATGTGTTAACAATGTGTTACCCGAAAACTTATTTATTTTTTTAAAAAAAAGTGCTCAGCTTTTTTTTTGATTTTTTTGGCTCAAAATGCTTAAAATCATGTATATTACATACCCTAAAATTTTCATATAAAAAAAGCTCGGGAAGTTAGAGTTTCCAGAGTTTTCACTATAACAAGGGTTTCCAATATATCCTTTACCTATATATATATATATATATATATATATATATATATATATATATATAGGGGAAAGGGATACCGGAAACCTTCTAAAATGAGTAAACTCGGTAAACTCTAACTTCCCAAGCTTTTTATCATCTAAAAAAATTAGGGTATGTAATATACCTGATTTTAAGAGTTTTGAGCCAAAAAAATCAAAAAAGCGCCGAGTGGATATTTTAAAAAAAAATAAATAAGTTTTTTTTGTGTTACGTATGTTACACAAAAACAGACATGTTACATATGTAACACAAAAAACTTATTTATTTTTTTTTAAAAATATCCACTCGGCGCTTTTTTGTTTTTTTTTTTGGCTCAAAACTCTTAAAAACACGTATATTACATACCCTAATTTTTTCAGATGATAAAAAGTTCGGGAAGTCAGAGTTTCCCGAGTTTACTCGTTTTGAGTGGGTTTTTATTTTAACCACCCCCTATATATATATATATATATATATATATATATATATATATATATATATATATATATATATAGGGTCAAGATCGTGTACAAAGTGTTTTTTTTGTGAGAAGTGTGAGAAGGATTAAAAATTGATATTTAGGCATCATTTTTTGAACTTAGTCGTGATGTTTTGGATTGTTTTGCCTATAAAAACAACAAACATAACAATTAAAAACCGAAAACAAATGTATTTTAGGCTTTAAACTTAAAACACCATGCTAAGAACATTAGCAGTGTGTTTTAAGCGTTAAGTAGTGTGTTTTAGTTATTTTTTAAATTTAATGACTATAATACATTGTATTGTGTTTTAGATTGTTGTGTTTGGTGTTTTTCAAGTTAAAACAACCTAAAACATCATTCCTAAATAAAAAACATGATGTCTACATGTCAATTCTTAGTCCTTCTCACACTTCTCACGAAATATGTCCTTTGTACAGGATCCTAAACCTATATATATATATATAGGGGATGGATAATATGGAAACCCTAAATATTGAGAAAACTCTAGAAAACCTTTAAAAAAACCTACTTCCCAAGCTTTTTTTTTTTTTTTAAAAAAAAATTAGGGCATGTAATATACATGTTTTTAAGTGTTTTGAGCCAAAAAAAAATCAAAAAAGCGCCGAAGGGTTTTTAAAAAAAAAAATAATAATAATAAGTTTTGCATCATAACATATGTTACCAGTGCAAAAATAAGCTAACATATGTTATGATGCAAAACTTATTTTTTTTTTAAAAAAAACCCTTCGGCGCTTTTTTGATTTTTTTGGCTCAAAACACTTAAAAACATGTATATTACATGCCCTAATTTTTTTAAAAAAAAAAGCTCTGGAAGTAGGTTTTTTTAAGGGTTTTCTAGAGTTTTCTCAAAATTTAGGGTTTTCTCCCTATACTTAGCCATATATATATATATATACACCAAATCAAATTCAAAACAAAACACACTACATCACTCTACAATCCACACCACCATACTTTCTTTATTAAATTTATAAAACTTTTCATCTACAAAATTTTATAAAATCCAATTGTTTAGCCATGAGCTCATCGGAGTCGGAAGATAACGCGATAAACCTTTACGTTGGCGCGATGATGGAAACGGTGCAAATTTTAGCCGACTTGGAAGACGGAAGACGAAAGCGATAGTGAAGCATCTTCGGTACCATTGACACGAATCGCGGCGTTTAATAGAGATCGTGAGGGTATGGTTTATATTTTTTATAACATCCTTGAAAACTTTATTAATATATTTTATATTTTTTAAAGGTGCACATGAATGTTTGGTTGCCGACTATATTTTGATGAAGATTGTGTTTACACAGACGAACATTTTAAGCGTCGTTTTCGAATGAGTAGAAGATTGTTCAAACGAATTGCCGATGATTTAGCTAATTACGATGAATTTGTTACACTAAGATGGGATGCTAGAGGGAAACGGGGTTTTACAACCCTACAAAAATGCACGGCTGCAATTCGTCAATTAGCATACGACACTGCTAGTGATGCCATGAAGTTATATATATCAAGGTTTATATGCGTACGCCAAGGAAGAGTGACATCAAAAAGATCTACGCGCACCATGCAGAGAAACACGGCTTTCCTAGCATGCTAGGAAGTCTTGATTGTACGCATTGGCCATGACATAATTTCCCCACTGCATGGAAAGGTCAGTTTACTCGGGGTGACGTGGGAGAACCATCAATTATTCTTGAAGCCGTTTGCTCACAAGATATATGGATTTGGCATGCCTTTTTTGGCATTGCAGGTTCGTGTAACGATTTAAATGTTCTTGCAAGATCTCAGATTTTTGACCCCGTGATTAGAGGCACCGGCCCTGATGATTCTTTTTGGCTCAATGGTGCAAAATATAAGCATGGGTATTATCTATGTGACGACATATACCCAAGCTACTCGTCTATTGTGAAGACAATACTGAATTCTATGGATGAGAAAAGGAAAAGGTTCGCGAAGTGCCAAGAAGCGGCAAGAAAAGACGTCGAACGATTATATGGTGTGATAAAGGCGAAATGACATATAATACAACGCCCAGCACATGCATTTCATCCACAAAGAATGAGATATATTATGTATGCTTGTTTAATACTTCATAACATGATAATTGAAGACAAAGGTCGTGCGATATGCGTTTACGATCTGAATGAGGTTGAAGAGGTTCTCGAGCAAGTTGACGAGGGACAACAAGAATCAAACACGTGGGTGTTACACGATACTACTGTGCATGGAAACCTTGTTTCAGATCTGATCGACCACATTTGGAATAATTTCCATATCGCCCCCGTTGTTGATGACGAGTAGTTTTTTGGGTTTTTTTGTTTTTTTGTTTTTTTTATGAACTTTAGTTTGTAAATTTTTTAGTTTGTCAACTTTAGTTTGTAATTTTTTTTTTTACTTTGTGAACTTTAGTTTGTATTTTTTTTTTTAAATTTATGAAATTTCGTTTTTTATGTTGTTCCAATTTTTTTTTTCACGGTTTTTTTTAATTTATTTTTATCAAAAAATATTTATGAAATATAAAATATATAATTAAATAAAAAGGAAAAAGAATAGAAAAGGGAGGGGGAATGGGGAATGGGGGAATTGTAGGAAACTATTTCCAAACTTTGGGGGAGAAAATGGGAGAAATGAGGTGGCGTTAATGTGGTATTTGGGGGAAGAGGACACCACACCATATAGATTCCTTAAGAATTTGTTTTATTAAATCCTTAATTACTGTTTCTAGAAATAACTAACTAAATTGACTGAGTCACCTTATGGTATAGTGGTATGGAGGCTCAGTGATAGAAGACCTATGACTGACAGGTCATGGGTTCGATTCTTGAGAGCGTCGGGTTTTACCAATTATTCCATTGTCGTGCATTCGAGCGGGTGGATGGTCGGGTTTTCCCCAGAATTAGTGGCTGGTGAGCCAGGGGCTCCATCCGTCTGGGTAAGGGCCGGCTAGGGCTAGCTCCTTTGACCATTAGGAGCCGCTACGAAGTACCCGACTTCTACTTACTTAGTTGTACGTTAAAAAAAAAAGACGGGTCAGTTGGACCAATTGGTTACACTACAAGGAAGTCCACCTTTAGCGGCGACGCCTGCTGCCGCTAAAGCTCCTGCCATCTTTTGTCTGTCGCTATTGCTCCTGTTGCCGCTAAAGGTGTCGCCGCTAAAAGTAATTATCTACGTGGCATTATCTTTTAACTTTTTTTTTGGGGCCACGTGGCATGACACGTGGCAGATTCCTGTGCAATCTGGGCAAGACTTTTAGTGGCGACGCGTCGCCGCTAAAGGTCTTTTTTTTTTTGCTATTCGTTTACTCCGCACACGCATAACCAAACTAAATAATAAAAAAAATAATAAACCAACATCTACATATATATAAATAAACATAACAAAGTTAAACCAACATTCGTCAAAACATATCAAACAAAATAAACTAACATACCAATCTAATATTTGATTCAAGTATACACAAAGTTAAGGGCCGGCTAGGGCTAGCTCCTTTGACCATTAGGAGCCGCTACGAAGTACCCGACTTCTACTTACTTAGTTATACGTTAAAAAAAAAAAGACGGGTCAGTTGGACCGATTGGTTAATTACCGGTTTGATGGTTTAGTAATTCACTTTCAACTTAAAAGTATTTTTTATTTTTTAAATGATAAGAGTCATAGATACAATACAGGCACACATATACACTAGTATACATGGTTACAAGAGAGTAATATATAATTTTCTTTTCAAATCTCTTCTTAAGGCTCGGTCTATTCCCACCCCCACCTTCTATTTCCACCCCCTCAAAGCGCCTCGCTTAAGCGAGGCGCTTTGAATTCAATCAGAGGAGGTCAGTACGAGGGGGCAGAAAAAGCTGATTTTTAATTCGAAGCGCCTCGCTTAGGCCTAAGCGAGGCTCTTCGGATCATTTTTTTTGATCTTTTGAGTTAGTTTTTTGTTTTTTTTAATATAATTATTATAAAAAATGTTCTTTTGACAAACGTCTGGCTAACCTGAATTTCCTTTGGATCAAAATGTCAACTTTTTCCTGCCACCCTCGTATGGTTTGGCTAACCTGTCCAGTTATCAATCTCACTGTCCAACAACTGAATTTTACTTGCTTGCATGAAAAGTAATGATCTGAATTTTACTTGCTTGCATGAAAAGTAATGATCAGGAACATTCCAAATAACCGTCCAATTTCAGCTTTTGTTTAACTCATGATATATCCACCAAATCATTTCTTCAAGTTCATTTCACCAAAAAACGCATAACTGTAATGATCAGAAACATTCCAAATAACTGTTCAATTTCAGCTTTTGTTTAATTATTGTAGCAACTTCCATAGAGAAGTTATCAATCTCACTGAGATGATATCTTCTCTTTAGGTTTTGGAATTAATGAGACAACTTTTCAGTTGTTATCCGAGAGATAGCGGTCAACGATGAAGACAACCTGAAAACAACCGGATACCATGGATCAGAGAGATTCAAGCTAATTAAACTCATATCTCAAGTCGGTGCAAGTTATGTTGTAGCTCATATGTTATTATCTCTTCTCTTATTCTCTCTTTCTCAAGTTCTCGATGGATTATTTGCTCTCATATCATGGATCAGAGAGATTTAACCTAATTAAACTCATATCTCACTGTAATGATCAAGAATATTCCAAATAACTGTATAATTTAAGCTTTTGTTTAACTAGCAACAGTCCAAATAACTGTAATGATCGCTACGGTTAGTGGATACCATGGATCCGAGAGATTCAATCTAATCAAACTCCGGGCAACCCTTGTTTGATTATACTCGTGTACAACCTTTATCTCTTTATGTATGAATAGTGACCCTCTGACAATGATCAGAAACATTCCAAATAACTGTAATGATCGCTACTGTTGATTGGTATATAGAGAGCAAATCGACGATCATTCAAAATTTAAAGTTACCGCTAACCTCTGCGCCATCATCGTTAACAACTTTTCAGTTGTTATCCGAGAGATAGCGGTTAACGATGAAGACAACCTGAAAACAACCGGATACCATGGATCAGAGAGATTCAAGCTAATTAAACTCATATCTCAAGGTGGACTTAAGCACCTGAACGGGAAGTTGAAATTTTGAATGATGTTCGTTGACTGCACCGAACACACTACAATTATTCACTATTTTATACATACAACACAACTTCATCGTTGAACGTACTGTCTTCTTTGATCTTGATCTTCACACTTGCTTTTGACAAATCCATTGTTGTTTCCATAGACATTCAAACAAACAAACAAACAAACAAAAAGATGTTCGATCGGTCTTTGACAATCCCTTAACTAGTACTACCTGAATTCAAAAGGAGGCAAATCGTTTGAAATGGTGAATACATCTTCATTGACAGAATTGGGATGATTTGCATGGAGGGTTATGTGCATCACGTATTTTCATTCTTTCCTTGATCTGCAATATTTGAAAATTATCATTTCTTGACATGCTTGGTAACACCTTGATCTGTAATATCTGAAAATTATCATTTCTTGACATGCTTGGTAACACCTTGATCTGTAATATCTGAAAATTATCATTTCTCGAAAAGTAATTAAAAACACTTAAAAATGAATTAAAAACAATTGTTGCGAGTTAGGTTTAGTCGGAGGACCACGTACAATGATTCATCAAAGTTGTACAAAGCTGGATGTTTTTACTGGAAAACCAAAACAAGCAATTAACGAAGCGAAACTAAGAGATATAATTTTCTTGGCTAGGAAACAACTTAAAAGAACCAAAAATGAATTAAAATTATTTTTTGGTGATTAACAGATACTTTTAAAGAATTAAAAGAAAATCAAATTTTTTTTAAAAAAAGGCCAAAGCACCTCGCTTTGGTGCTTTGGCCTTTTTTTAAAAAAATTGAATTTCTTTTAATTCTTTAAAATTATCTGTTAATCACCAAAAAATAATTTTAATTCATTTTTGGTTCTTTTAAGTTGTTTCCAAGCCAAGAAAATTATAACTCTCCGTTTCGCTTCGTTAATTGCTCGTTTTGGTTTTCCAGTAAAAACATCCAGCTTTGTACAACTTTGATGAATCATTGTACGTGGTCCTCCGACTAAACCTAACTCGCAACAATTGTTTTTAATTCATTTTTAAGTGTTTTTAATTACTTTTTGAGAAATGATAATTTTCAGATATTACAGATCAAGGTGTTACCAAGCATGTCAAGAAATGATAATTTTCAAATATTGCAGATCAAACATTTAAAGATATATTAACAAACATTTAAAAATAGCTTTTCATGCAAAGCAGGTAAAAATTCAGTTGTTTTACTAATTTGATAGTCTTGATACTTTTAACAATCGGATTGTTTTTCGAGAGAAAGGAACTAAGTTGCAAATACGATAATAATCAAACTCATATCTCAAGCCGGTGTAATTACTTTCAAGTTTTTTAGAATCATTGAAGACACCACATCATTGTACAAACCGACGATCATTCAAAATTTAAAGTTACCGCTAACCTCTGTGCCATCATCGACTACAGCAAACCGACGATCTTCCTCCACGGCACTCCTAATGGGCCTCTCTTTATTTCACGGTACGATTTGTGTTTTTGTTGCTTTATAAATAATAAGTTTTGTGTTTATCAAACCCTAACGTCTGAGCAATGATTTATTAAATCGTTTTACTAATTTCCGATTCTTGATAATAACAAATGATTATAATAATAAAACAAAGGAACTAAATTACAAATATAATAAAATAATAATAATAATAATAATAATAATAATAATAATAATAATAATAATAATAATAATAATGTAATATAGTCATTGTTAATGCTCAAAAAAGTCAACCTTTGTTGACTCATAGAAGTCTTGAAGATGAAATGAATTTTACAAGATACTTGAAACAAGGTATGGATATGGAGAATAAATATTTGACTATACGTGGTTGATGATGTCAAGTTTAAGTCGTTGATTCATTTAGAAATCGAAAACGTCTATCGTTGTAGCTCATATGTTATTATCTCTTCTCTTATTCTCTGTTTCTCTAGTTCTCGATGGATTATTGCTCTCATATCGACTCTCACAATTATTCACAATTTTATACATACAACACACCTTCATCGTTGACCGTAATGATCAGGAACATTCCAAATAACTGTATAATTTCGTACAAGATTCCTATGCAAGCAAGTCAAATTCAGTTGTTAGACCAACTTGAGATATGAGTTTGATTAGCTTGAATCTCTTTGATCCATGGTATCCAGTCTTCTTGATCTTGATCTTCACACTTGCTTTTGACAAACGTCTGGCTAACCTGAAGTTCCTTTGCAACCAGGTTGTTATCCGAGAGATAGCGGTCAACGATGAAGACAACCTGAAAACAACCGGATACCATGGATCAGAGAGATTCAAGCTAATTAAACTCATATCTCAAGCCGGTGCAAGTTATGTTGTAGCATCTTTGATCATCTTCTTTGTATCTCAAACCGATTGTTAAAAGTATCAAGACTATGAAATTAGTAAAACAACTGATTTGGACTTTCAATATTTGGACTTGACAGATATCTCTCTGAGATGATAGCTTCTCTTCAGATTCTGAAAGTGGATACCATGGATCAGAGAGATTCAAGCTAATTAAACTCATAGGTAAGAACATTGTGGATGAGGATTGTTTATCTTCCCATTGATTTCAAGTATGTTGCCAAATAACTGTTCAATTTCAGCTTTTGTTTAACTATTTTAGCAACTTCCATAGAGAAGTTATCAATCTCACTTCTCACTGTCCATGTTTACCTTCAACGTCCAACGGTAATGAGTAACCTAGTAACCTCTACAATGATGTGATTTGTTTTTAAATAAGGAGGTATATGTACAATGAACTTTTTACGCTAAATAAAACCGATTAATGGCAGGTTTGCCAGAGGGTCACTATTCATACACACAACTTTTTGCTCTAGTGGTGTGCTCTACCTTTTTGACAAACACCTGGCTAACCTGTCCAGTTATCAATCTCATTGGCAATCATCCGCTGCATGATTTTCGCAGCCTTCACTGAAAAGAACCCTAGTAGTGGTTTTCATCTCTTTACCTGTAAACTCATATCTCAAGTCGGTGCAAGTTATGTTGAAGCTCATATGTTATTATCTCTTCTCTTATGCTCTCATATCATGGATCAGAGAGATTTAAGCTAATTAAACTCATATCTCAAGTTGGTCTAACAACTGAATTTGACTTGCTTGCATAGGAATCTTGTACAAAATCATTCTCACATGAATATCCTTTGATGAATGTATTAGGGGTTGGAAACTCTGAAGACCAATGACCCTCTAGCAAACCTCCGTTAAGGTCTTCAGAGTTTCCATGGGAAGGTAAACATATATAACATTCTCTTCTTCTTCCCTTACAAATCACTTTGCCATTAATACAAATCACATTGTGCATGACATTACATTCTGCATGTGTCATTTCATAACTTGCACCGGCTTGAGATATGAGTTTAATTAGCTTAAATCTCTCTGATCCATTGTATCCACTTTCAACTAAATCTTTCTCTGATCGCTACTGTTGATTGGTATATAGAGAGCAAACCGACGATCATTCAAAATTTATAGTTACCGCTAACCTCTGCGCCATCATCGTTGACAGATATCTCTCTGAGATGATAGCTTCTCTTCAGATTCTGATTGCACCGGTGGAATTGGAATTGGAATTAATGAGACAACTTTTCAGTTGTTATCCGAGAGATAGTGGTCAACGATGAAGACAACCTGAAAGTGGATACCATGGATCAGAGAGATTCAAGCTAATTAAACTCATATCTCAAGCCGGTGCAAGTTATGTTGTAGCATCTTTGATCATCTTCTTTGTAATTACCTTTTATTGTTTCGGATTGTAATTATTTTCTATTGTTTAGCGCCGATCCGATTGTTAAAAGTATCAAGACTATGAAATTAGTAAAACAACTGAATTTTACTTGCTTGCATGAAAAGTTCAATTTCAGTTCAAACTTTTCAAACACCTGCAACATCTCAAGAGTTGAGGTCCTCTGAAAAAGACATCGTACAATGATTTGGACTTGCAATTTTTGGACTTGACAGATATCTCTCTGAGATGATAGCTTCTCTTCAGATTCTGAAAGTGGATACCATGGATCAGAGAGATTCAAATAACTGTTCAATTTCAGCTTTTGTTTAACTATTTTAGCAACTTCCATAGAGAAGTGATTTGTTTTAGATAAGGAGGTATATGTACAATGAACTTTTTACGCTAAATAAAACCGATTAATGTTATCTTTCATACAATTTAAGTGTAAAACTGATAGTTAACTAACATAATGATGAAGAAGTTAAACCATCAAAGCCCTTTAAAATACCTTGATGATCAGATGTTCAACTACTTTGATCAAGATGACATACACCTAATTTACACATACCCTTTGATGATGTCAAGTTTAAGTCATTGACAATGTTGAGGGTTATTACTTTGTTTAAGTCATTGACAATGTTGAGGGTTATTACTTTGTTTTTTAATTTTTTTTAACTTTTTATAATTATTAAATCAAAAAAAAAAAAAAAACAACTCAAAACATCAAAAAACTACCAAAATAAATTACCCCCTCCAAGCGCCTCGCTTAGGCCTAAGCGAGGCGCCTGGGAGCTGAATTCGAGGAGGTCTGACCCTCGTACTGACCTCCTCGACTTCAGCTCCCAGGCGCCTCGCTTAGGCCTAAGCGAGGCGCTTGGAGGGGGTTTAAATAGAAGTTGAAGGGTTTAAATATCACCACCCCTTCTTAATTATGCTCAAATGATTAAGTAATCACTATAAAATCAGACCATAATAATTATGACTTTTAAGACCTTTTCCTCTCTCATTCACAAAACAATTTCTGTACAAAAACATGACCATCATGAAACCTTGAGTACGTAGTAAAGATTTCTTTATCGTTATTTTTGTTTGTTTATACCAAATCGGGTCCCATTCATGCATGAAAAAACTCAAAGTATCTTTCTCTAACCAATTCTTGAATTATAATACACTCATCCACATAGTTGAACAACAACAACAAGTGAGCTAATAAATACAAAACTCTCACTGGATAACATCAATCAGCTAATTAAACATACTGAACATTAATCACCGGAGAACCACCACTTTATGTGTGTGTTTCATTGGCCATGCAGTCATATTCCGCTAGCAGACGGAAAGTTTACTTGGTGGTGGTGTTGATCATGTTGTCAGTGCTACAAATATGGGTTTTGAGTAGTGATCATTGCAGTATAAGAGCGTCGACACCGCCACTGCCGCCAGCAGCACCACCACCGCCACAAGATTCGGATGAGGTTAGAAGATCACAGCTCCATAGAAAGTTCTTTAATGGAAGACTTCCTCACAACAGTTTTCAAGAAAATAAAAGAATTGTGCCCAGCTGCCCAGACCCTCTTCATAATTAATTAACAAAGGTTTCAGCTTTCTATTTTTGATCTGAATAGTCCAAAATACCCACGTTTTTACCCATTGTTTTCGGATGTTATCTTGAGAGATTTCACGATACCATGTCCTGGGACAGAGGTAAGGTTTGCAATCATCTTAGACTCCACATACCCTACTTTCTGAGTGGTATATTACTGGATACGTTTGTTTGTTAGGGCTAAACCGTACGTATTTTGGTCTTGCCATTAAAAAAACCTAGCTTTTTTTAGGGTTGATGGATTAAGAAAATGGCTGGTCATGATTCAGGATGTATATGATGTGTTTTAAGATTTGAATTTTACATGCTTGCTTGAAAATTATATCCCCAATGTTTAATTCATCATGTATTTATTTTATTTTATTTTTTATAATTTTTTGTTGATGTATTTTTGTTAGTGTAGTGTACAGTTGACACTATAATACTTATTTGTGTAGTAGTTTGACACTTATGGTTACTTGTGTATAATGGCTCTAGTTATGGTACATACAAACTCCTCTAGATAACCGATTCAATCATGCAATGTTAACTTGTGGTCAATCAACATAAGGATGTTTTTGTTTTTTATAAAGCATCATTTATGTGCGTGTTAATAGAAAAAACTATGATAGAAATGGTTGATCTTGAAAGGTTTTACGGTTTTGATTTATAAGAGTATGGTGAATTCGTTAGCATGATATAAAAATCAAAGAGGCTCTGGACACTCGTCTGCATAATCAAGAATAAAACTATTGTCTTAAGCTCAAAAGAGTTCATGTGTTTCAATATAATTTATATTTCTGTTTTATTATTACTATTATTAATACTACTATTACTAGTATTAGTACGTGTATCAATTTTAGTGATGCAAGTTTGGCGAGTAAATTGGTAAATCTATTATTAAGTCATGATGCTTTTCCGACAGAAATTACGGATGCTTTGTTTTTTTTAAGAGAAAACGATAAATTTATTTGTCTTTTATTGAACTAATAACGTTTAAAATTTAACAATCCCATGTGAAGTCATGTGTCTTTCTCTTGAATTCCAAAAAAATAAAACAATAAACAACTTTACAAGAGAATCAAATTTTGTTGATGGCCAGAAGGACTTGACTTTCTGATTTATTGACTTCAGTTTTCCTTTTGAAATCTATATCTTTTTACTTGCACTTTTAGTTAAATAACCTATGTTAAGAGAACAGAAAGTAATTATATAGAATTAATATTTGTAACACAAGTATATATCTTGTTGGATTTCGAATTTCCGTAAAAATGAAACATTTAACTTATATGTAACTATAGGACTAATAAGGGGCTATTTCGCAACTTTGCGCCACTAAGTGCTAAACCATTTAGAGATCTGACTGGTAAGTGACTTTGAATCAGTAAGAGGTCTGACTTGATTCGGACTGACTTGTTGACGGTCGAGGAGGTGGTGCATGAATGACCGGCCGAGGGTTATGAATAACAACGAATGGATTTTTTTTAAAGGTATGTTTCATTCAAAAAACGTCACAAGCGGTTCTCAAAACAAGGACCCCCGACACTAAAACAACATTACATCACATCCAATGGATATTTACACCAAACAATCCAATCTATGTCTTTCAATCTAGATCTATTTCGAATCCAAAAATACGACGGCGACTTGATTTTTTCCATCACTTCAATCACCCTAAGAGACTTGCCTTTAAAAATACGAGCATTACGTTCATTTCATATCGGCCACATTGTAGTAAAAACGATACCTCTTAAAATATATTTCGCTTGTTTCGTGTTTGTTTGAATTTCCGCCAGCTTCAAAATGTCCGTAACATCAAATGCGAAAATAGGACTCAAACGGCACCATGCTCCCATTCTATTCCAAATCCCGACCGAAGATAAAAACCCGGTGAACAAGTGAATCGCCGTCTCCGTGTCCGAATTGCAAATAAGTTTTTTTTCAACATAAGTTTGAAACTTAATGGATAAGATGCTTATTGATTGATTCAAAAGTGTCTTGTCAATAAACCAAACGTTTAATACTGAATGATTTGTAGGTAGTCTTTTAATGAAATTTCATTAAAAAGTTCTGTAACTAAAAATCTGCATGTAAATAATAAAAAGAACTTTCAAGCTTACATCATTTTAGCACTTTATAATTGTTTATGCATAATATATAGTTGGTATAACCATATGTGGCATGTTGTGTAACGTTAAAAGATTTTACTAGGTGGTCATAAATTTTATAATAACCTTTTTTTTTTTTTCGAAAGGCAAGTTTTATAAACACAATCACTCCTAGCAAAGCGCTAGGAACATTGGGACAAACAAGCAAAAAAACCTATACAAGCTTACATAAAATTGAAATTACTCTAATCAGACTAAAGCTAAGAAGAAAGCTTGTCCTAATTTTTATCCAAAGAAACACGAGCGACTTAACCTTGAAAAGATGTTATCCACCAAGAGCGGCTTATTGGAGAAATGTGTCTCATTCCTTGCACTTCAAATACACCAACAAGCAGGGGTCAAGTTATTCTACACAGTCTAACAAAAATGAGAAAGGTGAGAAGGATACAAAAAAACACAATAGATCATGAAATATGACACAATGAGCCACAAAATATAACACAATGCAGAAAAATATAACGCAATGCTTAAGAAAAAAGACACAATGAATTGAAAAAATGACACAATGATGAAAATAAGAAAAAGACACAATGGTACATAAAAGACAATGATATAACGCAATTTCTAAAAACTACAAGCTAAAACCCCAAAAAAAAAAACGACGACCAAAAAACTAATATCGTAGGGTCTGATAAGACGGTTCCAATGCCGTTTGAATGAGTTCAATCGGAGTCCGTTTGATACCCTTCCTACGACTTCCTATTTTTCGTTCACTGTGTATTTGATTCTAACCCTAAGCAGTCATATAATAATCCTTGGATCAATTTCATGCGGGTTGCTTCTAGACATGGTCTCGTGAAGCTCGAGGAGGTCTCTAATCGATAAAGCAAAGGTAGGTGATATTTCGCACCAACTACTAAGCTTTGGCCAAATAATCACGACAACTAAACAAGACATCCAAATGATGAGTTGTTTCCATGGATAACAACACAACTAGCAAACTTGATAATCAACAAGGATATTTCTTTTACCCAAAGCAACCAAGAATGGGAAGCAGTCCATCTCTACCCTCCAATAGAAGATGTTGCATTTAAGAGGCACAAAAAGGAACTATTATCATCCTCTATGCAAAGAAGAGGTTTAACCGGCCAAACGGAAAACTCCCCCAAACTATCCATCAACAAAGACTATTTATCCATGCTACCAACCACTTGCATCTGCTAAAGGATATTGCACTAATGCTGGAATTCAGCCACCTCGGTTTGAGACCAAGGGGATCTATAAGTTGATCATTGCATCCGTTGACGGATGTTCCAGCATGTGCGAAGTTTAGGAGTGTCGGGCCACTTGGATTTTATGTACACATTCTTACTTTGCATTTCTACAAGAGGTTGTTTTCATAAAAACCAATGACCTACAAGTTACGTAGCAACAACCTTACTATTGCTTCAAGGCTCGTCTCTTTGAGTATTTCCATCATTATCTTTGACTATTGTTTGCCTCCAACATACGGGCTAATGTACTAATGTTTTGTAGCCCTATTCATTTGTGCTAGTTCACATTATGGAAAGTGAGAGGGTAGGAACTACACTTAATTCAACTAAGATTATCATCGATTCAAACAAACATTTCGAGTGGCTTATAGTTCTGAGTAGGATGAGAGAGTAAGCCATGATGAGTAATTTGAAAACGACATAGAGGGAGGCAGGGAGAGTGAGAGAGAAGAGAGAAATCTAACATAGAAGGAGCTAAATAATAGATGATATAGACTATTGTTTGTCTCTTTGAACAATTATAATTTACGATAGATATAACCATTGGCGGATTCTCTATGAGAGGAGGGTGGGCACTTTAGTGGGACCCATCACCCACCTCCTTCTTCACCTTCACCCACCACCATCTTCACCTTTCACTACCACAATCACCACCATCTCCTCTACCTTTCACCAAAACCAACCTCTTTCTTCCATCTAAATAACCCACCGTGACAACCGTCACCCTCATCTTTTAGCAAGTTGGCAATTATAGTCCTGCGTGCATTCAAATGTTTCTATTTCAGTCCCTATAAGTTTTGTTTTTTTACGTTCCTCCTTGAAAGCCCTCTATTCTTGATGTTTTAGATCATCTGAATCGGGTTTATTTAATTGGGGTTAGGGTTAGGGTTCTAAGAAATATTGGGAAGAAGATGAAGTTGAATATTATGTTAAATATAAATCAAAGTCAAATGTTTCAGCATAATAAATAAGTAGTGTAGTGGTTGCTTGTCTATGTGTGTGGTGTATACACTTGAGTTCGAATCCCACCATCTGTGGGTTGGCCTCTTTTTTTTTTTGGATTGATTTTTATTTTTTTACCTTTTTCTTTTACTTTGTTTTATTATATATAATATATATAAAACTTGGAATATTCCTAATAAATTCAATTTTGGTCTAAAAATTATAACAATTTAGGGATAGTTTCTTGACATCATAAAGAAAATTATCATAATTTTATTTTCTGAAAAATAACTCATTTTCATATATTTCTTGATTTAAATTTTTTTAATCATATTTAATTGATAAAAAATTCCTTTTTAATGATTTTAATCTCAAAATTTTTGGGTAGTTATTTCTAGACATGAAGAACTGAAATAAAATTTATTTGCACAGAAAAAAATTATTTTTATTGGTTTTCCTATTTTTAATCATTTAAATATGATTTAAATTCATTAAATCTGTTTTAACTGCAAATAAATTGAGAAAAATTGTGGAAAATTTATTTTGATCATTTTTCATCAGAATTTATTATTTTTTCACAAAAAATATCATTTTTGAGCCATATCTTGTATTTCAGTTATAATTATGCTTATTTAAATACATAAATCATTTATTAATTCATAATACATAAATTTGTTTTATAAAATTTAATGTTTTATAAAATAGAAATATTTTTATGTTTGAAAGTTATAATCATCAACATTTAGCTCACTTGTGTAACTTGTATTTATTTGTTCAATTATTTCTAATTATTGTAATTATTTACAACTATAGTTTTCAAAACAATTAATTCAATTACTTTGTCCCAATTATTTGGAACTATTTTTTTTTACTAAATATTCAATTGGTAATAAGTATATTACCTAATCATATTTATAAACCTTGTTACATTGTTTTTGGATATACAAATTTTGTATTAATTTGATTTATCGCAAAAACTCTAATTCCCCAAATTAACTTAGCGAACCCTAATGCCTTAGACCCTAGATACCTTTGACTTTGTACACATTTACTTATTGGTATTCTTCTACATCATAAGTTGAATTACTCGGAATTCCCATTACTTAGCTCACGACCGCTTAAGTTGGATTTTGATCGTTTTCGCAAACTATGAGTATATATTTCCCCTTTTTCATTTTACTCTTTGGGGCTACTCATGTACCTTATGTCAAATTACTATTTCTATTCACTAAGTGCAATTCTCATGTGTGTTTGCTTTGTGTTACTTTGTGTATCTTTGACTTGTCAAAATCATTTACCGTTGCGGCCTAGCATTTCAATGAATAGTATAATGGTATATACCTCTTGTGACTCTGTTGAGAGACCTTGGTCATTGCTATATGTTTCATTACTAATGTCAATAGCGCATTCTATATATAAATTTCATTTCTCTTTCATAGGGTTGATTTTGTCCTGGATACTACTTAAATACATAATTGCAAACGGTATACAACACATGAATTGCGAAACATTTTTCTACTATATTTATTCAAAACACGGTATGCTCACCAATACATTTTTGTATTGACCTATATTATTTTGATACATGTTTCAGGTTATTTTTGAGATGCCTTTTTAGCTTTTGGAATTTATACTTAGATTTTGGATTCATTGTATTTCAGTTTAGATTGTTAGTTTGAATCATTGTATCTTGTATCTCATTTCAATGTAATAAAGTATTTATACAATGTATCAATATTTACACTTTTAGTCCATGAGCTATTAAACAATCGTCACTACGTGACACCTCGATGATTCCGCCACCGGTTGGGGTGTTACAGATTGGTAAAAGAGTCAGGTTATAGGGAATTAGGTTATTAGAATGCCTTTTAGCCTAGTCTATAACTAAGCTTACATTTACGCGCCCTCTCGTGTATATTTCTCTTTATTCTTATATTATCTTTCAAGATATTTTCGCTATGATTCTTCCTCGTTATTCTTTCGGTATTTTGCTTGGAGAAGAAGACACTCGTACTTCACAAACGAAACGATATCACCAAGTTAGGAGTGACATCCATACCTTGGTGATTAGTTTCAATCCTCTATATGTTATATATCATTGGAATATATCTTTGAGATAGGAATGACATTCACACCTCAAGGAATATTTCCTTCAAAAAGAAACTTAACCACTAAGCTGGGAGTGATATCCTTAACTTAGTGACTGGTTTCACTCCACCGTAGTTTTTAATTTTGAAATACATCTTTGAGTTAGGAGTGAAACCCACATCTCAAGGATCTATTTCTGCATTTCGTTTTTAACCTCGTTAAAGTTTTGGAATTCACTAGTGATGGGGCACGTGCAATCTGGAAGGGTGAGCCCCTAAATCCTAAGTTTTCTGTCTAGGCCTGGTATTTCGTATAAATCCCAATCAGACGAGGGACCCGTATACCTACCTGGGAACTCTTGGGATAAGCATTCACTTATAGGCTAAAGTACGCCCCCATAAGTCACTAGGAAATTTCAAATACTTGGGTTAGTCAAAGTTTCCTATGGAAACAATCCCAATGTTTTATGTTATTGATATTTATGTTTTATTTATTATTTGAAGACTCAATTTCATCGCTTATTGGTTCGCATGCTATCATTCATTAATCATTCGCTTTTGGGTTCTTCATCATCATTATTAAAACTTTTGTTCACTATATTATCGCATTAAAATTTACATTATTTCTTTTATGTTTTGTGACTTTTACACTATAAAGCATCATTTTCTTATGTTAAAACATTTTTCCCATGACTCAAATCTTTAAACTTCAACTATGATCACATTCTGATTTTTTAACGTTGCATCTTCATACACAATTAAACATGAATGTGGTTTCAAAACTTATTAATCAACTTGTTTTATATCATTATGTTTACAAATTCACTTGATCGATGTCATGGTATATCATTAAACTATGATCTTTAGTATCCCTTAGTGTTTTCCACAATACTCATAACATCATAAATGCCTATCTACCCAATGTACACCAGTACACTACCCTCTAAAGTGACTAACTTAGCAACTTACCCTGTGTTATCATTTCATAGAAGCACAAAACCCAAGTACCCAATCTTGGAGAAACCTATTCGCCAGATTAGTACACCCTATATACACCTTGTGTCCTGAAATAAATAGCACGCTATGATCCCAAAGAGATGCCTTAACGACTCTTACAAGCAAATGGGTTTTCAACGTATAGATTTCGTAAAAGTTTCAAGGTTTCAAGTAACATTTGACATTCTCAAATACTTCATAAAATCCGAACATTTTCAACTTTAATGAAAATTTTAACTTACAAGTTAAAAAATGTTTAAGTACATAAAATCCTATTTTCCAAAATTCGTCGATGCATCTAGGATCATACTCAACCTTACACGTATTCTATCTACACTTTCCAAATATTATCAACCTAAACCAAACCAGATTCTCCATTTGTATCCATAAACTTCTAACATATTATACCGAACTGATTCACTCAATTAACGCAACACGAGAAATTTGTGCGCCGTGGACTTTCGACGTTGATTTGGGTTTTGAAGCTAGGTTACCAACTATAGTGGAGACTAGAAACTTACACGTTGTTCAAAACCCTTATCATTTTCCTTGCTGTGACTCGATCTTCTTTTCAAAGATTGAAATCTGTTGTCAGAAATGTTATGTAATTATAAGCTTTTCGTGTCATACACATTGATTTTTATCATTCACGCCATTTTAAATCTTGGTCTTTTGAAACACATTTGATTTATATGGTTTCCTCTTGCAATTTATAAACTTATTTTGCATATTTACAAGTCAAATGTAAATCTTCTTGTTTTCATATAATGGATCTAATATATGTTTTCGGGAAAAGAAACTTGCGACTGATAATATGCTTTATAAACAATTTTCAACTCGACTTCTCGTAAACACATGAAAGTGTGTACTTATGAAGTCTTTTCATGTAAAGCCGTTTTGAATCTAAAACATTCTTCAATTCCTAAAAAGTTATTCTCATACATTACTACTATTCTTTCGACTATACCACAAAGTTCGAGTAAACTACGTTTTTATAAAAAAATTTTTTTATCTTTTTACACTTACACACTCTCAGTCAGAAAAACTTTTGGTCTAACAAAATATTGGACATATCCTCATCGGAATGTTGCTAAAATATCTTTTATCGTATTGTACATATATGCAAAACTACTAAATTTAAACCCTCATGCCAGTAGACTATATGTCTGTTCTGCACACTCTCATTTGCAATAAATTTCATTATTTTATTCTTACACCATTTTATTTATAGTTATGTTCACGCGTTATCTTATTTATGATTATTCTCACATTATTCTTTTATTAGTGGCTATTTTTACGCGTTATTTGTGGTTATTTCGCACTATTTATTAATAGTTATTCTTACATCACTAACTTTGAACATTAGTTCTCGTTTACTCTCATTTGTGCCATTGTGCGATTTAATCAATTTATTATTCTTTCAATCGAAATCTTATGCTATACTTATATACTTTTTTCATGCAACGCATATTTTGTATGCATATTTTTCTGTTTTGAGCAAAACCCTGTTATACTTTATCATTATTTTGTTCAACACCATGGTCAATAAACATACTAATTGATAGCTCGTATGAGATCTAAGCCAGTTTCCACGTACGAATCGGTTCAGAGTATTCCTCTAACCCGAGGGGAATGGTGTAATTCTAAGAGTTTATCAATATGGTTGTTTAGAGTCCAACGATATGAACAGAAACTTACCGGTTAAGGGTGAACTCGAAAGGTGAAGGACCCCTAATCATGTCATATACTTACACATTATTCTCATTACGGTTAAAGGGTGAACCCGAAAGGGAAGGACCTCTAACCATGTCATGCTTGAATATTAATTCATTGCAGTATCTATTGTATAACATATTTTGGTTGCACGCATTTGTTTCTCGTGTTAGTGTTATGGAAAAGCATAACACCCTAGTGTAAGGTAAATCGATGATTACGGTCCGGAACGCAATCATGGGTTTACATGTACATGGGGGGTGGTGTGTGATTCTACTTAGGCTATTGGTAGACAATCAGTACGAGTCCAAAGTATCAGTAGTGTGGTGGGTTAGCTGCGGTACACCCTATATATAAGCACGAGCGATACCGCGGGAGCGGACTAGGAGTCTGACTAAGAACTTACCCCATTATTTTCTATTCCATTTTGGGCTATTTAATAGCGTTGGGCCCAACCACATTAATAGGCCATTGACCAACGACTATCATTTTCGATAAGAATGTTTTACACAAGCTTCAATTCGTCTTCCTGGAGTCTGACCAAGAACTTACCCCATTATTTTCTATTACATTTTGGGCTATTTAATAGCGTTGGGCCCAACCACAATAATAGGCCATTGACCAACGACTATCATTTTCGATAAGAATGTTTTACACAAGCTTCAATTCGTCTTCCTGGAGTCTTTTTTTGACCACCCACACAGAAAACTCAAACCTTGTGTACTTTTACACTCTCGGAAACTTTTCTAACGTAGGGGAGGCTGCTTCATCAGTGCCTCTGCCCTCACCAGTTACACAATCCCAAAACCTTTCTCACTGTAAACTCTCAACTTCCTGACCCCGGGTTAACTGTAAAAGGTTTTGAAACTTTTACTTTGGATATTTGACAACTACTTTAAATTCTGTCAAATCATAAATGGTGCAATTTTTTTTAACCTACTTGACTTTTACAACGCCTTTTGTTTCATAGAAACCTCCACTTGAAAGAAATTTCGAGATGAATTTTTTTAAAGTATGGGAGACTATGACAACCGTCACCCTCATCTTTTAGCAAGTTGGCAATTATAGTCATGCGTATATTCAAATGTTTCTATTTTAGTCCCTGTAAGTTTTGTTTTTTTTACGTTCCTCCTTGAAAGCCCTCTATTTTTGGTGTTCCAAATCGTCTGAATCGGGTTTTTAAACTGGGATTAAGATTAGGGACCTAAGAAATATTGGGGAAGAAGATGAAGTTGATTATTATGTTAAATATAAATCAAAATAAAATGTTTTAGCATAATACATAAGTAGTGTAGTGGTTGCTTGTCTATGTGTGTGGTGTATACACTTGAGTTCGAATCCCACCATCTGCGGGTCGACCTCTTCTTCTATTTTTGGATTGATTTTTATTTTTCTTACGTTTTTCTTTTACTTTTTTTATTATATATAATATATATAACTTAGAATATTCCTAATAAATTCATTTTTAATTCAAAAATTATAAAAATTTAGGGATAGTTTCTTGACATCATTAAGAAATTATCATAATTTTATTTTCTGGAAAATAACTCATTTTCATATTTTTCTTGATTTAAATTGTTTTAATCATATTTAATTAATAAAAAAAATCGTTTTTAATGATTTCAATCTCAAAATTTTTGGGTAATTATTTCTAGACATGAAGAACTGAAATAAAATTTATTTGCACTAAAAAACAATTATTTTTATTGGTTTTTCTATTTTTAATCATTTAAATATGATTTAAATTCATTAAATCTATTTTAAATGCAAATAAATTGAGAAAAATTATTTTGATCATTTTTCATCAGAATTTATTATTTTTTTTTTCACAAAAAAATCATTTTTGAGCCATATCTTGTATTTCAGTTATAATTATGCTTATTTAAATACATAAATCATTTATTAATTCATAATCCATAAATTTGTTTTATAAAATTTAAGAGAACTAAAGTTTTTAAATATTAAGAGAACTACACAATTAGTCCTTGTGGTTTACCATTACTTTCACCTTTCAGTATGAAGGTTTAAAAGTTTCATGTTAAGGTGTTAAGTTTAGTTTTTGTAACATAATAGGGTATTAGCACTAATGGTGGTAGGCCCCACTTAAGTTTCACATTTGGTCCTTGTGGTTTATCGTTAGTCATGTGAGGGTAAACTCAGTTAAATATTAACCCCTGTTAGTGCTAATACCCTATTATGTTACAAAAACTAAACATAACACCTTAACATGAAACTTTTAAACTTTGATACTTAAATATGAAACTAATGGTAAACTACATGGACTAATTGTTAGTGCATGATGTCCCTAGGCTAGTATATATGTTGTTTGGACGAGTTTCGGGGTGTATGGAGACGTTTATACGCGTTTTTGGGAGTGATTGAGGCTTTAGGCGATTAGAGTTTGGTAATAGGCGAATGGACCCTATTCGCCATTACTGTATTAGCGATTAGAGGTTCTCTATAGGCGATTATGGCCCAATCGCCTATAGGAACATGTCTTATAGGCCCTACTCGCCAATACTGACCTATACGAGTATGGGAGGTATAAATAGGCCCAATCATTGCCCTAATAATTAGTTTTTGCCACACACACTCTCCAAACACCCTCCCCAGGTCTGAGATTGCTTGGTTTGATCATTGTAACACTCGTGCTCTGTTTTAATGATATAAACGTTAATCTTTTGACCCGTTTGTGTGTTGTAATTGCTCGTTTATCATTGTTTCAAGTTTGTTTCTGTTATTAAAGCATATTCAAGGGATTCCGCACCTTGAATATAACCCTCGTGATTGTCGGGTGACACGTTCGTCGGTCCTACAAGTGGTATCAGAGCCAAGGCTCTTATCACGAGCGTTTTGATAACAAAAACGAGTGAAAACAGGTAGGTTTTTGTGTGAAAGTTGTGATTCAAAAACCTGTTTTGAACTTTGAAACTTTGAGTTTTTTCACAAAAATCCTTATTTTCAAATTCTTAGTGTGTGTTTATGGATGAAAACGTGTGTTTTTTATTAGGTTTTGTTCTAAAATTGTTTTGGAAACTTTTCCAATCATTTGGGGATTAAACACATCGTTTTGGATAAGATTTTGAGGCAAAAATGGTGGTTTTTGAGCAAAAGTGAAGTTACAGATCAGATCAGGCGATTACAATACCTGTTCCTTCCCAATCGCCTATCTATAGGCGATTAGCAGCAAAGAATACACGATTAGAGCCTCAGTCGCCAGTTCCTACACACGATTAGAAGCTAATCGCTAGTTGATAGCTTCTAATCACCTGAAGAGTCTCAATCGCCCTTAAATTTGTAATCGCTCAACTGTTCACTAGCAATTACACCCTAATCGCGTGTAATACTAGTGATTACAACTGTACTCGCCTATAAAAATCCCTATTCGCCTATAAACACACAATTAGAGTTCCCAATCGCCAATAACAACCTGAAACTGAAACTTTGACTAAGTATCTGACTTTTAACGAACTTAAACATATGGCAAACCCGTGGGGACATCTGAACCAACCAAGGCAACAATATAATCAACAAATGAACAATCAAACAAACGTACCCACGAACACTTGGCAATTCTCAGCCGAGCATAACGCGCAACGGATGCAACAAGCGCAAATGCAAGCGAATGTTGCCGGAATCAATCCGTGGGCGCTAGCGGCTCAACAACAGGCAATGAACGCGAATCCATGGGCACTCGCGGCTGCTGCAAATTCACATACTAATCATCTGTCTTCCGTTCTCATGAGTGAGTTAGAGACGGGTAGTTCGAATAGGGCATCGAAACTGCAATACATGTCCGACTACAATGGATGGAAGGGCAGATTTCAGACATACGTTGAGGGTATCGATGGTCTCGTGTGGTCAGCAATTGAGACAGGGTACAGCAGGCCGATGGTTGAGAACTCGAATACTCCAATCTCACTGGAAGATATGAATGAAGATCAGAGGAAGAAGTACAACTATGAAAAGAAGGCGATGGCAGCATTGAAACAAGCTCTTCCCAAGGATATACTTCATCAATTCGCTTAGTGCACTACGTCACAGATGCTTTGGTTAGCGCTTGCTGAGTGAAATGAGGGAAATCTGAAGACTCGAAAGGTCAAAATGGATCAACTCAAGAAGGAGTTCGAGAACTTCAATGCTATTGGGAACGAATCGCTAAGAGACATGACTGCAAGATACTACCATTTGATGTCTGAAATGTACCAGTACGGGGTCTTGTACTCATCTGCAGACCTTGTGGAAAGATTTGCTGAGGCGCTACCTCCTCATTGGCATCAATGGTTGGACATCTTGAAGTCAAGCAATGCTTATCAGACACTCACCATCAATGAGTTCATTACCGAGCTGGAGAACAAGGAGATAGAGAAGATCAGAAGGGCAAACAAGGCGCTCATTCCACAGAATCCCAGTATCTATTACGGGAACCCTCTTCAGGACGCCAGTGTGGGTGGATCCAAACCACAGACTGCTTTTGTGGTTAACCCGGACCCAGTTTATGCATTTGACAACTATGGTCCCCCAACTGATGTTCCTCCTCCAACCTATCCTTTCGGACAAGGAAACCAGTATCCTTTGAATTATAATACTAACCATTTTGGTGTTAACCGTTTTTCTCATCTTGCAGCACCAGCGCAGGCAACTTCAAACTTTGGTGGACCTTCTCCTCCAGGGTTTGGTGGGGCTCCAACTACAAGTTATGGTGGATATGGAGGTGCTTCGACTTCAAGTCAAGGTGGCTATCGGACTAACCCAGTCGCAGAGCAGCTGAACACAGCAGGTTTAGAGAAGGTGACTGTAGAGTTATCTCAAGAACACATGGCTCTACTGTCAACCTTGGTAAACTCCTACAGTGGATTGGTTGCTGGATAGATCGGGAATCCTCATCTTACACAAGAGGATTACTCGCAGATCGATAAGATGACATGGATCTGATAGACATCCAGTGGCACTTCGCAAGTGTGGTGAGAAGGGCAAAGGAGTATATGGACAGGATAGGAAGGAGAGATGTTCTGATAAACAACAACACTAAGTTTGGGTTTGACAAAACGAAGGTCACGTGCTACAACTGTGGCACCAAAGGGCACTTTGCAAGAGAATGTGACCGACCAAAGCAACAAGGACATCAGAATCCCTTCTACAACAACAGAGCAAATAGAGGCAGCAAGCTTAGGCACAACCTAATCCAAATACTGAGCGAGCTATTGTCCCAGTAAATAACCGGAACCAGAACCAGAGGCCTCCTGCAAACAACAATCAAGGACAAGCCCTGGTAATTCAAGCTGATGAAGGTTTCAACTGGAACCATCTAATCACTGGAGAAGAAGCTCCCCAGGGTGGTGCTGCATGTTTTACCCAACAATCGTCTGAAGCTCTAGCTGAAGTTGAAGAATGCTCAAGTCAGTCTGGCGTTATTATTTCTGAAGCTGAAGCGTCCGACTGTGACTCTGAGTGTGATTCTGATATGGGAGAAGATTTGGAAGATTTGTTAGCTGAAGCAGATGCGCTGATCGGCAAAAGATCGTTTCTTGTGGATGCTGACTGTACTGAGAAGAACTTTGGCGAATTCTTTGGAGCTAAGAAGACTGCAGCTCATTATGCCTTGATGGCCATTACAGAATCGTCAAACAAGGTAAGTTCTTCCTCAAATTCTAAGATAGAGTGTGTAGAGTGTGATCAGTTAAAATTCAGAATTAAAGAATTAACTGAAGAGAATCTGAATTTAAAAGCTGATGTTGGTCCATTGCAAAGGTCAATTGATTCCTTAAGACAAAAAGAGAAAAATTTTCTAAGTACAATTGAAAATTACAAGAAGGATGTTTCTGAACTGTCGAAAACTCTAGCAAACAAGCAAATTGCTATCAATAATTACATAAATGAGGTAGAAGACACTAAGAAACAATTGGCCATTGTCAACTGTGACTATGAGAAGATCAAGAAGAAACTTGAAAGTTACCTAAACTGCAAGTATGTTCTTGATCACATAGTTGAACACTCAGAAAAGGAAAGCATTTCCACCAGTCCCAAATATTCTCAGTGTCCACCTCCGGTGAGATTTGAAAATCACAATTTTGATGTCTTGCCGAAGGAGGAACTTGTGGACGTGGCAGCAGCAGCAGCAAAAGCTGCAGAGGCGGCCAAAGCAACTGAAGCAGCTAAACCTGCTGATGTTACTAAGGCTGCTACACCTGCTGAAGCTGTCAATCTTGGTGAGAAATCTGATGATATTAGTGTGTATGACACAGACTCATCGGATGATGAGCTTGATGAGCCTCCTAGGTATGCACCGGTCAAAACTCAAAATGTTCCTCTTGAAAACCATATCATTACTACTGAAACTTTGAGTGAACTTGTACCGAAAGTGCAAACCGAGAATGGCAGAAGGATTAAGGTGTTTTACAAACTTAAAGGGTCTGAAAGGGTATATGCTGATGAGGAAGTCCCTCTCAAATGTATCGCCCCTGGTCTAATTGCTAAAATTTGGCAAGAATCTGACATTACCTTTGAAAAAGAAACCTGGAATAAGAAGAAGGGAAAGGGTAAGGGTAGAAAAGACCAGGGTAATCAGCCTAATGAATATAATAAGAAAAATCAAAAGATAAACACCGTTAATCCTCAAAGTCATGCTCAGGGGAAAAGTCCGAAGAAGCATGTCACTGAGTTTGTTAGATCTACCGGAAATGAGAGAAACGACGATCCTCACATCGATGTGCAAAGAAAATGCCTTGAGGATCTGAAACACAAAAACTCATTTGCTAGTTCATCTAACAGAAAGAACAAAAAGGAGAACAAGTCCGAATCTCCTCGATTTGAGGAATACAGATCCTATCATAAATTGAGGGAACGTGGGCATTTAGTTGTTGCGTGCCCTGAATTTAGACGAGAAAGGATCAAAGTGGATGATTCTCCCAGTTCTAGCAAAGCTAAGCAACCTGTTTCCCCTAAACTATCTGAAAAACAAAAGGGAAAGCAGATTGTTTATGACAACCGAAACAAGATTGCTATGAACCAAAAGCCAGTTGATGGCAGGGGTCCACAGTTGAGGGGGAGCACTGTTCCCACAAAGGTTGACGCAGCGCCTAATCCACCAGCAAAGGCTGCAGCTAAACCACAGGGCAACCCCAAAACTGTTCCACGTATAGTTAAATCTGAAGTGGATCCAAAATCTGTTCCTCCTAAGGAATCTAAGGCTGGATCTTCTATCCCTAAAGCAAAGAAGAAGCCCAAGCCAAAGAAACCGGAACAGGTTTGGAGACCCAAGTCACCAACCAAAATTGGAGAATCATCTGCAGGTGATAACACTACCGGAGCATCGGGAACAACACCAACTCCAAACGGAAGATGGGTTGATTTTCCGACATTAGATGAAGATGGTAGACCCAAGACCGTGAAGGCTTGGGTCCCCCTTAACCACTAAACTTTAAATGTTTGTGCAGGGAGTTCCACAGGGCCTTATCAGCAGCCTATGGATTGTTGATAGTGGAGCTTCTGGGCACATGACAGGCGACTTATCCCTGCTTTTTGATATAAAGAATATCAATGGGGGGGTATGTTGCTTTTGCTGGTAATAAAGGGGGTTATATTACTAAAGAAGGCAGTATGAGTAAGGGAATTGTAACCTTTGAGAAAATAAGCTTTGTCAAACAAATAGACCACAACTTGCTGAGCGTCTCGCAGATATGTGACAAAAAGTTCACTGTGTTCTTTGATGACAATGCTTGTTTCATTCTGAAACCTGGATTTAAGATACCAAAAGAGTGGGTTATGATCTCAGCTCCCAAGGTCAACAACTTATATGTCCTGGATATGAGCCGAGCCATGACAGCAAAAGGTCAAGTCACTTGTTTTCTGTCTAAGGCGACAGAAAAGGAATCGATCATGTGGCACAGACTTATGGGGCACATCCACCTGAGAAAGATGAACCATCTGGTTCAGAATCAACTAGTGGAAGGTGTTTCTGTTAAAAATTTTCATCTAAACGACGTCTGTGTCTCATGCAAGAAAGGGAAGCAGAAAAAGAAATCTCACAAACCTAAGAAGACAAACTCACTTAGTCTACCTCTCGAACGGCTGCACATGGACCTGTTTGGCCCAGTCAATTGGAAGAGCAAGAACGGTGACTTATACTGCTTGGTGGTTGCGGATGACTATTCTAGGTTTTCTTGGGTCGTGTGTATGAAGCACAAGAGTGAAACTTTTGAATACTTGAAGAATCTGTTCACTAAACTGGAAAATCTTTATCAGCTAAAGATACGTAGGATCAGAAGCGATAACGGGACATAATTCAAGAATCATGTTATGAAGTCGTTATGTGCAGAAAAGGGTATTCATCATGAATATACAGCACCGTGCACTCCTCAGCAAAATGGGGTTGCAGAAAGAAAGAATCGAACTCTTATTGAGGCAACCAGAACAATGCTCGCAGACTCGAACTTGCCTGTGATCTTCTGGAACGAGGCAGTTCACTGCGCGTGTTACACTCTAAATAGGGTTCTAACGGTAAAGAAGCTTGGAAAGACTTCTTACGAGCTTCTGAACCAGAGGAAACCGAACTTAGAGTTTCTGGAACCTTTCGGAGCTCCATGCACCATGATACATCCCGATGGGAAGTTTGGTGCAAAGGCAGAAGAAGGTTTCTTTGTTGGTTACAGCACTCCCAATAAAAGAGTGTACAACAAAAGAACCAATTGCGTTGAAGAGTGGCTTAATATCGATGTTCAACGCTATACTGCCAATGCACTTGGTGTTGGACCTGATTGGTTGTTCGACTATAAGAGTTTATTTGATTCTTTCAACGTGGATAATTTGGTAGATGATGTTGTAGCGCAAATGTATTACGAGTGTGAAAACGCAGCTAGCTCACCGCTAATGCGTCCGATCGTCGTCAATGCACGTGCGCCAGCACCATCTGATGCCTCTGCATCCACGGGTCCCCCTGGTAAAACCGCAGCAGGAGAAGTTGAGGAGGTCTTTCAGGAAGCGTCAGCAGAGGTTCTTGAATCATCATCTTCAGACGACGATTTTGCAGAGTCTCATGAAACTCTTACTGAAGAACAAGCTGGAAATGGTGAATCTACCACTACAGCTCCAGTTATTCCGACAGGAAACAATCAACTGTCCCTTCTTCTTCAGCAACTCCAGGGATAGGTCTTAGGATCGATCTCTCAGGTTTTAATATGCAACCCGCTGCTCCCTCCAGCTCAAGCGCCGCAGAGACAAATTTATCTCAAGGTTTGGAAAACCTTAATCTGCATTCGGATGATCCAGTGCCGGCACATCCAGAATCTCGGATTCACGACACTCATCCGATGCAGAATGTGATTGGTGATCCGGCTAGCAGAGTCATGACGCGCAGTCAACTCAGAAATGCTAGTCCAAGTGACAATACAGGTACCTTGGCACTCTATTCGGAGATCAGGAAAGCAGGTCATCAGAACGATTGGTCCTTCACTCTTTATGTATCTCAAATTGAACCAAGAACCGTGCAAGAGGCATAGAGGGAGGAACCATGGATTGAAGCAATGCAAGCCGAGCTTCAGCAGTTCCAAAAGCTAGGAGTGTGAGACTTAGTTGACTTACCTCCAGGCTCGAAGAAAATTGGAATAAAGTGGGTCTATAAGTGTAAATGGGATGACCGTGGGGTGATTATCAGAAACAAGGCTCGATTAGTTGTCCTCGGCTTCCGTCAAATCGAAGGAATAAATTACAACGAATTATCCGCTCCAGTTGCGCGCCTTGAAGCTATCCGGACGTTCTTAGCTTACGCTTCGTACGAACGGTTTAAGGTGTATCAAATGGACGTGAAAAGTGCTTTTCTGTATGGTATCGTGAAGGAAGAGGTGTATGTTGCTCAGCCACCGGGTTTTGAGGATCCGCTTCATCGCGAAAAAGTTTACAAATTGAACAAAGCGTTGTACGGACTCCATCAAGCTCCACGTGAATGGTATCAAATGCTTAGCAACTATCTTATATCCAACGGGTTCAAACGTGGACTCGTGGATCGCACCTTATTCACCAAGGAAAAGGGTGGTGACCGTCTTCTGGTACAGGTTTATGTTGATGATATTATTTTTGGGTCTACTAATGATGTCATGTGTAGGGAATTTGAAAAGCTTATGCAGGATAAATTTGAGATGAGCTCGATGGGGGAGATGCAATTCTTCCTCGGTCTTCAAGTAGAACAACAAGAGTCGGGGATCTTCATCCACCAGACAAAATACGTTGTTGACATCTTGAGTCGGTTCCAGATGGAAGACTCTACTCCAGTAGGCACACCAATTTAGACCAATCACGGGATTGGTCCTGACGAGAAAGGACAAACCGTTGATCCTTTTCTCTATCGAGTTATGATAGGTTCACTCATGTACCTCACTGCATCAAGACCTGATATAATGTTCGCGACGTGTCTACTATCAAGATACCAGTCAAGGCCGAAACAGTCCCACCTGGTTGCTGTGAAGAGGATCTTACGTTATCTAAAGGGTTGTCCGACCAAAGGTCTATGGTACCCTAATGACGATATGTTTGACCTCATCGCTTTTAGTGATGCTGACTATGGCGGATGCAAGACAGACTTAAAATCCACATCGGCTGGATGCCAGTTTTTGTGACCAAGACTAGTCTCGTGGCAGTGCAAGAAGCAAGCCTCGGTAGCCTTATCCACTTGTGAGTCGGAATATGTAGCAGCATCGAGCTGCTGCTCCCAGGTTCTTTGGATACAACAACAAATGAGAGACTACGGTTTGAAATTTCTTAATACTCCCATTCACTGTGACAATGAATCCGCTATAGCTCTTGCTAAAGACTCAGTTAACCATTCCAAGGCGAAACATATCTTGGTTAAGTATCATTTCATACGCGATTGCTATGAAAAGAAACTTATCGATATGGTCAAAATCCACACGGATTACCAACGTGCCGATTTATTCACCAAAGCTTTTGACGGTCCTCGTTTTGAGTACCTATTAATATTAAACGACATTAAAGTAAAGCAGGATTAGTTCCTCATCGGTAATCGTTTTTGTAAATATTTTTCTTAAAAATCAGAAAAACCAAAAATATTGTCTTTTCGCAAATTTTTAGATTTTTAGGGGGAGAAAATTCAGAAAAATACAAAAAACATCAGAAAATGCAAAAAAAAAAAATGAGAAAATCCCAAAATCAAAAAAAAATTGAAAAATGCAAAAATGAGTTTCTTTGGTGAAATAGGGAAGATGATATTAACCCATCAGTCGGACTGTCTGGACTCTTATCATCTTAAAAATATTGGAACTGATAAGTAGCCTCTACAATGATGTGTCGGTAGGCTCAAAATCATTTCCAATTTCGGCACGGTGATATAAACCTAAATCAACTGAAACATGTGTGGATCAACGTGCGTTGGCATATGGTCTTGGTACCGGAATCTCGTTTGATAGCATGCCAAAATCCGAGGTTTCATGGTCTTTAAGAGGTTGGTACATCCGGGGTGAACGGGACGTCTCTCAGAATAAATAGGAGTGGCACATGTGTCGTACGTTGGGTTCTCAGCCTACAACTGAGACACCTCTATGTCGTTTCCTGAAAAAAAAAAACAAAACAAAAAAATAGAATAAATTCTGATCAAGAGACGTCCGGGAATCCTAAAAGAGCAAAAAGATTCATAAATGCCAAAACCCTATTCTCAAAGAGAATTCGCTCAAAGGTATCAAATCATATACCTAAAGCATCGTACCGTGAAAAATCAAATATACGGTATTTGACTTGAACCCTGGTTTGGATCTCACTGGTCTCTCTGTTGTAGCGTTTCTGCAGACCTGATCACCACTGAGTTGATTCCTTGTAAAATACGGATGACAACAGCTTACTCACCGGTTACGAGGAAGCTTTGTGCATGACTTGATACGGGAATGTGTCGCGTGGCGGGGAACACCTTGTACATCAGTCTTAATATTACCTTAACGTATCTAAAGTGCCTAGCGATAAAACTAGATTTTGAGTTTAGGTGGACAACAATATCGGCAGTTGTTGTAGGATGCTTATTGGTAATTTAAACGAAAACTGAATATATAAGGGTTCTAGTATGGTCCCGTACACTGATATGATTCCCTAACTGATGAAACTCGCAAAAATATGATAGTGTACAGTTAGTTGATCTCCCATTTTCGTTTTATTTCTGCTTAGTTTTATCTGTTTAATCATTTTTGATTGCCGATGATGGAATCCTAATCCATTGTAATCTTACTTCTTCAAAAATAAAACGCCGAAAATCAACAAATTGAAAATTGTGCTTTTGCCGGGTCAAATCCGTACTTTCTCTTAAGTACAGGGGTTGAAAATGAAAACTTTTCAAAGATATAAGTCGTTATCTGAGTCACGTGTTAAAACGGGGTGAAAACGCATGTTTTCAACCTTAACGGGTCAAAAATGTGAGAGTTGGTGCTGCAGGGGCAATTTGGTAATTTGTGTGAAAAGTTCACACATTTAGTCTTCTAATCGCGTGTAAGTTAGGCGATTATAACTCATTCATGTAAAAGTTAAGGCGATTACATCTCAATCGCCCTTATGCATATGCGAGTAGGACTTTTGGTCACTTATAACACAGTTGAACACAAAAAGCGAGTAGGAATGTCTATTCGTGTATTTCTCTGGCGATTAGTCCCACTCGTGTGAACTTTCAAGCGAATAGAAGTCCACTCGCCAGTTAAGTCTAGCGATTAGAAAACTGTATAAAACCAACACTTAGCTTTTCTTTCATTATTTCAAAACCTCATAACTGTGCTCTCGTTCCCTCTATACCAGACTAAACCAAAACTTCTTGCCCGTGTTTTTGTGATTATTGAATATCATTCTACATCATACAGGTATCAATCCCTCGAAATTTCAGATCATTTCATCATGTTTTAATGGGTTTTTCATCGTGTTTTTGAACCGAAACCTTAGTTTACTTCTTGTGATCTTTGGTTACTAATACATGTTTGTTAAGGTCAAATCTTGATTGGGGTTTGATAATCGGGGCTTGTAGGATCTTTTTATACAAAAACTTTAAACAAAATCATCACAGAATCAAAAGCCCCAATTTTAAACTTAAGAACCCTAATTTTTAAAACCGGTTCAATTAACCCATTAAACGAACATGATGTTGAAAGATTGTTTAGGGGTTTTGCTAGACGGGTGTGTTAGACTTCAGTGTGAAAAAAATCTGGACTCAAATCAACTTGTGTTCGAGTTTGATGAAAATTGGTGATCGAGGCAACAGTTCATGCGATTAGAATTTCTAATCGCGTGAACATTGTAGCGAACGGGCAATTTGAACTCCTAATCGCGTGAATAGTGTAGCGATTAGGAGTCAATAGTGTATAACTCCATTGTTTTGGCCTATTCGCCCCTTGTTAATGGCGATTACAAGTTGTAATCGCCTATAACAGGATGATCACCTATGTTTGTCCGATTTTAGTCTGTTTTGTCCGTTTTATGCGCATTTGATCTGCTTGTGATACGTATAACTTGTTTTGATGTTCAGGATGATGAATTGGAAAACATCTCCCAAGAACAACTGTTGTGCTTTTCTCGGACCTGTCACAATGGAGAAATGCAAAACTTTCCAAGGCGTTATCGACTTTCTGAAGCGGTCAAGAATTCATTATGCGATAACCAAGCAACACGCAGCGTATAAGGATATCTTGCTGGAGTTTGACCAGAACGCCAAAGTAGACTACAATGCTGTACCGATTGTGATTACAAGCTCGATACAAGGCAAAGAAGTTATTATTACTGAAGAAGTCATTCGAGAAGAGCTACAGTTTGGCGATGCTGATACTGATCCCATAGTGTTTGACGCCATCTTGATTCGTGGCGGTTTCCTGAGGATGAAATACATGGGAATAGTCAAGAAATAGCAGATGCTCATGAAAGGACTACTACCGCCCGAACTCAAGTATCTCACGCATGTAGTCTTGAAGTGTATTGGTCCGAGGAGAGGAACTTTTGATGCTATCATGGATACGTTGGCTTCAGCAATAGTCGCCTTGAATCTCAACAAGCCATTCAACTTTTCCAAAATGATTCTACATCACCTGAAAGAGATCATTTTGCAGAAAACGACAAAGACCTCATTCATCGTCTATCCTCGTTTTCCGCAGATGATTATTGATCGCCAAGTACCAGGCTTGATAAAGCATCCTGCAGAATTCATTGTGATTGAAGACATAACTGAGAAAGAGATGAACAGGATGAGAAGTTATAAGAACAGACCGAAGTTGGAATATCCTCCAAGCAGGCGCGTATATGGGCACTTGAGCAGAGATGATTATGTGTCACCACCGGGCAATAGGTGGAGACACGATGATAGCGATTCGGAAGATGACGCCCGAATTCATAAGTTGGTGTTTAAAGAAGGGGATAATATTGGGCGAGAGACAACCGAGTTAGGTGAAAACGCTCCTGGCAGAACCAATGACACTGCTGCAGGTAATGAGGATGATTTTGATCCGGATGTTCTAGATTTCACAGAACCTTCCGATGCTGCAACAGAACAAGAATCCTCTCGATCTGCTAAAGGTAAAGAACATGTTGATGAAGACGCCCCAGTCAACATAACTGATGCAGAAGATGACTCGGATGACACAGAAAGTGATTCCCCTAATACATTTGCTGAGACACAAGAAAGAGCAAAGAGAAAGGCAGCAGAGGAGAAAGTTAGCGCAGCTGCGATAAGAACTCTTGCTGAAGATCCCACCTATGTTGTGGAACAGGGCGATTTAATTGCAGACTTAGATGCTGAGCTTGACACTTCACCTCCTCCAAAGAGACAAAAGATTACTGCTAAGAAGGATAGTGTTCGTGGAAAGAAGACAATGTCTCATAAACCACAAATGGTGAAGACTTCAAGGAAAAGACGTTTTAATCTTCCTGAAGCGTTTGGGGTTCAAGACACTCAATCTTCCCAAGCAGCAGCAATGACAACAACAACAACAACAACAACAACAGCAACAACAGCAACAACAACAGCAGCAACAACCTCAACAGTTCCCACATCTGTTAGTGCAGCTATGCCTACAAGGGTCACCATGTTAATGCCTACTTCGGTAATCTTCACTGAGCCAGTCTCAGTTAGCAAAGCAACGACAAGTTCCCAGATTGTTTCCAATCCAATTGGTGACCGGATTAGGAAGATGCGACAAGAAGTTCGACCTCCGGCTTCTAGGTCGACCGATCAGACCTCCTCTTCATCAGCATCTGCTACGAATGAACAACTTCAGCGCTGTATGCGCGTGAAAGGATCGATAAGCTACAAAGACAATCAAACAATTTAGTTTTGGGTGCGGAATCCCCAAAACCAGCACAAAATGATAACTAATCAGATAAACACACACAAATCATCATTTTCAAAGCTTTTCATTAATAAACAAACTTGAATACACGTAGAAAAGTGATTACCATCAAGGATTAGACGCAAAAACAAGTTTATAAAAGTTACAGAGAGAATTCAGAAAGTGGCGGGAAATAACTGACTCAAAAGTTAACTACAAAAACTGAGTTTGCCTATTTATAGACTGCACATTCGCCCATTTAGTTCATGCGAATGTGCAGGTTCGCCCATTGAGAACGGTCGAACCAAACTACATAATAAACAGTCTTCATTCGCCCAAAAACTTCTTCCTTCGCACCTTCTGAAACTCTCCTTCGCACCTACCAAAACATACCTTCGCACCTTCGACAGAAAACAAAACATATGGTTTATCTAATCCAAAGCATTAGTCGCATATATGCACCTACAAACTCCCCCTCGACTATTGCTTGGATTGTAATCTTCTCTGTTCATCCATGATCTTGTTCATTAATCTGATGTGTCGAATAACCTTTTGTTCTCTAGTCAGCACCGGTTCCTGAACTATCTTCTTCTTTGATTTCTTCACAGGCACAACCTTCTCAACAGTCTTTCCCAACTTCTGCTCAAAGTCACATCCAGCGTTGATGTCATACGCAAAGCATAGAAATACCACACGTTGGTATTTTCCTGCTTGTTCAGCATCTTTTGCGTCTGAATAGATAGGATTATAGAATAACATAATGATATCCTCATGTGAGCAATTGATTAGCCACATAGGATCAAAAATAAGCACTTTCTTATAATCCTTCTCACCATCCTTTAACACAATCACGGCCTCTGCTCTCTTCCAATCATAGTACCACCAGATAAAATCTTTAGCGAAATGCTGAGGAATATGCAACAATGGAATTTTCTTCAGCACACGCGGTGGTTTATACTTCAAAGTAACCTTGGGCAACCCAGTTATCTCATTCATCTCCTTCTTGTGTTCAATCCTCTTTGGATACTGAGGTCTAAACAAATTCCACTCGGTTCGACTTTCACGAGTCATCTTTTCAGCAAAATATTCAATCTGGCTATTTGGCGCTCCTGTTAGACGGTGACGACAAATATCCCTGATTGCCCAGTAAGGAAGAGTCTTTAAATGATGAAACTTCTCAAAGTATAGAATACCCTTCTCCCATTTCACTGCAAAACATCTAAGCTCTTTGACAAACTTCCAGGCCAAAGCACGACCTTTAAACATACTGCTATGAAGTTTGTAGAAGCTTCCCTGAATATCAGCTTTAGGGCGGTTATTCTCCTTCTCCTTCAGCTTCCTCAACAACTCCTTCAAACTGTCAGTTTGTTCGAACCGAGGCTTCTCATGCCCTTCAAAGATTTTATCTTCAAACATCTTACTCTTCTCTTTGGCTATTTTCTCAGCATGGTTTAGCAATTCGTCTGAGAATGAAAATCCACAATCTTGATTTGTTCTGAAATATTGTGGATATTCATCACTTGTAATATCTTCCATCTCGACTTCCTCGAATGCAGGAACATCACGATCATCTGAGTGATTTCCAGCTTCTTTCTCAGGAATCAGAGGAATAAAATTATCAGCAAGTAATTCTTCTAACGTCTTACCCACTTGCTTTGCTAAACCTTCCAAAATTTCTTTTGAGATAGCCGCAGACACTTCCCCATCTTCAAGATCAGGGTCATCATATTCCAATTCGAAGAGTTTATTCTCAGATTCAAATATTTCAGGAAACCTGCTAGTCATGTCTATCGTCCAGACTCGATCAGTTAACATCTGACGATACTTAGTTTTATCTTCTTCAGACAATGACTTCAGTTTTTCGTTCCAGAAAATATCATCATCATCTACATTCTCTCCAGGAGCTTTTGAACTTGATTCTCCTCCCTTATCTGTTTCACGCTTTTCATAAGAAAACTGTTCAGCGTCATCATCATCATCATCACTATCATCAGAAGCAGAGCCGCTTTCACCAGAACCATCACTCGAACCATCATCACCATCATTATCGTCTTTCTTCTTCTTCTTAGTATCATTTCCAGCATCTTCATCTAATTCATCATCTTCCTCTTCATCTGATGGTTCATAATCAACCTGTTGTACATCTACCTCTTTGTCTTCCTCACCAGCTTGAAGTTGAGGAGCTCGACTGTACAAGTCTTGAATCAGACTATCCATCTTTCTGTTATTCTTTTTTAGTTCTTTGTTCTCCTCCTTCAAAGCCATTATTCTTCTTGTATTCCGTTGCTCATGCTTTAGCAACTTTTTGTTTTCCCTCTTTAACCTCTTAATGGTTTTCTTCATCAAAGCATTATCATCCGCTGATGTGACTACAACCTCTAACATCTTCTTGTCAGTCGTTTTTAACTGTTCAATCTCACTCTGCTGTTTGTTAATGATATTCATCATTTTAGTCAGTCGTTGATTAACAGCATCCATAACATCACTATCAACAGAAACCTTTTTCTTAACAGGTTGTTCAACAACTTCTTGCATCTTGCCTTTTCTCATTTTCTTCAGCACATTATCCAATGCTTCATTCACATCATCCATTGGAATGCCTTTTGTTTGTGGTGTGCTTGAAGTTGTTGTGGTTTTCTGTTTCTTCTGTGCCTGTTCAGCAACCGGTGACTTTGAACTAGTAGCTGGTGGTAAATTCTTTCCAGCCATCAACATTTCAAGTTCTTTCTTTCTCTTCAAACTCGGTTTCTCCTGTTTCTTCTTTTTCTGTGCTTGAACAGGAGAACCAGTTTCAATCTCATCAACATTCAAAACAAAATCGTCCTCAACTGGACTCCTAACACCTTCATCTTCAGCACCAGCAGACGCACCAGCCACAGTGGCCTTGGGCAAGGTGGTCTCAACTGTTTCAGCCTCAGAATTCCATCTCTCATCTTCTTGTGTCTCTTCAGAATCAACAGACACTTCATCTACTAAATGTAAACCCTTTTGAGCTTTACTCTTCTGTCTCCTTGGAGCAGACTTCTGTTTCTCCTTCTCAGGTTCAACAACCTTAATAGTCACCTCCTTCTTTTTCATCTTGCCACCCTTAGCTCCCACATTCACTATCTGTCTCTTTCGCTTTGCATCAGGATCAATATGATGTAAAGGATCATCAGTATCAGAATTGCTATCATCATGTCTCACTTTCCCTTTCCCTGGATCATCTTTTCCTGGATCCTCATAGTTTATATTCGCCAAATGACCAAATAAACGCCTAACTGGAGGACGTTCATTAGCAGATAAGCCTTTGTATGCTTTCATCCTGGCAAGTGTGTTCAACGTCATATGCTCTTGAACCACAATCTGTTTTGGATCCTTCTTCAAGTCTTTATACTTATTATCAAACACCATCTGTAGAAATCGAGGATATAATAAAAACTTTAGTGTCCTTGTTCCATTAACTGGCTCTAGTAGATGATTCATAAGCATTCCAGAAACATTGAACGGTTTGTTCAATATTAAAGCCACCATCATCGAGCTTATGCTTTTCCTCATTAAATCAAATCCACCCGCAGTCGATCCAAACACGTGAATTAAAACATGTGCCAAGTATTTAAACTGAGGGCACAGTTTTCCTTTATGTAGAGAACCATCGGTGATCGGACCATTATACTTCATCCTCAAGAAACACTTCCTTTGATCCATAAACTCCAACTCTTTCGGGTCATCCTTCTCATCATGAAGATTCAACGCCTCTCTAAGATCATCTTCACAAACTATAATCCTCTGACCTTGTACTCTGCTTATCAAACAAGATTGACACTTCCAGAAGTCCATCTTGGCGTTCTCCCAAAACTCTTGCATGATATCCCTGTAAATGACGGCAGGTGTAGCAATTGCGTCAAGTACTCGGCATCTCTTGAAGTAATCAATGATCTCGGTAAATTCAACGTGTTTCTTCACATCCCCCAGATACGCACAACAGTTGTGTGCATTTTCAAAATCCAACTGTTTCGTCTTAGCTGGTTGGGAAGAAGATCCGGCTTGCTCTGTGGTTTTCTCCTGTTCAGACATGTTTAGAATCTGCAAAACAAATCAAAAACACAAGTTAGAAATCGTAAAATTTCAAAAATTGAAAATTTTGGTAAAACTTTCTCATTCGCCCAAACGGGGGTGCGAATGAGTGTTTTACAGGGTTCGAATGAGAATATTTTGGTACGAATGTGAAATTTTAGCCAAAAAGTTTTTCATTCGACCGTTTGTCTTCATTCGACCAGAAATTATAGTTCATTCGACCGGAAATTTTTCCTTCGCCCACTCGTAAACAGACGAAAGTGAAACAGATTTTCAAAAATTCAATTCTGAGTTTTAACCATTAAAAACATGATCATTTGATTGGAACATGTACTAAACACACCGAATAAACTTTTCAACCAAACATCAAACATTTTTATTCATTATTTGTATGTTTTCAGATCAAAAACAAGGGTTCGAATGGGTTTTGATCAAACACATCAATCTGATGTGATTTAACCCTTGTTTGATGGATTTTCTCCCCCTAAAACATACAGAGAATGAACATATACAAGCAATTGAACAATGAACAGGTTAAAACAGGTTTTAGAAAATTAGGGTTCGAAATGTGTAAACAACGATTAAACCCTGAATCCTTGTTATTTACCTGTGAAAATAAGGGGAAAATGATCAGTTCAACACGTAGAAGACAATGGTAATGTGTAAATAAAACGAGCAACAAGGTGACAATCTGATAAAAATTCTGATAAAAAATAAGTGAAGGTTCGAATGTGCAGATGGACTTATATAGACAATCTCCTTCGCCCATTTTGACCATACGAAGGAGAAACTTTTGTCTCCTTCGACCCTATTGAAAGGGTTCGAATGAGGCAAAAGGGTTCGAATGAGAAATTGATGAAGAACACTCTCCTTCGCCCGTCAATACATACGAATGAGACTGTAAAATTCCACATTCGACCAAACGAATGGGCGAATGTAAACTGGAATTTTTGAAAATTTTCCAAATTGCAAAAACGAATCCCGATTCAATTATTTCTCAACTTTTAAGCATCCAATCATCATATTTTCACATTATAAAGATCACAAAACTCAATTGGTGTACCAGGTTTTAGAAAATCGACATCAACCACCATCAGTTATCAAAAATAAGATGAAAAAGCAAAATCTTTTTGGATTTTCTAAAATTTATGCTAAAACACACCTAAAATCTTTTTGAGTTTTGTAATTTTTGACAGTAAAGTAAAATGCAAAAAATGTAAATGAAAAACTGTAAATGTTTTTGTGATTCCGGAAAAAGGGATCATATCAGTTTATGAGAAATCTGATCACACCGTTGATCTTTTTGAAATTATTATCATTAAAGACAATGTGTGATCTGGCAACTGCTGATATTGTGATCCACATAAACTCACATGCAGACTTTTATGCAGTGCTTTAAACTGATACTGATATTTATAGTATAAACGCAATTGTCTGTGGTTCCCACGCACACGACATACTCCCGTATCAAGAAGTAAATGCACAAAGACTCATTGTAAAGCGTGATTATGCTTTTGTTGTCTGAAATTGTTCAAGATATAATGCATAGAGGTATACAGGTCAGCAAATTAATGCAGCAAAGTAACATATGCACCATACCAGGTTGAGGACTGATATTAATCATGATTTGCATCAATGATCAATACGATATTATAGATAATCTTTGATCATCATATAACATGGAAAGTTCCTCAATTCGGTAACTTTAGGTTTTGGCATAAAGCTCTTTTATAAAGACATCCTGTCTGATCTAGGTCCGTAATGACTTACAGCAGAAGATCAGATAGGCTATCCCCAGACAACTAATAACATAACGACCCTAAACCTCCGAGTTTTGTACAAATACCCTATCAAACGAAATTACGGTACTAAGACCATATGCCAATGAGGAGTTCATCCACACAACAAATCGTTTGATATGTATGTATCAGACACGCAGTAATAAGTCTACGAAGCCTATCAGCACATCGCACAGACTCAGACACACGCCCTATATAGCATTACATTATTTAGAATGTGTCAGATCCCCACTGATGTACTATCATTTCCCTTTATACTCCAGGAAATCATTTTTGAATTTTCTGATTTTTATAAATTTTCGAATTTACTGTTCCCAATGATAAGCTGGAGCATTTCAAATATGTGATTGCCCAGATATCGTTTGTTCACAGAAATCTGACGGCATTAATCTAAGGGAAGAAGATATAGCAGTCAGCAAAGAAATTTTCTAATTTTTATGGATTTTGAAATTTTTCAATGTTTTTGGATTTTCGAAATTTTTCTGAAAGAAACAGTAAAAAATTTAAACTAAAAGGTGATAGACTGAGGTGGTGATCAGTCCTGTTTTTCTTTAATACCATTAGCTTTTAAAAGATAATCAAATCTGGATTTGTCAAAAGCTTTGGTAAAAAGATCTGCGCGTTGGTAATCAGTGTGGATTTTGACCATATCGATCAACTCTTTAGCATAACAATCACGGATAAAATGATATTTAATCCGAATATGTTTAGCCTTTGAGTGATTTACTAAGTCTTTTGTTAATGCGATTGCGGCCTCATTATCACAGTAAATAGGGGTTTTAAGAAATTGCAAACCGTAATCCACCATCTGCTGTTGGATCCAAAGAACCTGTGAGCAGCAGCTCGATGCTGAAACGTATTCTGCTTCACATGTGGATAGTGCAACTGCGGTTTGTTTCTTGCATTGCCAGGTCACGAGCCTGCTCCCCATAAACTGACATCCAGCCGTTGTGGATTTGCTATCCTTGTCACAGCCACCCCAATCTGCATCACTAAAAGCGATTAGATCAAAATTATCATCATGAGGGTACCATAGTCCTTTTGATGGACAACCCTTCAGATATCTAAGGATACGCTTCGCGGCTGCTAAATGACTTTGTTTCGGCTTCGATTGATAACGAGCACAAAGACATGTCGCGAACATTATATCAGGCCTAGACGCTGTTAGGTACATCAGAGATCCGATGATTGCTCTGAATGTAAATGGATCTGTCAGCTCCCCCTTAAGGTCAACACCAATCCCGTGATTGGGTTGTATCGGGGTATCCATCGGCTTGGAATCATCCATCTGGAACCGGCTCAAGACTTCAGAAACATATTTGGTTTGGTGAATAAAGATCCCCGTTGGTCTCTGCTCCACCTGCAAGCCGAGGAAAAACTGCATTTCCCCCATAGCGCTCATCTCAAACTTCTCCTGCATAACTTGTTCAAATTCCCTGCACAGAAGTTCATTAGTAGACCCGAAAATAATATCATCAACATAAATTTGTACTAGAATCAAGTCATCTCCTGATCTTTTCGTGAACAGGGTGCAATCAACCAGTCCGCGTTTGAATCCTTTTGAGAGAAGATACGTGCTTAGCTCCTCATACCATTGCCTTGGAGCTTGGTGCAAACCATACAGTGCTTTGTTTAAAACATAAACCTTATCCCGGTGGATTGGGTCTTCAAAGCCTGGTGGTTGCCCTACGTAAACTTCCTCTTTGACCACACCGTAAAGAAATGCGCTCTTTACATCCATCTGATACACCTTAAATTTCTTCCATGATGCAAACGCGAGGAACATTCTGATAGCTTCCAAGCGTGCAACCGGTGCATAGATTTCATTGTAGTCGATTCCTTCAACCTGATGAAAACCTTGAACCACCAAACGAGCTTTGTTTCGCACAATAACTCCTCTATCATCTTTCTTGCACTTAAACACCCACTTAGTGCCTATTTTCTTCCTTCCAGGAGGTAAATCAGTCAGGGTCCATACACCAAGTTTCTGGAATTGTAATAACTCTTCCTGCATTGCTTCCACCCAGGCGTCATCCAAAAGAGCATCCTTGTATGTCCGCGGCTCCACCTGCGAAACATAACAAGCAAATGACCAGTCATTTTGAAAACCAGATTTCTGAATTTTAGCATATAAAGCAAGATTGCCAATGTTATCTGGTGCTTGAGCATTCTTCAGCTGTCCTCTTGTCATTACACTGCTACCAGGATCACCGATAACTTGTTCAAGCGGGTGTATCCGATGTATCCGAGATTCCGGATAATCAGGTACTTGTACTCCCGTCTGAGTTGTCAAATTCTCTGTAGAATCCAGATCATTACCCACATTCGATGTTGAAGCATCAGTAGTAGATGGGTTCACTGGTGGTGTCACTGTAGCATTGTCCAGAATAGCTTCACTTGTTGCATCATCGTCTTCGTATTCTGATTCGGATGAATTAAGCGATGTAGAAGCTTCTTGGAACACCTCTTCTTCCAATACAGCGTGAAAGGATCGATAAGCTACAAAGACAATCAAACAATTTAGTTTTGGGTGCGGAATCCCCAAAACCAGCAGAAAATGATAACTAATCAGATAAACACACACAAATCATCATTTTCAAAGCTTTTCATTAATAAACAAACTTGAATACACGTAGAAAAGTGATTACCATCAAGGATTAGACGCAAAAACAAGTTTATAAAAGTTACAGAGAGAATTCAGAAAGTGGCGGGAAATAACTGACTCAAAAGTTAACTACAAAAACTGAGTTTGCCTATTTATAGACTGCACATTCGCCCATTTAGTTCATGCGAATGTGCAGGTTCGCCCATTGAGAACGGTCGAACCAAACTACATAATAAACAGTCTTCATTCGCCCAAAAACTTCTTCCTTCGCACCTTCTGAAACTCTCCTTCGCACCTACCAAAACATACCTTCGCACCTTCGACAGAAAACAAAACATATGGTTTATCTAATCCAAAGCATTAGTCGCATATATGCACCTACAAGCGCAAAATCAGCGAGTTAACTGCTATAGTTGCTACTCAAACGCGTGAAATAGCTGAGTTGAGAACCAAGAATGCTAATATTGAAGAAAATGAAACGGCGATGCTAGAGCTGATCGGGGAAACAATCCAGTCCAACAAAGAGCTGCAAGCGACAGTCAATGCGCTTACATTGTCGAATCAGCAGGCTATTGAATCAAATAGGCAGCTCATGGAATCTCACCAGCAGCTGATACAGTCGAACCAAAGCACTTTGGAGAGACTTACAGGTGTCGAAGCCAAGAACAGTGAGCTTCAACTTGCAAATGTAAACAATGAACGCAGAATCACCAAGTCCGAGAAGGAGAACAAAGAACTGAGAACTAGGTTAAATGAGTTAACTGGAACTCAACCTAGAATCACTGGTGGTGCAAGTTCAGAAGCTGGAGCTGGTGCTGGTGATGATGATGATGATGAAGAAAGTAATGATGAAGAAGATGATGACGAGGACGATGATGATGGTGAATCGGATGATGGTAATGATGATGCTGGTAAAGGTGGTGATGGTGGTGATCCTGGAGCCACAGGTGGTGGCGGATCATCAGCTGGATCTGGATCTAAACGTACTAAGAAAACTCATGACAGACAAGGCAAGGATCCCGCAGCAGGTTCTTCTGCTCAGGGGGAGCCAGGTCCCGTGAAAAGCAAGATTCAGCAGCTACGGGATGCAATGAAGAAAGCCGTAGTACCAGTGGAGTACGTTGAGCCTTTGAACTGTTATTTTGCTTATGATGATGAAGGCAACCTACTTCCTCCACCTGCTATGCCAGAGTATGACTTAGAGGAGGGCGAGATACCTCCTGAGATGACCTCTGATGACATGAAAGAGGTGTATTGTAACATTTCGCATTTAAATACATGTACGTTACGGATTAAAACGACAAGCCTTATTATTATTATTTTTGGTGATATTTGAACCCCAATACAATGATAATTATTCATACATATATTTATATATATATATATATATATATATAAAAGTTATAATAATAATAATAATAATAATAATAATAATAATAATAATAATAATAATAATGATAATATGTTTAGATAGTGGGCTTGTAAATTTCCTTACCAAATCAAACCATCCATTAGTTATATAAGTTGGAGCCCAAAAACTGAAGCCCAATACCCAACCCAAACAAAATACCCGGCCCACTGACCCCATCCCCTCTCTGATCAGTTAACAAAAAAAGAAAACAAAAATACGCCTCAGCCGGGTTTCGAACCCGAGCCAAGGCAGACACACACACCCGCTTTAACCACCTGGGCCAGACCCTTGTTTTGATTTAATCCCAACAACTAATATATATAACACCACTTCAGTTTTCCTTTTTCCTTTTCCTTTCTTCGCGAAACAGCAGCAGCAGCAGGTTTACTTAATTTTTTTTTTTATCCTTTGATCTAGCAATCACACACACAAGTATGGTAAGAACTCGTGATATCCGGCCTAATCTTCATCAATTACGCGTTAATTATCATCCAATTGATGCCAATTATACAATATACGCGTCAAACTTTAAAGACGGGTCAAACCTTTCCAATCGAACAATCCAGACAACCTCATTATAAATTGAAACATGCTGGACCATCACAACTCGTCACTAATTCTTTCTCAACCCCCAATTCTTCATTTTAAGCTTCTGTTCTTGTTAAAAAGATCGCACTTTGACTTTTTGGCTTGACCGATCGTTCTTAAACAAATCAGCTTTGTAAGTACGATTATTATGTTGGGTTTTGTTAATCGGAACCTACACAACATTAACCCCATGATTAATTGGGTTAATGTTGTGTAATTCAATTGATTGTGAAATCTAGGGCTCGTTCTTGATTATTTGGGGATAAACAACCTGCAAGCATGGGTATATAACTCAAACAAACGGGGATCTAACACCAAATGATTCGTAGATCGGTTGGTTATGTCTGATACCCTCTACCCGAGCCACGCAGGTTCGGGTCCTGCTGTGGCGAGTTTTTATCTTTTTTTGTGTTGTTTTGTTTTCAAAACAAATAAATCAACATATATATATACATATATATATATATATATAATTACTAGTATTTTAAAATTAGTTTTAAAATACTAAAACTCATTTAATAATTCTACAAAAATTATTTTTAGTTAAACTGATAAAAAGGTTTAACTTACAATTTTTAGTTTTCTGAAATTTATTTATTTAATATTTATAATAATTAAATCAAGTTTATTCTATTTTATTTATAAAAATCTATAACAATATCAAAACGATCTTATTAATTTCCACAAAAATTATCCTGAGTTTTTATAACATTAATCTTTTCAGAAATGATTTTTATTTCTGAAAAATCATTTATTTAATATTTTTAATCAATTTTTGTTAGTTTTAATCATTATTAAATCATAATAAATCCAATTTTTAATATTTTTGCACCAAAATTTTATACAAATTATTTCTGATCATTTAGAATAGAAATATAATTTTTAAACTGATAATTCTTTAATTTTAGTATTTTTAAATATTAAAGTTAAATTTTGACAATTTGTAATAAATAGATTTAATAATCTATTCTAAAGAAAATAATTTTATAAAAATTATTTTTATACTTTAAACACATTATTGTGACCCTCTTAAATTTAATTTTCATAAAAAGATTTTTGGTTATTTATTTACTAAATTTCTCTCTATTGGCGAATATTCTTAATATTAATCAAACGAACAATTATCCCCAATTCGAAGCCCTAGAAACTTATACATTTGTAGATTTGATAGACTTAGACATATTTATTACTTTATTATAGGGTGATACTTGATACATTTGGGCAACACAATTATCCAAATTTCTCAACAGATATAACATTTTACCAAGGTGAGTTTTACATAGCCCCTTTTATTTATCACCATTTTTGGGGTGAAACATGTTACAACATCATTTATGCAATTCAATCATCAATGTGTCTATGTGTTTTCTATGTTGCATTATGTCTTGAGCATGATTAGAGTAAGCACCATTCTAGCATAATCATTAACTCCGTACAAGCCGACGGTATACATTGATAGATCTATTGGACTGACAATCCCACCCGGATACGTGCCTCCTACAAAGGTAGCGTGGGTGTTTGTTATCATATAACATATTCAAGTGAACCATGAGCGTATGGGATGTATCATATAATAACAGTCACCAGGGTTGGTTATGCACTCGATTTATTTCTAGTATGTTCTCACATATGGACTAGATTGACATGACACATGAATTGCACAACATTTTTATTCAATTATCAAAAACCTATGTAATTCTCACCAACTTTTGTTGACCCAAAACATTTTCAACTTAACATGTTTCAGGTTCTATTTGCTTGAAGATTTGAATTGATGCTTGAAGATATGTGTATAGTTTTATTTAATTTGATGTACAAATTCTAGAACAATTGTATGTAATTCATTTAAATTATTTAATGGAATTTATTATTCACCATGAGCTACTGAACAATCATCAATACGTGGCACCCCGATGTTTCCGCCATCGGTTGGGGTGTTACAGATTGGTATCAGAGCCATGGTTATAGGGAATTAGGTTATTAGAAAAATTATCTAGTCTATAACCATAGGATTTAACCAGTACTTGCTTCTTTTACTTGCTATTCTCTATCTCCCTCCTACTTCTTATCCCTACTTTCATCCTTACAAGAAGGCTGCTCTCCATCAGTGGATCTACTCTTAGACTAATAGGACTAAACCCTCAGGTTTAACCTGAACCACCTTGAGATCTCGTCGAAGTTCTAGATTTTAATAACGAACACGTGCAATCTGGAAGGGTGAACGCCTGTATTCTGAGTCTTCTGTCTAGGCTGGCATTGCGCATATATCCCAATCAGACGAGGGACCCGGATGCCTACCTGGGAATTCTCGGGATGAGTGATCACTTATAGGCTAAAGCATGTCTTCATATGTTATTAGAATTTAGAATCTTTGATAAGTCAACGTTTTCGTTTATTCGTTTTAATGAATAAATGATTACACTCCTTATATAATCTCATTCATTTCACTGTGTCTCTTACAGATCATGCCTCCACGTCGCAGTGCTCGTCTTAACAGTGGTGAAAATCATGATGAAGGAAGTAGCAATCACAACCACAACCACGATACTAACCACAACAACAATGGTGTCGATGCCCAACTGGCTGCAATCATTTCTCAACAAATGGCGCAGCAAATCGCAACTCTGGTTCCCAACTTACTAGCTCAAGTCATCCAGTTGAACGGCAACGGCAATGGGAATGGAAATGGACACCACAACGGGAATGGACTTCCAGCCTGTACCCTTAAGCACTTTAATTCTTGCAATCCCCCAAAATTCAGTGGAGAAGAAGGAGCTACAGGACTCCTACAATGGTTTGAGGGTATTGAGAATACCTTCATCAACAGTGAGTGCCCCAACAATTTTAAAGTCCGTTATGCCATGAGTGTTCTTCACAAACGAGCACTCACTTGGTGGAATGAAGAAAAACGCACTCGCGGAGCTGAAGCTGCACTAGCCTTAACCTGGGATCAAGCTAAAGACATTATGAAGGCAGAGTTCTGTCCACGTAATGAAATCAAGAAACTGGAAGATGAATTTCATGATCTTGCTCAAGACGGTGGGGAAAACCTTGCTTACAACACGCGTTTTCACGAACTTAGCTTACTGCTACCCCACAAAGTCACTCCTTTGCCCATTGCTATTGAAAAATACATTGGTGGATTACCAATGCAGATCCAAGACACGGTGTGGGGAAGGAACCCTGCTACTTTGGAAGAAGCAAAGCGTTTGGCTGCCACCCTAACAGATAACCATGTGAAGGCAGGAACCCTGACTCGTAAAGGGGAAACGAAAAAGGATACTCCCCAACCTGCCGTTGATATCAAAACTGAGGCCTCAACCAACGGGAAGAACAAGGTCAGGAATTTCGCAATAGACACCACTGCCCCACCCACCAAGAAACAATACAATGGGAACCTACCTAAGTGTGACACCTGCCAGTATCACCATCCAACTCAAGTACCCTGCCGACAGTGCACCAATTGTCAAAGGTATGGGCATCTTGCAGATGCTTGTCGAATCCCTGCTACAAACACTCCTGATGCTCCAAATAACCCCGCTTGAAACCCTCCAGCTACTTAACAGCAAGCCCTACCATTTGAATGATGTCTACTTTAATTCCATGTTTTGCCACTTTTAATTCAAATAATAAAATTCAAGTATTATCATAACATCTGTGTGCATGCTTGTTTGAATGTGAACTATTTGCTATATCTATAATCATACTTGTTTACTTGACAACAATTAGTTGACTACCAAACAACCTACTTAACGATTGGTAGAGGTCATCATGTCTTTCCAACAGTCGGGAGAGGCCCTACCACCTGCTCAACGACTGGTGGGGACTATCGGACCTGCTCAACAATCGGTAAAGTCATAAAAGGACGCAAAACCCTAATGTAAGGTAAATTAATAATTACGGTCCGGAACGTAATCATGAATTTACAGGTACGTTAAGGTAGTGTAAAATTTTATCAAGGTTTCCGGTAGTTGACCAATTGTAACCCTGGTTTTCTCTTAACTTCGGGACGAAGTTCCTAAAAGTAGGGGAGACTGTAACATTTCGCATTTAAATACATGTACGTTACGGATTAAAACGACAAGCCTTATTATTATTATTTTTGGTGATATTTGAACCCCAATACAATGATAATTATTCATACATATATTTATATATATATATATATAAAAGTTATAATAATAATAATAATAATAATAATAATAATAATAATAATAATAATAATAATAATAATAATAATGATAATATGTTTAGATAGTGGGCTTGTAAATTTCCTTACCAAATCAAACCATCCATTAGTTATATAAGTTGGAGCCCAAAAACTGAAGCCCAATACCCAACCCAAACAAAATACCCGGCCCACTGACCCCATCCCCTCTCTGATCAGTTAACAAAAAAAGAAAACATAAACACGCCTCAGCCAGGTTTCGAACCCGAGCCAAGGCAGACACACACACCCGCTTTAACCACCTGGGCCAGACCCTTGTTTTGATTTAATCCCAACAACTAATATATATAACACCACTTCAGTTTTCCTTTTTCCTTTTCCTTTCTTCGCGAAACAGCAGCAGCAGCAGGTTTATTTAATTTTTTTTTTTATCCTTTGATCTAGCAATCACACACACAAGTATGGTAAGAACTCGTGATATCCGGCCTAATCTTCATCAATTACGCGTTAATTATCATCCAATTGATGCCAATTATACAATATACGCGTCAAACTTTAAAGACGGGTCAAACCTTTCCAATCGAACAATCCAGACAACCTCACTATAAATTGAAACATGCTGGACCATCACAACTCGTCACTAATTCTTTCTCAACCCCCAATTCTTCATTTTAAGCTTCTGTTCTTGTTAAAAAGATCGCACTTTGACTTTTTGGCTTGACCGATCGTTCTTAAACAAATCAGCTTTGTAAGTACGATTATTATGTTGGGTTTTGTTAATCGGAACCTACACATCATTAACCCCATGATTAATTGGGTTAATGTTGTGTAATTCAATTGATTGTGAAATCTAGGGCTCGTTCTTGATTATTTGGGGATAAACAACCTGCAAGCATGGGTATATAACTCAAACAAACGGGGATCTAACACCAAATGATTCGTAGATCGGTTGGTTATGTCTGATACCCTCTACCCGAGCCACGCAGGTTCGAGTCCTGCTGTGGCGAGTTTTTATCTTTTTTTGTGTTGTTTTGTTTTCAAAACAAATAAATCAATATATATATATATATATATATATATAATTACTAGTATTTTAAAATTAGTTTTAAAATACTAAAACTCATTTAATAATTCTACAAAAATTATTTTTAGTTAAACTGATAAAAAGGTTTAACTTACAATTTTTAGTTTTCTGAAATTTATTTATTTAATATTTATAATAATTAAATCAAGTTTATTCTATTTTATTTATAAAAATCTATAACAATATCAAAACGATCTTATTAATTTCCACAAAAATTATCCTGAGTTTTTATAACATTAATCTTTTCAGAAATGATTTTTATTTCAGAAAAATCATTTATTTAATATTTTTAATCAATTTTTGTTAGTTTTAATCATAATTAAATCATAATAAATCCAATTTTTAATATTTTTGCACCAAAATTTTATACAAATTATTTCTGATCATTTAGAACAGAACTATAATTTTTAAACTGATAATTCTTTAATTTTAGTGTTTTTAAATATTAAAGTTAAATTTTGACAATTTGTAATAAATAGATTTAATAATCTATTCTAAAGAAAATAATTTTATAAAAATTATTTTTATACTTTAAACACATTATTGTGACCCTCTTAAATTTAATTTTCATAAAAAGATTTTTGGTTATTTATTTACTAAATTTCTCTCTATTGGCGAATATTCTTAATATTAATCAAACGAACAATTATCCCCAATTCGAAGCCCTAGAAACTTATACATTTGTAGATTTGATAGACTTAGACATATTTATTACTTTATTATAGGGTGATACTTGATACATTTGGGCAACACAATTATCCAAATTTCTCAACAGATATAACATTTTACCAAGGTGAGTTTTACATAGCCCCTTTTATTTATCACCATTTTTGGGGTGAAACATGTTACAACATCATTTATGCAATTCAATCATCAATGTGTCTATGTGTTTTCTATGTTGCATTATGTCTTGAGCATGATTAGAGTAAGCACCATTCTAGCATAATCATTAACTCCGTACAAGCCGACGGTATACATTGATAGATCTATTGGACTGACAATCCCACCCGGATACGTGCCTCCTACAAAGGTAGCGTGGGTGTTTGTTATCGTATAACATATTCAAGTGAACAATGAGCGTATGGGATGTATCATATTATAACAGTCACCAGGGTTGGTTATGCACTCGATTTATTTCTAGTATGTTCTCACATATGGACTAGATTGACATGACACATGAATTGCACAACATTTTTATTCAATTATCAAAAACCTATGTAATTCTCACCAACTTTTGTTGACCCAAAACATTTTCAACTTAACATGTTTCAGGTTCTATTTGCTTGAAGATTTGAATTGATGCTTGAAGATATGTGTATAGTTTTATTTAATTTGATGTACAAATTCTAGAACAATTGTATGTAATTCATTTAAATTATTTAATGGAATTTATTATTCACCATGAGCTACTGAACAATCATCAATACGTGGCACCCCGATGTTTCCGCCATCGGTTGGGGTGTTACATGTATGGACACGCACACGGAGAATCTTCCGGTGCAAGTCATAGTCCTTCTCCTGAGATGCATCCAGAGAATAATGAGGTAAATTTGGAAGAAGGAACCAGTGTGCCAACTCCCGAATATGTGGTTGATCATACGGGCACTGGGATTCCTAATATTTCTGAGGAGATGGTTCATGAGGCTGAAGAAAAGCTGAAATCTAATCCCACTCCTGTTCCTGACAAGGTGAAAGAAAGACACGACAAGATCAGGCAGAAATATCCAAATTGGTTTCCATCAGCTGAAGAGGAAAAGAAGAAGAAGGGTCCAGTACAAGCTTCTATCTTCAAAAAACTTCTGTCTAATATGTCCGGAGATATTATCAGTTGGGCTTATGTGGAGAAAACGAAGATGTTGGGCGTGAAATGGGAAGAAGGTTTGTTATACTTCAGTCCCTACCGGAATGTCCTTAGTCTTCCCTTCTGGTATATCCGAGATCTGATCAGACTAGACTTTCCTCTATACTATGAGAAAGAATCCAGCTTAGATACTTTCTACAACCTTCTAGCTGAAGAGATCCGAACTGAATGGATATCCTTTAAACCTCAGTATCCCAAGTCATACAAAACTGACAAGATTCATCCTCGCACCAAAAGTCCTATTTGGGAACATAAGATCAAGCCACCGAACTGTGTATCGAAGATTCCTATTGTCCCGGTTGAGCAAGACTTCTCCTCAAAGTTCTACTACTGGCACTATGATGCAGTTACTACTGAGGCAATGATTGTCTTGAGAAACTCTCCTAAACCGTGCAGGAAGATCAGGATTTGGGACCCGATGTGGCTTATCAATTGTTCAGAGAAAGATGTGGAGACACTATTCCTGTATCCCATTCAGCATTTGAAGGTCGAAGCTGATCAAGCATTGAAGTATCAAAGGGTGATTCGCTTTTGTCACGCCAACAAAGTTCATGCTTGATGCGACTGGTCGAGACTTTCAAGGATCAGGACGATTTCGATTTGATGAGAAGACTGAAGATGCTGCTTGTTATGTTATGCTATGTTATGCTTGTTTTCAATTTTTGAGTCTCTAAAGTTGTTGTATTTGTTATAAATGATGTCTTTTGAAGTCTCTGTATGTATACTAGCCTGGTCCAAGGGGGATTCTGTTAGTGCATGATGTCCCTAGGCTAGTATATATGTTGTTTGGACGAGTTTCGGGGTGTTTGGAGACGTTTATACGTGTTTTTGGGAGTGATTGAGGCTTTAGGCGATTAGAGTTTGGTAATAGGCAAATGGACCCTATTCGCCATTACTGTACTAGCGATTAGAGGTTCTCTGTAAGCGATTATGGCCCAATCGCCTATAGGAACATGTCTTATAGGCCCTACTCGCCAATACTGACCTGTACGAGTACGGGAGGTATATATAGGCCCAATCATTGCCCTAATAATCAGTTTTTGCCACACACACTCTCCAAACACCCTCCCCAGGTCTGAGATTGCTTGGTTTGATCATTGTAACACTCGTGCTCCGTTTTAATGATATAAACGTTAATCTTTTGACCCGTTTGTGTGTTGTAATTGCTCGTTTATCATTGTTTCAAGTTTGTTTCTGTTATTAAAGTATATTCAAGGGATTCCGCACCTTGAATATAACCCTCGTGATTGTCGGGTGACACGTTCGTCGGTCCTACACTAATTGTGTAAAAAATGGACTAATTGTGTAAAAAGAGCGGCCAATTTGTTTTGAGAAAGTGAAATGGGCATTTGGGTTTAAATAAAGGGAAATATTCATTAATGAAAAAGGATTTTATTTAAAGGCTTTAATATATATCTATTTTTGGATTTGGTATTTTATTTTTACATTAGCAAAATACCACTTGTTTTAATATGAATTTTGTTCGCTAACAAATTATCTTAAGAAAACTCGGTTTCAAAGATAAACTATGCATAAAACTATATGTGACATCCGTCACCTTTTACCTTCACCTTTGTACAACTTCGGTCCTTCATGTATGCTTGTTTGATATTTCTAGTACTTGTAATCTTGGATTTTTTTTATCAATAACGAAAGCCCATTATTCCTTTTCATTTAATTATTACATCGCGCAATTATATATCTATTTATGCAGTTTGTTATGTTTTTAGCGTTAAAATATATATATATATATTTACGTCTTTTATACATTGTATTGGTTCGATATCAAAGGGTTATGGAACTCGAGGACGCGTTTAAAAACAAAAAAAAAAATAGTTGCTGCTAACCAGGTTCGAACCTGGGTACATAGCAAGCCAACACTTAATATATATATATATATATATATATATATATATATATATATATATCTTAACTAAATGCAATTAATTATTAAAAATAGCAAATATGGTCCAAAAATTTTATAAAAATTATTCTAGCTTCACAAGACTCTAAAGTTTATGTTTGTAATTTTATTTTTTTCGAAAAATATTATTTATTATTTTTAATGTATTTATTTTGTTTAAATCATAATTAATTCAAAAAAAAAATTTTAATCATTTTACCACCAAAATTTTTGTGAAGTTATTCCTAACCATATAAAACCTTATACAAATTTTATTTGCTGTAAAAATAAAATTTTTAGCCGTTTTTACAATTTATGTAGATTTAATTGATTTAATTAAATTAAATTCTGTTTTAATTAAAAATAAGATGGAAAATAATTTATAAAATTATTTCTCACTTATAACATACCTAAACCACTGTTCAAAAATGAAAATAATGTTTTTGCATTTTATTTGTATTTATTTCCTAATTATTTCATTATTAATAATAAATCAATATAAATTACTAGAATATCAAAATTTTGAGTTTAAAATTCTGGAATATATTTTACACATATCAGAATAAACTTGACTTAAATTTTTTATATTTATGTGGTTATTATTATTGTTTTTCACTTTTATTCGTATTTATTTAATTAAAACAAATTAGGGTTAATTCAAAAACCCTAAAATCCCCAAATTTTATAAACCCTAAGTATCCAATTCTCGATACCTTAGATTTTAAGATTCACTCTCTTATAAATTATTATTCTTTTAGGTTAAATCGTTGGGATCTTTATTATTTAAACACTCACCGTTCGGTAGGATCAAATCCCTACGCACAATGTGAGTATATCTTTCCCCTTTTTACTATTTACTCTTTTGGGGTGATTCATGTACCATAATTATTAAAATTACGCATGTTTTTTTTTTTACAAAGCAATGTGCTCTTTGATATGTTTTGTGTGAATTGTATGAACGATTTGTCAAAGTCATTAACCTTTGCGCCGCACCTAACAATGAGTAGTACTACGAGTTATCCCTTGATTGACTTACGTGAACGAGTTAAGTCCTTGGTCATTGTTATGGTTTTTATTGAACGATGTATGAACGCTTGTTGAACGATGTGAGGCTTGATTTCGACCCTTTTACATATTACGATATCATAGCTCATAAATTGCGAATTACTACTTAAACTAAATAGATATGCTCACCAATACATTATATGTGTTGACAAAATATTTTGTACATGTTTCAGGTGTAGTTTGATCAAGTTTTGTTATTCACGCTTAGGTGTTGGACCTAGTGCTTTAATAAAGTTGAACTTTATTTATTATGTTCTGTATTACTCTAAGACAATTTGCCTTTTGGTTTGAATAATGGAATGGTGTTATAATTATATTTACATTTTAGTCCATGTGCACCTTGATGATTCCGCCATCGGTTGGGGTGTTACAGATTGGTATCAGAGCCATGGCTATAGGGAATTAGGTTATTAGTAAATGCTTTTGACCTAGTCTATAACTAAGCTACCCTTTATGTGTTTTCTCTTACTCTCATATTCTCCATAGTTTTCTCTTATTCTTATAATTTCTCTAGTTACTTTTCTCTCTTGTTTTCCATCATTTTTGAAGAAGATCTTATTCTCAAACGGAACTAAACACCAAGTTAGGAGTGATATCCATACCTTGGTGAATAGTTTCACTCATTTTTGTGTTTTTATTTATTCTTGGAATATTTTCCTTTCGAGATAGGAGACGTCCAAATCTCAAGGAATTTGTTCCTCTAAAAGAAACTTAATCACTAAGCTAGGAGTGATATCCTTATCTTAGTGACTAGTTTCACTCTGCTGTATTTTTACTTTTTGAAATACACCTTTGAGTTAGGAGTGAAATCCACACCTCAAGGATTTATTTCTACATCTCAAGTCTCGCTAAAGTTTTGAAATTTATTTGTGATGGGGCACGTGCAATCTGGAAGGGTGAGCGCCTGTATCCTGAGTTTTCTGTCTAGGCCTGGCATTTCGCATAAATCCCAATCAGACGAGGGACCCGTATGCTGACCTGGGAACTCTTGGGATGAGCATTCACTTATAGGCTAAAGTACGCCCCCACAAGTCACATATAATATTTCAATCACTTTGGTTAGTCGCCAGTTTCCTAAGAAACAATCCCAATACCTCATTTCGCTCTTGACATTGATTTTTGTTATTTGAAATTCCCATCATGAGTTCTATTTGATATTCATTATTATTTCGTTGGGTTTTCATTTCAATTAATAGTTATGAAATAACATCATTATGCATTTTCTTTGCATCTCATAATATGTGTTACTTGTCTTGTTTTAAGCTATGACACGTCCAAAACTTTGAAATCAAATCTCAAAATTCTTGTCTTATCCTTGTAGATGTCTGATTGTGAACTTCGCAAGAAAGCCGCTAAGCGTCATGCTAAGGAAAAATCTAATCGCCATATCGCATCCATACTCACTGACAAGTTGGCCACACTTGTCCCTACCATCATTAATGCAGTCATCCCAAATCTTAATGGTAACTTGAGTGAAAACTCAAACAGAGATAATGACAGCAATGATGGAACCAAAGGGAACAAGTGCACCTTCAAGCACTTTAATTCTTGCCACCCCACTAAGTACAATGGCACGGAAGGAGCTACCGGTTTACTTGAATGGTTTGAGAGTATGGAGAATACCTTCATAAACAGTGACTGTCCTGACAACTTACGTGTTCGCCATGCCTCTAGTGTTCTTCAAAAGAGAGCACTTACCTGGTGGAATGGTGAAAAGCACAACCGTGGGACAGAAGCTGCTTTAGCAATGTCATGGGAGGATTTTAAGACCATTATGACCACTGAATTCTGCCCTCGAAGTGAGATGAAAAAGTTGGAAGATGAGTTTTACCATCTCAAGCAGGATAGTGGAAATAATGTTCCTTACAACAACCGTTACCATGAGTTAAGTCTGCTGATTCCTCGTATGGTAACCCTGATGTCTTTAGCTATTGAAAAGTATATCGAGGGATTGCCACCACAGATTCATGACACAGTGATGGGGAGTAAACCCGCTACTGTTGAAGATGCTATCCGTCTCGCTGCATCTCTTACTGATAAGCATGTCAAAGATGGTACCCTAACTCGTAAAGGTACTAAGTGAACCGCTGAAACCTCTGCAACCTCTGTTACTACTGGACCTGCTAAAGTAACCTCTGCCACCGCCACGGGATCTAATAAGAAATGGAAAGGTAGGAAGCAAAACTATGTTATAGTTGCACCCGTTAACCAAGTTCCTGTTGCTAACCCACCTACTGCACCTCAAACCCAAAAGACTTAAGGAACCTATTCTGGTTCACACCCTAAATGTACTACATGCAACCGTCACCATCCCACCAATTTACCCTGCTGGAAGTGTGATACATGCGGTCGAGTGGGTCATACTGCCTCACACTGCCGTAGAACCAATAATACCCAAAACCAGAAAACCGGTCAAACTAGAGCTTGCTACGCTTGTGGTGATCCTAACCATACGCAATATAACTGTCCTCACCTTGCTGCTTTTATTCAATCTCACCAACCAGCTACAACAGCCCCAGCAGTTCCAGCCATTCAAGCAGCTCCAGCTCGTGGTCGTGCTTTCAACATCAATGCTAATCAAGCTCAGGATGCCAACGACGTGGTTAATGGTACATTTCTTATTAATGAGTTATATGCTTCAATTTTGTTTGATACCGGCGCGGATAAGAGTTTTGTCTCATTAGAGTTTGAACCTTTGCTTGCTCGTGCTCGTGCTCGTTCTCATCTTACTCATCCTTTCACTGTGGAGGTTGCTGATGGCAATCCCATTCTCATAAAATCCGTTATCCGCAATTGCACGTTAAATTTAAATGACTATGATTTCTCCATTGACCTTGTACCCATGAAATTGGGGAGTTTCGATGTCATAGTAGGCATGGATTGGCTTTCTAAACACACGCCGAAGTTGTTTGCTTTGAAAAGTTCATTCGAATTCCACTTCCGTCGGGTGATTTTCTATGTGTTTATGGAGAAAAGTCATCAAAGGGTTTGAAACTCATGTCTTGCACTCAAGCTCACAAATACCTTTGTAAGAAGTATGTATCCTTCTTGGCTCACGTTGTGGAAAAGAAGGACAAGGGCAAGAGTATTCAAGATGTTCCAGTCGTTTGTGATTTCCCAGAAGTTTTTCCAGATGATTTACCTGGTTTACCTCCTGTTCGTTCTCTTGATTTCCGAATCGATCTTGTCCCCGGTGCAAACCCTGTCGCCAAAGCTCTATATCGTCTTGCACCTTCGGAAATGCAAGAACTTGCCAGTCAACTTCAAGAATTGACTGACAAGGGTTTCATTCGTCCAAGTTGCTCGCCTTGGGGAGCTCCAGTTTTGTTCGTTAAAAAGAAAGATGGAACTTTTCGTATGTGCATCGACTATCGCGAGCTCAATAAGCTTACGATAAAGAACCGATACCCTTTGCCTCGCATTGATGATCTTTTTGATCAACTTCAAGGTGCAGTCTGCTTTTCAAAAATTGACCTTCGTTCGGGATATCATCAACTTCGAGTTCATGAGGATGATATTCCCAAAACTGCTTTTCGTACTCGCTACGGACACTATGAGTTCATGGTTATGCCTTTTGGTCTAACCAATGCACCCGCCGTATTTATGGATCTTATGAACCAAGTATGTAAACCATTCTTGGACAAATTTGTAATTGTTTTCATCGATGATATTCTCATATATTCCAAAACCAAAACCGCCCATGAGCAACATCTTCGCCAAATTTTGAGCCTTCTTCGTGATGAACAACTGTATGCCAAATTCTCTAAATGCGAATTTTGGCTTAAGGAAGTTCAATTCCTTGGTCACGTAATAAACGACAAAGGAATACACGTAGACCCCGCTAAGATCGAAGCCATAAAAAGTTGGATCGCACCCAAATCTCCCACCGAAGTTCGTTCGTTTCTCGGTCTTGCTGGCTATTACCGTCGTTTCATTGCAAATTTTTCCAAGATCGGGGTTCCACTCACTTCTTTGACTCATAAGGATAAACTTTTCTTGTGGGGACCCAGTCAGGAAGAAGCCTTCCAAACTTTGAAGTAAAAGCTTTGCAACGCCCCTATTCTGTCTCTTCCAAACGGTGTTGAAGATTTCATGGTATATTGTGATGCCTCAAACCTTGGCCTTGGGTGCGTTCTAATGCAACGAGGCAAGGTCATCGCTTATGCATCGCGACAACTCAAAACATCCGAGAAAAACTATACCACCCATGATCTTGAGCTAGGTGCAGTCGTTTTCGCATTGAAGATTTGGAGACACTACCTATATGGTACAAAATGTGTGGTCTTCACTGATCACAAAAGTATTTAACATATTTTCAATCAAAAGGATCTAAATATGCGTCAACGACGATGGGTCGAATTCCAAATGATTACGATTGTGAGATCCGTTATCATCCTGGAAAAGCAAACATTGTTGCTGATGCTCTCAGTCGCAAAGAATACACCCAACTTAATTGCATTCAAACCCATGACATCAAACTTCGAATCTATGAAGCCCAACATGTTTCGGTCACCGAAGGCAACATGTATGATGAGATGTCTTGTGGAGCTGAGAATCTTTTGGAAACGAAACATGGTTTACTTTACCTCTCAAATCGTCTTTGGATTCCTGATCGTGATAACCTTCGAACTTTTATCATGGACGAGGCTCATAAGTCTCGTTATTCCATTCACCCTGGTGCTGATAAGATGTATCAGGATCTGCGTCCTATGTATTGGTGGCCTGGTATGAAGAAGGACATAGCTCACTACGTGGCTAAGTGCCTTACTTGTGCTAAGGTCAAGGCCGAGCATCAACGTCCATCTGGTTTGCTTGTACAATCAGAAATTCCTGTGTGGAAATGGGAGAACATTTCTATGGACTTTATTACTAAATTACCTCGCACTACTCGAGGTCATGATAGTATTTGGGTCATTGTGGATCGTTTAACCAAATCCGCACACTTCTTGCCCATCCGTGAGACGTACTCGGTTGAAAAATTGGCTAATCTATACATTGCCGAGATCGTTAGTCGTCACGGGACTCCTTTAAGTATCATTTCTGATCGTGATAGCAAGTTCACATCTCGTTTTTGGCAAACTCTTCATGACGCATTGGGAACCAAACTAAATCTTAGCACAGCATACCATCCTCAAACATATGGTCAGACGGAGCGTACTATTCAAACGCTAGAAGATATGCTTCGAGCCTGTGTCATAGACTTTGGTGGTAATTGGGATTCACACTTACCTTTGGTTGAGTTTTCGTATAACAATAGTTATCATGCCAGCATCCGTATGGCGCCATTTGAGGCCCTTTATGGTCGCAAATGTCGTTCTCCTGTGTGCTGGAGCGAGGTCGGTGACACTCAGATTACCGGTCCTAAACTGGTCCAGGAAACAACAGACAAAATTGCTTTTATTCGTGGATCCTTGCAGGCAGCTCAGAGTAGGCAAAAGAGCTACGCTGATCAACGGCGTAAACCCTTGGAATTTCAAGTTGGTGACATGGTCCTTCTCAAGGTTTCACCTTGGAAAGGTGTGTTTCGGTTTGGGAAAAAGGGAAAACTTGCCCCAATATATGTAGGCCCATTAAAAATTTTGGAAAAAGTTGGAAAAGTGGCTTACAAGTTAGACCTGCCAGTCGAACTTAGCAACATCCATCCTACCTTCCACCTATCAAATCTAAAGAAATGCTTAGCTGATGAAAATCTGCATGTTCCACTCGAGGATGTCCAGATTGACGAGGCGATGCATTTCATTGAGAAACTGGTGGAAATTGTGGATTATGAAGTTAATACCCTCAAGCGCAGTCGCATTCCTATTGTCAAGGTTCGTTGGGAGTCTAAACGAGGTCCAGAGTTTACTTGGGAACGTGAAGACCAAATGAAGTCAAAGTATCCTTACCTATTTCCCGAGGAGTCCACTTGAAGCAATTTCGGGACGAAATTCTCAAAAGCAGGGGATACTGTGACATCCGTCACCTTTTACTTTCACCTTTGTACAACTTCGGTCCTTCATGTATGCTTGTTTGATATTTCTAGTACTTGTAATCTTGGGTTTTTTTTATCAATAACGAAAGCCCATTAGTCCTTTTCATTTAATTATTACATCGCGCAATTATATATCTATTTATGCTGTTTGTTATGTTTTTAGCGTTAAAATATATATATTTACGTCTTTTATACATTGTATTGGTTCGATATCAAAGGGTTATGGAACTCGAGGACGCGTTTAAAAACAAAAAAAAAATAGTTGTTGCTAACCAGGTTCGAACCTGGGTACATAGCAAGCCAACACTTAACACACATAACCAACACCACTCCACCATTCTTGATTTTGTTGATTTTATTTGACACAATGAAACTTATAATGGTCCTAGCTGCACACCAACTTTCAATCCGTTTCTAACGCGCCTATTTTTCAAATTCAATCACAAGGTTTCAAGCGCCTCAATCATACCAACCTTCCATACTTACGAATTCCTTGATTAAACGCGTTAAAAGCTGTCAATTAATCGAATTTAAGACATTAAAAACTTTCCTAAAACCCATCTTTTGAATTCGTATATGTAGGCCATGAAATTTCGATTAAACTCACTCACCCATACACAAGAGTGCGACTAAGAGAATCCCTCTAAAATCTCTCGCCCTCATACTCTCTATCTTCTTATTTTTGAGCTTCTTGTTTGTGACTTTGTGCTCAGAATTCATCATCGATTGGTACACCGTAATCCTTGATTTTATATGCTTTTGATTCGGTTTTTAACAAGGATTAAAAGCCCTAAACATTTGTTTGTTAACTGCAACGAATTAAGGTCCAATTGAGTCGATTGTGGATTAGGGTTCTAAAGCTTTAAATGGGGATTTTGGTTCTGCAGGTTTTAATATAAAAGATTTCGAAACTGTTATAGGCAACAAACACACACCCAGACCAGTTGGTCTGGGCGTGACCATGCACAGGTCTGGTCAGGGGATCAAATCCTGGGCTGGCCGTTTTTTTTTTCTTTTTGCCCTTTATTCAGCTTTTCTTTAATAGTATTTGAAGAGTTATGAAATTTTAGACCATAAATGTAGAGATGTCATGTCAAATATATGTAAAAAAGTTTGTTCTAGGACAAAAAAAAGTGCATCATCAAACATAAATGTTAGACATTAATACATAAGAACAAAATTGTAAAAAAAATTGTTATTATTTACAAAAGTACATGCCCTACAAAAAAAAACATTAACAAAAGTTGTAAAAAAGAAATCAAAACTACTAAAAGTTGTTACACCATTTTCCATTTATGTTTTTTTTTTTTTTCCTTTTTCATATCCATCCTGGCACATTCTTTTAGAACTCACATATACAAAAATAAAATTTGTAAAAAAGTTGAGATGTCATGTCAAATGGTGTAAGGAAAAAAGAAATGGACTATTTAGGCCATAGGGTGCTAGAGCCTATGGGGCTAATATGTACAAAAAAATTTGTAAAAAAAGTTATTATTGAAAAAAGAAATAAAAAAGTACTAAAAGTGCCTAATACCTTCCAACCTACCCTCTCACCCCATCAAAGCCTTATGTAAAAAAAATTTGTACATATTGCAAAGAATGACCAAGGATGGAACAGAACAAGGACAAACAAACAAAAAAAAAAGAAAATGGAAAATTCTAAGTGTGTAATTTATAAATATTGCATAAAATATGTTACGTATGAATCAAAACTGGGGAAAAAATGTGACAACAAAAGTTAAAAAATATTTGTCCCTAAAGTTAAGAAAAAGATAACCAATTTACTTTTGGGTAGATGAGAGGTAGAGGTGAAACATAAAAAGACAAAATAAAACAAAAAGAAAAAGGAAAAAATGTAAGTGTGTAACTTAAAACACGTTGTTACACAAATATGTTACGTATGAATCAGCCTGGAAAAAAATTGTCGCAATAAATGTTTCAGAAAAATGTTAGTGTTGATATTAATAGAAGGACAACTATTTTACTTTTTGGTAGGTGGGAGGTAGTAGTAATTTTGATAACAAGACTGAAATGTTACTGTTACAGAGATATGTTACGTATGCATATCAAATAAAAAATGAAATCCCATAGTGAATAGTGATTCTTTTCTAGCACGGGATTTAATGTAACACCACTGTGTAAACGCTATTTTATGCTCTTTTGCAGAAAGTACACGCCTCTCTATTAAAATGACTGTCACCATAATTGTCAAAAAAACATTGGGTAAAATGAGACGTGTAAAAATTATAATACAAAAAAACTTTATGTAACATCAACCTATCACGATTGATGTGAAAAAAAAAGGCTTTAATGTAATATTTTAAATGTGAAAAGCCATGTAAAGGATAAAAAAAAACTAAGTAAATAGATTATCGTTTGGTTTGGGTATTTGGTCTTATGTAAAACTTTTTATATTATATTGTACGTTAACACTTTTAGACAATTATAAAAAATTGGTTGATGTTACATAAAGTTTTAGACAATTATAAAAAAAATGGAAAATTTGTAAGTGTGTAATTTAAAAAAAACGATACGTAAAATATGTTACGTATGAATCAAAAAGACAACTATTTTACTTTTTTGTAGATGAGAGGCAAAAAAAAAAAAACAAAAAAAAAGGAAAAAATGTAAGTGTGTAATTTAAAGATGTTATTACACAAAAATGTTACGTATAAAATCAACACTAGAAAAAAATGTAACAAAAAAAAAACTGTTTAAAAAAATGTTACTGTTGACATTAACATAAGGAGAGCTATTTTTTACTTTTTGGTAGGTGAGAGGTAGTAGTAATTGTGATAACAAGGATATCAAATATAAAAGTGAAATCCCATAAACGCTATTTTATTCTCTTTTACATAAAGTACACCTTATTAAAAAACTTCTAAAGTGTAACATCTAAGCATATTTATTTACTTTACCTACCTAAAAGGTTTGATATAAATGATGCCAACCAAAGTCTAAGGGCCCAAAGTCTTATTTAAGTGAGGAGATTTACTATACTGATAACTCATAAGTATCAAAAAAAATCTACAAAAAAATATAGCATAGAGACAAAAAACTCAAACCAAAAAAAGGAATGTCAACTTGGCAACAATATGGAAAGCATAAGGTAAATCAAGGAAACATGGAAGAAAAATCAAAACAGGTGAAATACGTGAAGGTTGGGAAAAGGCTAAGGAAATTAGCAACAACACCTACAAGTACCTCAACAAATGCTTCTACATCGTCTATGCGGATGTCCGCTTCTAAAGATGTATATGCCAACATGAAGGTTAGTGTGTGTTACCGTATTAAAAAATAAAGACAACTATTCCTATTGATGAAAATAAAATTTTGTCTGTTGATTTAAGGTTGTCAAAAAAGAGGAACACGGCTTAAAAATTACAAAAAGGGAAGAACGAAATGTTCCAAAAATCTTTGAAACTAAAAATCATGTATTTGGTGGAGAACGGAAAATGCACGTCCCTCCTAGTGGAAAAATTGAATCCGATGATGAATCGTTTAATGCTAATCATCACGGTTCGTTTTTTTCAACTTACGGGGGGACATTTAACGGTGGTCCAAGTAACATACGCGTTGCAAGAATTCCAAAAAAGGAAGAAGGAAATGTTCGTATGGCTCCAAAAAGGGAAGATGAATTTGAGGACGATGATGAATGGTATAAAACTATTGATTGGGATTATTATTTCGCAATTCATCCAAAAAACATACACGTTCCAAAGATTTATCCACAACCAGGAAGTGGTGAAACCAAAAAACCCCCACCTATTATTCAACCTTATGATGGGTTTGATTGGTTTTCGGATGATGAATGGTTTAGTGGAATTGATTGGGATTTGTATTCTCCAACCCGTGGAACTAACTGAATTCTAAGAAATGTGTTCCAAAATTCGTATTCTGAACCTATTTGTATTTTCTAGTGTTCGTATTCTCCAATATGAATTGTTGTTTATTAAGTTTGGAGTAATTATAACAAGTATTGTTATCAAAAAAATTGTTTTTTTGGGGTTAATATCAACTAACCTTATTTTTTGTTTATTGTAACACCACATTACGTGTGTGAGTATAAGTATTTATATGTTATGTTTGTTCAAAATTACAACAAAAAAAAAAGCTCTAGAAAAAATAGTTTAATAAAAATGAAAAAACAGAAATTTAAAAAGAAAAAAAGTGTTCTCTATTAAAAACAAATTAGACTTAGTATTTGATAGTGTGATGTAGACATCTTGATTTTGACTACACACTTACAACTAGTACAAAATCAAACATACTTTGCAATTATATATACTACTTTTTTTTTTTGCAAAAAAAACAATCACGTGCATGTGTACCACATTAACAAGTTTACCATTCACCTAGCTATTCCTAGTATAGCCTACTCACTAGCTTCCAAAACATAAGATATAATATAAATAAAGGGATTGTGTCCACCAATTTGTGTCCAAAGGCATCTGTATATCATATCCCCATCGAGAAAAACACATTCAAAATTTTCTTTTATTTCCTTACCTTCTTCACACAAAAAGTGGTATTGTGTTAACTGCATGGAGTTGTGTAATTGTAGAAGAGAAGCAATTGTCAAGACCTCTTGGACAAACGACAACCCGGGTCGACGATTCTATACTTGTCCGTTACAGGTACAAAAATGGAACAAAAAAATGTTTATTTTTTAGAAATTTATAGTTTAATAAGTTGGAATGTTTATCGGCTAAATGTTAAAACTAAAGTTGTATAATTTGAATCAGAACGGCTGTCAGTACTTCAAGTGGTTTGATCCGCCAATGTGTGAACGCTCGACAAAGATAATACCCGGTTTACTAAGGTCAAAGAATAGGCTGGAAGCAGAAGTTGGTTACCTCAATACCAAGCTAAAAAGGAAGAATTACATAATATGGTGTCTTGTTATATCATTAGTATTTTCGAAAGTCATCTGGGGGGCGGCTGGATATGAATGAAGATATTTATTATTTGTATGATTTTATAAGGTGGTTTTATATGTTGTGTGTAAACCGAATGGTGTATAATGTAGCGGACATCTATCCAACTTTATGTTTCCAAAAACAAAGTATGAGATTTAAAATGTTTTTTTTTCATAAATTTAACAAGGTTGACAACCATGATTTTGATACCTAAAAAAAGAATTTCATGTGCAAAAAGAAGATAAAAAAATAACAACGAAAAAACATAATACGAAAAATAACGTTTTACATTACATAAACCACGTAACCACTACATAAACAGATAAGCACTACATAAAAAACAACATAACTATGCTGAGCCCAAAAAGGATGCACAATCCACCATGAAGTTCAAGATGTTACAGAAGTAACAATCTGGAGTAGCAAAATGTTACAGTAGTAACAGACTGAGTAGAGTTAATAGTGATACACCTAAAGACAAAAAGAACTTCAAAAAAGATAATTGGCTCAGAGATAGTCAACATAAAAACAGACCTAAGTAGCTGAAGAGGGGGTCTGGCTTTGGGAGCTGCCACAGCCAGAATCATTCTCCACAACCTTTGACATCTTCCTACAGTTACGGGAATCATGATTTATAACATATTTCATGCAAGTGTGGCAGAGTCTAGGAGCTTTAGGGGGCTTCGCAGCCTTCGCTTCAGCAACAGCAGACTTCAAACGTCGATTCCTTCCACAACCCTTAGTACGAACAACTTCAGGATTGTTACATTCAACCTCCACATCGAACGGTTGGCCCACCAACTCCTCAACAACAGCCTCATTTGATTCAACAGTAGGAGCTTCAATAGACCTGTGATCAACAAGATTAATCTTGATATCTTTTAAGCGGTCAACCAAGTTAGAGAGAAGATCGGTGTCAGTACGAACGACATTAACACATTCTGTAACCAAATCTAAAATCTGATTACGCATAACAGCTAGAGGGGTGTTATCAACGCCATAACGATTTTCAATGGAAAAAATCCTCTTCGGCAATGCATCACGTAACCACCTTGCAGAAATATACATGGCAGGAATCTTTTGAACATTCTTTACCCGATAAACACAAAACACGTGACAACAAAGATAACCAATTCGGATGAAACCCCTACACGAACATTCAGCCGATGAATCAAATGGGTTGAACTTTACCTGGTAGGAAAAAAAGAATAATTAAAAACTTGTACCAAGTAGGATCAAAGCCAACACATTTAATTGGATGTTCTAATGAATCTAAAAAATTTACCTCAAACACATTAACGTAACCGTTCATTCGATCTAGGTGAGTAACTGAGAAAACCAATATATCATCAACCGGTTTAGTGTTAGAGACATAACAACATTCCTTCCCCTTAGCAATCTCTTTTAGTACTTCAAGGAAAATGCTGTGAGTATACAACTCAAAAGCGTGTTTTTCAATGGCTAAACCGGTGCTGTCTATAAATTGTGAGGAAGAAGTCTTGTAATCAGCCATCCTTTGCCGGTATCGCTGAGCATCAATTCTAGTCTCATAACACATCATAAACTGAACAAGCGTATTAGCACTTGTGGAATTAACTTTGAAAGACGCATTAGAGCTTTCACAACGTGATGTAGTTTTCATCAAGCAACACATGGGGATCTCTCGAAAGTAAGCAGGCACCCAACGATCTCTGATCTCGTACATTTCATTCAGCCAAGAATGATCGTGCAAACCAAAGTTGTCCAACAGTTCTTGCCAACGGCTCTCGAAGGTAGATGGCTTTATATAAACATTCCAAACCAAGCGATGTATGCACTGCCTGAAATCTGTGTTCTGTAACATATCACCTGAAATCTGCAGCAAAAAAAAAGAAAATAAGTTGAATAAAATATCCTATAAGTATCAACAAAAAGATTTTTACACACTTATTACCTTGACAGGTAACTTCTTCATGATATGCCACATACAAAGGCGGTGGCGAGATTCAGTAAACACTTGGAGTATTGCTTGCCTCATGGCCGGGTCTTGATCAGATAAAACCAAAAGTGGTTGCTTTCCATGAGCTTTGAGAAACGATTGAAGCAACCATTTGTAAGAATCAATGGTTTCATTAAACAAGAGACCCGCACCAAAGGTTACACAATGCTTGTTATAATCCACACCAGTAAATGGAACAAAAATCATGTTGTACCTGTGACAGATTATATATGTAAAAAAGTGACTTATCAAACAACATAATATAGTGGAATAAAAATATAGGGACAGCTGACAGAAAAATATTAAAAAATGAAAGTAAGAATGATAAAAAATAACTAACTTATTGGTTTGATAAGTAGCATCAAATGCGACAACATCACCAAAAACCTTGTAGTTCAGCTTCGAGATTTCATCAGCCCAGAAAACAGAAATAAGTTGACCATTTTGAACAACAAAGTCATAAAAGAAATCTGGTAAGCTGTCAAAACGATCACGAAACCGGTCCAAAACTAACTGAGAATCTCTTTCACCAATATAAATTCTCAGTTTCTGGCTGAAGTTTTTGAAGTCGGATGGTGTACCATGGACATTATGATGCCCCCCCCCCCCCCCCCTTCAGAGAAACATAGCAGCTGTGAGCTTTAACCGGACCAATCTTGTTGAGGCTCATTTGATGAATAAACTGCTTAGCTGAAAAGCTAAGCTTCCTACCTGACTTTGTAAGATCACGATTATGAATATCGACAAGACAATGGTTATGCTCCTCTACAAACTTCTGAACAATAAAGCGACCACTATTTTTGCAAAACATAACACAAATGTGTGCATTGCAATCGCTGAGTGTAAAGGTCGTTTGACGAAATTTCAGGGATTCGTCGCATAAGGTGTCAAATGTACGCTTGTTTTGAGGCTTACCAGCTTTGTTACAACGATAATATTTATGCGTGACAATGCCGTTCCATACCTTGGATTGTCCTTTCCTAACCGAAAAACCAGATTCTTGAGCGTAAAGGACATAGAGGTTGTAGGCATCTTCCCAATTATCAAAAGAACGCCCAATGATTGGAGTAACCTTCAAATCAACATTTGGAGTCCACATACGGGTTCCATTCGGAGTTTGGAAGACATAAAAAGGCTTCTGGTTAATCTCTGTAAAAACACAAAGAGGCATATGGCGAAAATTAGTATGTTGGTCATGTTTTAAAAAAAAGGTCAGTGGGCCAAACATCTTTAAAAGTTAAGAAAAGGTATAAAAGAAATTAAAATGTGTTGGGCAATTATGAAACAAAAATTGTTTTATTTAGCCAATTTCCTTGATTGATTATCATACACAACATTCTTTATATACAAAAGTCAAGGGTCCTCCACTCATAAATGGGGAGTTATGACTCTTAAAATGAGATTTAATATCTTCTAAATATTAGTTTGACAATGTTGACTATTAAACATACCCTTAAACATACTTGGCTACAAACATAAAAATAACACTTAGAAAAAAAGTTAGTTGATATTTTCAAAAGGAAATGCATGTACTCTGTGAAGGTAATACACTAAGCTTTTTTATTTCGCTTTTTTTCACTAACCAAACATAAGGCACAAAAATGCAAATGATTCTATGAAACATAAAAAATAAATTACATAAAAGCACACAGTGACGGGTCATCAGCATATAAGGAAATAGTGTAACATTTTACAAAAAAAAAAAAAAAAAAAAAACATGATGAAAAAAAGTATAAAAGAAATTAACATGTGTTGGGCAATTATGGTGAAAAAAATGTTTTATATAGCCAATTTCCTTAATTGATTATCATACACAACATTCTTTATATACAAAGTCAGGGGTCCTCCACTCATAATGGGGAGTTATGACTCTTAAATGAGATTTAATATCTTCTAAATATAAGTTTGACAATGTTGACTAGGTCATCAGTGACGGGTCATCAGCAGATAAACAACATCAGTTTGACAATGTTGACTAGGTCATCAGTGACTCTTAAATGAGATTTAATATCTTCTAACAAACGTTCTAAAAAAAAAGGAATATAATAAGACACCACACTTAAATATGTTAGTGTAAAAGGTGTTACTTTTGTGAACTTACAACACACAGATGGCCCAAAATTAAAAAAACAACATCTTGGTTTACATAAAATGATTTGGTTACTCTAAAAAAAAACTTATATTGTAAAGTATTTTTTTTTACATGCAATTAGTTTACAAAAACAGAACTATGCAAAAAAATTATTTATGTAAAAAAAATGGGATAAAAATTGTTATATTGTTTTAAACTCTGCAAACATATACCTATTGTTTTAAACTCGGCAAACATAAAAAAAATGTAACTAGATTGTAAGATCATTTCATACAAAAAAGAAAGCAGGTTTTAAAAACTTAGGGTTAAAAAAACTGGAAAAAATTGGTACAAATGGAAAATATGGATTTGCACGTAAGAAAAAGGATAAAACAAAAAACAACACCTGGACCGTCCTCAGCAACAACATGAGACACAGATCTGCTATGTATGGTAGGGTTGTTATCTGAAAAATTAAACAAAAAAACATAAAAAACTAGAAAACAAAAAAACAATAATAAAAATAAAATGTACCTGGACCATCCTCAACAACAACATGAGACAGAGATCTGGTATGTAGGGGAGGGTTGTTATCTGAAAAATTAAACAAAAAACCATAAAAAACTAACAAACAAAAAAATAATAAAAATAAATGTGGAGGTTTGAAGAGTTGTGCAACCTGTCAGATGTAGAACAACCGAAATTGGATCCTCATTAAATTCGGAGAACTGGTCCTAGTTGTGAGGGACAAGGTGGGTAGGAGAGCCAAAATCACTGTCATCGTCCATGAAATCAGATTGGGTTGAACGATTGGGGACAGAATTGAATGAGGAAGCCATTTAATGAAACGCCGTTATGGTGGAGAGAAGGAGTGAAAATGGGATAATGAAAATGGTGGTTGACTCTATCTCAAGATGATGTTATTTATTGATAATGGAGGTGGAAACACTTTTTGATAGTACAAAAAGGAAGGTGAAAAAGGATGTCTGCGTGAATATGTTGTCAGGATTTAAAAGAGATCTTATGGTCAGTGCATGGGGGAATGACCAACATTCATTTGACAATCTTGCCCTTGGTGAGCTTCATAGTAAGGGTATACGTGGATGGATGTGCACCATTGGATGGGTTTTCAGGGTTTCCACAACTCACCAAGGTTTCTATAGGATACTTAGCCTCTATATATATATATATATATATATATATATATATATATATATATATATATATATATCTTAATTAAATGCAATTAATTATTAAAAATAGCAAATATGGTCCAAAACTTTTATAAAAATTATTCTAGCTTCACAAGACTCTAAAGTTTATGTTTGTAATTTTATTTTTTTCGAAAAATATTATTTAATATTTTTAATGTATTTATTTTGTTTAAATCATAATTAATTCATAAAAAATCATTTTTAATCATTTTAACACCAAAATTTTTGTGAAGTTATTCCTAACCATATAAAACCTTATACAAATTTTATTTGCTGTAAAAATATAATTTTTAGCCGTTTTTACAATTTATGTAGATTTAATTGATTTAATTCAATTAAATTCTGTTTTAATTAAAAATAAGATGGAAAATAATTTATAAAATTATTTTTCACTTATAACATACCTAAACCACTGTTCAAAAATGAAAATAATGTTTTTGCATTTTATTTGTATTTATTTCCTAATTATTTCATTATTAATAATAATAAATCAATATAAATTACTAAAATATCAAAATTTTGAGTTTAAAATTCTGGAATATATTTTATACATATCAGAATAAACTTGACTTAAAATTTTTATATTTATTTGGTTATTATTATTTTTTTCACTTTTATTCGTATTTATTTAATTAAAACAAATTAGGGTTAATTCAAAAACCCAAAAATCCCCAAATTTTATAAACCCTAAGTATCCAATCCTCGATACCTTAGATTTTAAGATTCACTCTCTTATAAATTATTATTCTTTTAGGTTAAATCGTTGGGATCTTTATTATTTAAACACTCACCGTTCGGTAGGATCAAATCCCTACGCACAATGTGAGTATATCTTTCCCCTTTTTACTATTTACTCTTTTGGGGTGATTCATGTACCATAATTATTAAACTTACGTATGTTTTTTTTTTACAAAGCAATGTGCTCTTTGATATGTTTTGTGTGAATTGTATGAACGATTTGTCAAAGTCATTAACCTTTGCGCCGCACCTAACAATGAGTAGTACTACGAGTTATCCCTTGATTGACTTACGTGAACAAGTTAAGTCCTTGGTCATTGTTATGGTTTTTATTGAACGATGTATGAACGCTTGTTGAACGATGTGAGGCTTGATTTCGACCCTTTTACATATTACAATATCATAGCACATAAATTGTGAATTACTACTTAAACTAAATAGATATGCTCACCAATACATTATATGTGTTGACAAAATATTTTGTACATGTTTCAGGTGCAATTTGATCAAGTTTTGTTATTCACGCTTAGGAGTTGGACCTAGTGCTTTAATAAAGTTGAACTTTGTTTATTATGTTCTGTATTACTCTAAGACAATTTGCCTTTTGGTTTGAATAATGGAATAGTGTTATAATTATATTTACATTTTAGTCCATGTGCTTTTGAACAATCGTCACTACGTGACACCTCGATGATTCCGCCATCGGTTGGGGTGTTACACTATAGAGGCGATTTTTTAGAACGTTAAACTCACATACCTACTAAATCTACTCATCGGACGTCGGGTATTAGGTGATCTCATAGGCATTGGGTATACCCGAATAGTTTGTTACAAAATACTTGTTTGATTGAATTTTCAAATACATTTCTATTATACTTCCTAAATTTTATGTCATTTATATTTTGGCCAACCGTACAACCCAAACTCTCTTAAAAATACCATTTCTTTTAAATATGCAATGAATTATGTTATTTATCACCATTTTATAGCTCGTCCAAATTTTAATAGACCTGTATTTTGCCCCCCCTAAAAAATAATTTTAGATCCGTCACTAGATATAACTATAACAAGTTCGTCGCAAAATTGATTTAACCGACAACCACTTATCATGAAAATTGTGACAGATATAGCGATAGAGTATGTGTCACACATGTAATTTTACTTTACCTAATCTAAAATTTGTATTCGAAATTGTATCCGAAAAGTGTTATATTGAAATGCTAGTAAAGAATTAACCACATGATTTAATATCTAAATTTTTATTTTAATTAAAATTTTAACGACATCATAAGTTATTATTTTACTTTTTATATTGGTTTACAAGATCGAGCAGAGATTTTTGTTTGTTTATTTTTCTGTAATTTTGGACCTCAACAATTATTTTTCTGTATTTTTTTTTTTTTTTGTTTATTTTTCTCTCTCGCTCTTTTTTCTTTTGGGCCAAGCAATGATGGTGGCTTATGTGTTGAGCTACAGTAAAAGGAAAGAAAAAGAAATGGGAATAGCTTTGCCACGACTTCAGTGCAAGCCCAAAATAAAGACGAGTTTCTGTTATTTGTTTCAAGCTAAACGTTTTACATGAGTCGGAATGTTAAAAATATAGTTAGAAATAAATAGTTGTGTTAGGTGTTGTTTAGCAACTTCTGAATGGGTAAGTGTTGACCAGTGGCGGATCTAGAAATGAAATTCAGTAGTAACGTTTTTCATTTTTTTTCATTTTAGTAGCAATGTTTTTCAAATTTCGTAAAAAAAAACAAAGTTTCCACAAATTTTCCACTACGCGCGCGAAGTTGAGCAGCAACGGACGCGGCACCTAGTTATATACTAGGTCTGCCCCTTGTGCTGACCCAGTAAGAGGTCTGAATAGTCAAGAGATTCTGAATGGTTAAGTGCTGACCCAGTAAGACGTCGTTGGGTTTCGCTTTTTTGTTTTTAATCATGTCTTCGTCCGTCGCTCGCTGGAGAAGGCCTGTCTCGTTCCTTCAGCGCGGTCGCACTCATACACAGCATCTGAATCAGTCAGATGTGTCTCGAAAGCTGACCCGTTAAGAGCCTTGGTCAAACCCGTGGCTCGTTCAGATGTCCCGGCCAAACATCACCAGGTCTGACCGAATCAATCAAGTGCCTCTGACTGCTTCATTCAGATGGAACCAAACAGGGGCTTAGTTAAATTAGTTGTTAGTTGGTGTAATGTTACAATTATTAACTATGTATTAATTAAGAGATGGGTGAATAGTATAGCTCATCTCTTATTGGTTGAGAAAGGTGGTGGTAATTTTATATTATTTTTGTTTTTCACATAATCACTTAATAATAAATATACTTGGTTTCATGTTAAAATAAAAGTTTGTTTAGGGATGTAGTGGTTTGAGGTTCACTTCCTAAGAGGGGGGTTGTGAGTTTGAGACCAGACATGAGCATTTTGTCTCTTTTTTTTTATTTACACAACATTATTTTGTATTAAGTACAATTGGTTTCATATAAAATCACAAATTGGCTGTGGTGTAGTGGTTTGAGGTGCTCATTCCTGATTTATGTATTAATTAAGAGATGGGTGAATAGTACAGCTCATCTCTCATTGGTTGAGAGAGTTGGTGGCAATTTTATATTATTTTTGTTTTTCATATAATCACTTAATAATAAATATACTTGGTTTCATGTTAAAATAAAAGTTTGTTTAGGGGTGTAGTGGTTTGAGGTTCACTTCCTAACAGGGGGGTTGTGAGTTTGAGACCAGACAAGAGCATTTTCTCTCTCTTTTTTTTCATTTACACAACATTATTTTGTATTAAGTACAATTGGTTTCATATAAAATCACAAATTTGCTGTGGTGTAGTGGTTTGAGGTGCCCATTCCTGATTGAGATGTCATAGGTTCGAGGCTGTGGGCGAATTTTCTTTTCCATTTCCATCACATTATTAAATGTTAAATATATTTGGTTTCATATAAAATCACAAGTGGATTGGTGGTGTAGTGGTTTGAGGTTCACTTTTGTAATGACTGGTCACAAATTCAAGACCGAGTGGGGGCATTTTATATTTTTTTTCTCCATGACAGTATTTCATGTTAAACATAATTGGGTTAGGAAAAAAATGCAAATTAGGTTGGTGGTGAAATAGTTTGAGGTGTGTTTCCATAAGTGGAAATCTTAGGTTTGAGACCTGGTTTGAAGCAGCCATTTTTCCAAAAAAAAAAATTGTGGTCGCTTACGCCAACATTGTCACATTGGTACCCTCATAAACTAAAATGATAATAACAGGGAACGCGCCACAACGCGCGTGGGAACCCCCTAGTTTATAAATTATAATCACAAGTTTTGTGCCTAGGTGTTTTCTCTCCATATCTAGGTTATGGGGTCACAATTAGGGATGAGCCCGGTCAAGGATGGATATATGCCCAGGTCAGGGTGTGCTCGGGCTACCCCTCAACTTTGCATTCGAAGCGTAAATGTTATTTTATTCTATTGCGTGTTATGTATATGATACCCCTGAGTAAATATTAGGATAACTAGGGCTGTAAACGGATCAAACAAACATGAACAAGTCTTGTTCGTGTTCGTTTGTTAAGAAAAAAAACCTTAAGACAACCAACACGTGCAATTGATTTCATCTATTCATTATTCAAATTTGTATGAACATTCTTAATTAGGAAGAGACCCTAATCACGCACAAGCTTAATTACCTTACAAAATTTGAAGATGGAGGTAGTGTTAGCTAGCAACATATGAGAATAATTTGTTTATTATTTGCTAAGCAAAGGAAAGCCTAAAGAAGATGACCTCTTTACAAATCTTCCTTTCATTCTAGGCCTCTTCTCTGCATTCAATTTTCGTACCTCGTACCTTATTTTCTTCGAAAACAACCTTGTTCGCCTCTTTTCTCGATACCTAGACACCCTCGCCTCTCTCCCTCCGTCCAACAATGCTGGATTTCCGGTCATCATACCCATATCACCATAAGGATGATGATGATGATTATGATTATGATGCATTATCCCACATCCACCCTGAAAAATTAAAACAACTGTTAAGAGCCTTTGTTTATTGTTGACAGATAATTGTTGTAGTTTATTAATGGGATTCAATGAATATATATTTTTCTCCAACAATAACACACTAATAGATATGTGTAAATAAGAAAAGAAATATATAAACTATAAGGGTGTGAAATTTTCACTCTAACAGAGCAAGAAATTTATATGTTTGAGTAAGTTAAATCATAATGATCAATAGGGGTCTATTTCCGGGTCTAACACGTGAACACGTTAAGCTAAATTGGCCATGTTCTTGTTAAACCAATGGATTCGCGGCTTGACACACTTAACTACTTAATTATTTTCTATATTTTTAAACTAGCTGATTATCCCGGGAGTGTCCCGGGGTTGAAAAATCTAATATGACTTAATGAAAAAGGATAAAAAGAAGTAAACAGACTCAACCACTTTTAATGCTAAAGAAAGTTGTTCTAATGTTTATACTACGAAAAGGGGCTCTCATGCTGCGTTCTCAGCAGATTAAAAAAATCTCAACCTCTTTTAATGCTAAGCATATCGTTATAGCACATGAACATGGGCAATTCATATATGTAATAGTAGGTTTAAAAACATATATATTATCATAACACGATTAGTACTTGCCTATATATGATTAATAAATCACCTAAACACATGTGTTTTTTTTCTGCAGGAACAAAAACTCACTAAAAAACTTTTTTTTTTTCGTTTTTTGTATAACACTATGATGCTCGTTGGAAAAATAATAAACCGATCGTTAATTTGGTGTAAATTTTTTTTTTTCAAAAAAAAATGTCATACATAAAAGTTACTAACGTTTAAAAATTGTGAGTGAAAAATAAGGAAAAAATAAAGATAAAAATATTAATTAAAATATTTGAAATTTAAAAATAATAATTAACATTTAAAAATGTGAGAGGAAAATTTGGAAAAGATATTAATTAACATATTTGAAATTTTAAGATAATATAGATATAGATTTTATTTAAAAAAAAGAAAATAAAAATTTTAAAAATTTATCTTTTATTTAAAATAATAAATTCAATAATATCACCTCAAAGTGCCACATGGCACCCTCCATTGAATGCCACCTCATAGAAATTCAATTATTTTATTATAAGTTATAGATGTGTTTACATAATAATAAACTCTTTTGGCATTTTTAGACCAATATTTAAAATTATAAAATTAAACTTACAAGTTTTAAACTTAATTGCTTAAAAAATAAAAGTAATATCATGTATTTTGTTCAGGTTCATGTGAGTGACATAAACGATTTTAACATTCATAACGTGTTCACAAATACTACCGACCAAGTCTAAACACGACCCGTTTAACATCGCTATCATAAACCTGAATATAAGTAGAGTCGACTTACCATGCATTCCGGCCAACAATCATCGGCATTCAACTCCGGCCGGCCACCGTTCGTCCAAGGCGATCTCTGCTCATCCCAAGCAGCAATAATCCCATCAAAATCTAGCTTCAATATTATCTTCTTCTTATTATTTTCACCATCATATGTCCCTACATCAACAACATTATCATCTTCATCCATTTTCACCACCTTCTCATCTTTCTCCTCCCATAAGGGTGAATCATAATCAAAACTCAAATCAAACGGCTCTCTCATCATCTCCATCTCATACTGCATTTGTTCATCATCTTCTTCTTCTTCAACTTTCACTCTCTCCATACTCTTGCCTGAATCATCTTTCTCTCGGCATTCCAACAACCCTAATCCCTCCATAGCAAACATTTCATCATCAAGACCTTTTCCCAATAGGTTTTCCACGTCAGCAGCGAACTCCGCCAGCTCCACATCAGATGGAAGTACCAACCCGTTCAAACTGTTCAAATCGAATGTCAGTTTGGACCCCCGATGATGATTGGGGTCAACCGGAGGTGACAGTCTCACCTCTGGTTGATTCACGGGCGTCACTGCCTCATTTGAGTTCCCCGAAAGGCAAAGCTCTTCCGCAAAGAGATCAAACACCGGGACCTTGATAAGATATATGAGTTAGGGTTTATTAGGGTTTATTGTAATTATCTCTACCATAATTAGCATATACATTATTTTATAAACCTGATATAGAAGTTGCTCTTTGCATGCCACGGTAGTCGTGTCGTCACTTCCGATCTCTGGGACTATGTGAATGGGATTGAAACTCACACCACTTTCTTCTGACTTTGAAGTTTGACGAAATGCATGCTTGTTCTGGTTTCCACCCCGTGGAGTCCTAGGTTTCTTGGTGAAACCCTGGTGCCAAGGGGGGCGTGGTGTAGGCTTGTCTAAAGATAATAGGTTTAAAGAAGCTATCTTTAGACGAAGCCTTTCATGACGGCGAGCCAAAGGGTTCGCTGCATGAACTAAACCATCACACAATTGACATAAGAAAGCGTCATCAGCGGCACAGTACCATCGGGCACACTTTCTTATGCAATTATCACACGCCCGTGCCGTCTTTCCTCCTACAACTGTAGCCACTTTTGTATCCGATGAGACCATTGGGTAGGGATCTTAAAATGTAGGAACTTTTTTTTTTTTTTTTGAATACTTTCGAAAGTTTTATTTGGAAATGTATGATGGGATTATAGGGTTTGGGTGGTGGGTGTGACCCCACGGTGTGCACTTTTTACAAGGAACAGTGTATTATACTAAAAGGGTATATAAAGAAGCTATGGTAGATCCATTGGTGTGGTTCAAGAAGGTCCCACAAGAAGGCTTATCTTTATCTAATTGGCTGGTTATTGAAGTCCATCCTTGAACTTGTTTTGCTATTGGTTGCCTTTCCATTCGTTGGATTTCTTGTAGGGTCCAAGTAATTTAAGGAATGTTTGTATATAAAATAAATAGATAATAGAATATTCAAATGTAGAAATGTTTAGTCTTTAGTTAACTTGACTAACGTACAACTCATGAAACTGTAAACAACCGCTTATACCCATTCTTTATTCGTCATTTCTCTACAAATTTTTTAATTCTCGCAACTCATCAATCTGTAAACATGTATCAATTTTATGATTTATTCTCAACGAACTCATTAATTAATTCAATCATTTGTTTACTAATTAACAATATATATGTATATGTATATATGTTTATCGAGTTTTACTTCTTTTAACCATTCAAACTCTTGAATGTTAATCATACTAGTGGGTTTACCCGCGTGATGCAATGGGATCCACAAATGGGTTGCAATACAATATTATGATACTTAGAGGGTGTTTGGGATTGCGTTTTGAATCTGATTTTTAAATTATTGCGTTTTGAAAACGAAGATAATCAGTTTTTAGTGTTTGGATTGCGTTTTGAAAACGCAGATAATCAGTTTTTTAGGCTACCAAAACGCAATAATCTATAAGTAGCTCCACCTCTGCTTTTCCAAAACGCATAATCTGTTTTGAATAATCAAACACAAACACCCCCTTAGGTTTTTTTTCCGCAAGTTATGCAAAAAGAATAGAAATGTGCACACCATGTTTAACCGAGTATTTGTAGAAAGAAAAGAAAAGAAATGTGCACCGCCACTTACAACTGATTGCAGTTCATCATAAAAACCATGTACTCATTATTGAACAAATCTTAATAAACAAAAGGTATGTTACTGTAATAGACCAACATGAACATAAACATCACTCTTGTGTAAGTTGTCCGGTCATTGCATATCTACATAACCGTGTCATTGAAGACAACTTGTCAAATGATGAAGTTCATTTACTTGACAAAAGCATGTAGTAATAATATGATATTGTATACACTATCATATGAATATCACTGTCCATTTAGAAATTAAAAGTTGTTATTTGTAAGTTTGTAATAGATTTGCCCAACCTGACCCGGTAGCTAAAAAATTGCTCAATGTAGTCAGTGAGCCAAACCATCCCGTCCATTTTGCCGCTGGGTAGACGCATATATATGAAAAGGGTTTATAATATAAGTATTATCATGGCAAAGTTTTAAAACTCATACAAGTTTAGCTGAGATAAGATTATTCATTGTGGTAACATAAATTATTATCTTTCATCGTCATTATATGAAATTTGTTCAAAAATATTATTATCCCGTGTATTTATTTAGTTTGGGTGAGTTCTATTTCTATATAAAAGTTGATTATCTTCGTGGAGTATTTAAAGAAAAAAATGGTAAAATTTAGAAAATTGTAAAGAAACTCTTGGTATGTCATCTTAACTTTAGACAAATATACACATGCCTCCTTCTTTATAATGTATTATAGATATAGATAAATGTGCAAAACATTTACTCAAGTACATTATTATTATTATTATTATTATTATTATTATTATTATTATTATTATTATTATTATTATTATTATTATTATTATTATTTAAAGTGGATGTTGATTAATATCTTTTCGACTTTGTCTTCATGTAAACCTCACACGATGTTGAAGTTGACACTTTTGTTGGATGACCTTTCACATAAAACTTTAATGTACTAGCTGTGTAAAGTTATCAAGTCTTTTGTTTTTGTTGGCCCACGACCCACGACACTTCTAATAATCGGTCCCCAATTCCCTTTTTGGGCTGCTTGGCATTTTTTGATTGGATGACTCTCGAAACTCCTTTTGAAGCTATTTAGGCATTAGGCCCCATGTATCTTTCTATATCGGTACAATATATTATTCAAATATGTGACTTTTCATAATTCGAAGGATTGAAAATATCTAACATGTGACATCTCCAAAATTGTGTAAGTATTGCCAAATAATTTAAGACTTTGTTTGGAGGGGGTTACTATAAATGAGAAATCTTATACTAATAGACAATTTAAATCATTCAATCATTCAATCATTTTATAACGCTTTAATAAACAAATTAAAAGTGATAGTTTTGCAAAACCCAAAAAATCTTGAGTCCTTTAATATATATATAGGGGAAGGTTAATTTGAGAACACATATTGTTGGAAAAATGAGTCAAAATCAAGAGTCAACTGTGAAAGTCAACTGCCAAACATCTGTTTCCAAAGCTGCTGAAAGTTTCACGGGGTGATTCTGCCAAATATTCAAAGTTTTATTAGTGTTATAATATTGTTTGGTCTATTTGTAATAAGAGTCCTAAACTTGAAGGACTGATTGTGTCAACTTTGAAATAAGTTTGTTAGAGGTCGTTATGATCATTATTAGGGCTTATAAAGCTGATCAGGGTCTTCTTTTAAGGTGAATTCTCTGTAATCTGTTGCTTTCTAATTCCTTTTCTGTAATTGTTCTATCAATAATAAACTTGTGAATCGTTGGTTAATTGTTCTTGATTGTTCGATTGTTCTGGTGTTTTTACAACAATTGGTATCAGAGCAAGGTTGTGCTCGATTCAGAACATTCAATCGATTCAATGGTGAAAACAACGAAGTTCAAGTTGGAAAAGATTGATGGGAAGAACGATTGTCCTGAATGGAATAAAAGAATAGAAGAACGGAGTATATATGATTACAGTCAACAAGATGTATCATCAGAAGGTTATGGTTTTGATGTTCTTGTGGTGACTTGTGATGGATTCTGTTATGAAAGGTGGATGATGGATTCATGGTATTTCAGGGAATTGAAATATGAAGATCTTGATGAGGTCAAGATGGGTGATGGCAAGACTTGTGAGATTTAGGGGATTGGAGTTGTCACATTCATGATGGAAAATGGTATGATTGTTGATGTTCATGATGTGAGGTATGTTTCTGGTCTGAATAGAAGTTTAATGTCATTGGAATGTTTTGAAAGAAAAGGGTACCATGTGATTCTTAAGGATGGTAAAGTATTGGTTATGAAAGGATCAGAGGTTGAGTTGATTGGTACAAGGCAGAATAACAACACCTATCTTTTGAATGGAAAGATAGCGTTTGGGTCAGGTTCAGTAGAAGAAGGAGAAATATGTCAAGATACTCTTAGATGGCATAGAAGTTTGGGCCATATCAGGAATGAAAGACTTGTTGAGTTAAAGAATCAACAAGGGATTGATGGGCTAAACAGTTGTGTATTAAGAGGAACATTGGAGTTTCTTGTCTATTGATGGTGATCACACTAGAAGGGACTTGGTGTATGTTATAAAAAATCAATGGTAGTGATATCAGGAACTAGACAAGGGAATAATGTCTATGTTCTTGATGATCATGTGATACCAGAAAGTGTGCCTCATGTTATAGGGTCCATTGATCACACATTTGGACAAGTTATGATTAAAAATCGTAAACAAATGGGTATTAATGGGTTACATGGGATTGACTTGGAGTTTTTTTAGAATTGTGTGATGGGAATGTGTCACGGGATGAAAGACTCTAAGGGTGTTTAGTCAACAAAGTGTTTAGGTTTTGTTCATGGTAAGTTGTGTGGGAAATCAATGGGTTTGGCTCTATGTGGAGGTATTAATTTGTTGTCCAGTATGGATGTTCTTCCAACAATGGTAAAGGTACATGTTTTGGAGTTGAAACATGAGGTAGTTACCAAGGTTGAAAAATGGAAGGTGTTTGGCTTTGAGGTGAATGTGATTTCTAGTTAGGTGGAGTTGGATTCAAGAACATGAGGTTATGTTATCTTGAGGTATTCTGATGGTGTAATGATATTCAGAATATGGGAACTAGATGTTGAAAAGCCAAGGGTAATGTGACACCCCGCATTTTCAGGTTCCTACTTTAACTAAACTCTAGTTAACTTTACTTACATTCACGGCATGTTACTTAACTAGGGTTATTTAGGTGAGTCATACATTGCACAGTTATAGGATAATAACTGCATAGAAAGGTAATTTGGGGAATTACCGAACTACGTATCACGAGTATCGAACCCTGAACATTGGTGAATTGATAAAATGGATAATTATGAATTAATTGTTGATATTAATTGCAATTACGTGTTTATGTGAATCTATGTGTAAACTGTTACGTGATTACGTGAATTTAAGCCGAACGTGCTATCAAAATCGTAATCGATGAACCGTTAGGATGGTTGGGGTCTAAATATATGGGGTTACACTTGGTATGGTCCAAAATAACGAAAACATAGAAGAAAACATGCAATATGCTGAACTGGGCCACCCAAAACGGGTCGTGTCAAAGTGAACGGTCGTTCACTGAGACCGAACAGCCGTTCGGCGGGCCCAGACGTGTTACACCGACTTAATCACCTATTTAAGCAACCTTAAGCCCCATGTTTCTCATAATCACAACCCTAATCATCCATAACAGCCCCCATATGAAAAATAAACCCTCTAATACCTGCTAAAGCTCAAGAACATCATCCGAGAGGATTGGAAGGTGTTTGGTTCTTGATTGTGAAGTGCTTTAGGTATATTATCTTAAACCTTTGTGTTTTAACCTTCTTGATTGTGTTTTAAACACCATGATATGGTTTGTCCATATCTGAAACAAAGTTATAAATATTAAAACATAAGTTTTCAAAAGATTAACATGTTAAACATAAGGCTTCATGATGGTTATATGATTATGTTTGCATGTTAGTGTATGTTGTTGATTGTTGAACATCTAGGGTTTATAGAGGATTGTTTTCATGATGAATCTTGCATGTCTTGGTCATGTTAATGTATGTTAGGTCATGTAGGATGATTATTTGAGGTTCTTGATTGATAATATACACCTAGAATTTGATATAGTTGAGAATATTGCATGTTTAAAATCTGGACAGAAGATGAATGTCGAATTGTAGGCTCTGTAACTTGACTTTAACATATTGGTGTTGGTCGATTCTTGTTATGTTCATGTCGTACATGGTCTTAGGGTTCTGGAATGGGTAAAATCATGTGATTTGGTTATCGTATGATATGTTTTTGGAATTTTGTTCTAGTAAAGGTGTAAACTGATTTTTGGATTAAAAACTTGGGTCAACTTTAATCGGCTATAACTATAAAGAATTAGGTTATGAAATTTGGTCAGTAGGTTGATATGGGAATAATTTGGCTTTTCCAATTGGATTCATCCCGTTTGGATGAATACACAATTTTTGAGAATTTTTATCGTAAACTGACTTGATATGACAATTTTCAGAACCTAGTTGTAGTATTTGATTTTTCATAATTTTTCAAAAAGGTTTTGATGCGAAATAAAAATAGTGCCATGACTATTGGACTCCTAGGAATATTTAGTAAAAGTTTGGGAGTCTAATTCGTCGTGTATGTATTTTTAATAAAATCGTTTCTGTAGTGCATAATCTGTCTTGAAAACGCAGATTAGGATATATGTGTATATGTGCTTATTTGAAGTCTCGCATGACTTGATTTTGACGTGATCTTGCATGTACACTTATATGAGATGTAAATGATGCGTATGATGGATAATAAACATAACGTTCACCAACGGGTTCGTAGGGTCTACTTGTGCATGTAGTTACGATAGGTGTCACTTAAAGGTTTTCGCATAAATTAACGTCTTGGACAAACGAGTTATATGGTGTATCGTGTATACACATGTACTCACATAGTGACACATATAATAGGGATTTGGTTGCGAGTCTCTATTTCTTATTTGGATTTGGAGTTAGCACTCAACGCAACCTAAGGTGAGTTTCACTACTCTTTTATCAAAAGCATGCGTCTCGGGTTTGAGACAGCTTTCTAAACTTTTTCTAGTCCGGTTTGGGACTACTTTTACATCCCGGGTTTTGGGGTGCTTTGGTTCACAGGGTGAATCGGCTTTTACTAATTCATGTCTTTGTCCTTGATGAACTAAACCATACTCTATTATTGAAGTTCTTCTTTATACCGAATGAGTTGTCGGGTTAGCAAGCGGGTTATTAGTTGATAGCGCTATTAGTTTTCACAAACCTCACATCATGCTGGGAGCACGGGTGTGAACTATAACTTAACATTTATTATAATTGTTGATAGGCAATTATGCAAGGCACTTTGTTCACTGTTGTGAGAGCTCGTTGTTTAGCAGTTCGATATGCATTGTTTAGTTATCATGAGTGGGTTAGATACCCCTGGCATGTGGTGAATTAGCGGTTACGTGGTTTTGGAAACCTACGCATTTACTTACTCGTTTACTTTACTTTGTGAACTCGCCAACTTTATGTTGACACACGCTAGCATGCTTTTGCAGGTCGCTAGGTTTGGAGCACTGTAGGTCATGCATCACTGAGTCGTGGGATATTGAACATTATTAAACTTATACTTTATTTATTATTTGGTTTTGCATATGGGCGCGTTGTTTTGCGCAAGAACTTAAAACGGTTATGTTTGGTTTACCCTTCCGCAACTTACTTAAACTTTTGATTAAACGGTAAATCATATTTTTGAAAACGAACTAAATGGTTTGGGCATTTAAATTCGTTCTTATGACTTATGGCTATGGGATCCTGGTGTGTCACGCGCCTCGCGGTATAAACCCCGCAGTGGAAATTTGAGGGTGTGACGGGTAAAGAGTAGCAGGTTTATGCTATGTTTAAAGAAAGTTTGGACTAAGGTGGAGCCTGTACAAAGTAAGTTAGAGTCTGAGGTGGAGTCTATTTAGAGCAAGGTGGAGCCTGGTGAGGTTACAGGGAAAGATTCTCAGGTGTGTACAGTTCTTGTTTTAGTGAAAAAGAGTGATGTCTAGAAAGGGACGGGTCAAGAGCTATGAAGCATTTGACTTGTGATGAATCTGAAAAATCAGCTGAAATGGCCAAGTGGTGTAAGGTAATGAATGGGGAAATATGTTCGTTATGTGAAAATGATACTTGGGTAGTGATTGATAGGCCTGGAAATAACGTGTTGATGTTTGAGGACAAAATTGGTGGCAATGGTAAAATGGTCATAAATTTTGTGGATGTTGAATGTGCAGAAAGTGTGGACAGGAACTGGTTCATTGTAGGCTGTGAATTTCAGGTTTTAGAAGGTGTTTTAAGTTGGGAAGGCATGTTACAAGAGGTGGTAATGTTGTGGCTTGCATGACCAGAACAAATGCTTTTGATAGAAGGTATGAACAAGATCAAAATGGTCCTGTGTTGAGGCTGAACTGAATTCAATAGGTGGTTTGATCAAAACAGTGGAAGGAACATGGTTTGATTGTTGTTTGGATGGTTAATGAAGTTGCATAGATCTTGATTTTTGACTCAAGGTGGAGATTGTTGGAAAAATGAGTCAAAATCAAGAGTCAATTGTGAAAGTCAATTGCAAAACATCTGTTTCCAAAGCTGCTGAAAGTTTCAAGGGGTGATTCTGCCAAATATTCAAAGTTTTATTAGTGTTATAATATTGTTTGGCCTGTTTGTAATAAGAGTCCTAAACTTGAAGGACTGATTGTGTCAACTTTCAAATAAGTTTATTAGAGGTAGTTATGAATAGTATTATGGCTTATAAAGCTAATCAGGGTCTTCGTTTTAGGGCGAATTCTCTGTAATCTGTTTCTTTCTAATTCCTTTTCTGTAATTGTTTTATCAATAATAAACTTGTGAATCGTTGGTTAATTGTCCTTGATTGTTCGATTGTTCTAGTGTTTTTACAACACATATATTTCTTGCAAACCGCGAGAACGCTATCTAAAACCATTCAAATTCAAAATTTCTATTTACACTTAACTTTATTATTAAAATACAATCTCAAAAACACAATTTACGCATAAAAATTTAAACGTATAAAAAATAAAGTGTTTTTACACATGTGTAAATTTAGTGTTTATACATGTGTAAATTGTCTCATTTACACATATGTAAAAAGTTAATTTTAGAGTGCTTTTGCAAGAAAGGATGAATAATTTGGAAAGAAATTCATTTTTTTAATATTGTATTTTAATTATAATGAGGTTTGTATTTAAAAAATGATTTTGATGGAATTTTTTGTTTGTTCACACAGTTCTCACGATATTTAGTGTGACACCCGACAAACTCAGGTTAATACTTTTACAAACATATAAGTCTACCTTAACGAAACAATCATAAAACGTACTTAACTAGGTTAGTTGAGTCGGTTCGATGGTTCGGGGAATCATCGGGAGTTGGTTTACACTCACATAATGTTCACAGTTTAATGATTCGGGGAATCATTGGGGAAGCACGCACATACACACGAGTCTTGAGTTCCGTTGTTGGTGAAATTACATAGTTGGGATAACTTATCAAGTATTATATATTCTATGATCAATTAACAACTTATGAATGCATGATTATGTGAATTGATATGTTAATGTATGTTAAAATGACAATTGGGGGTCGTGGGTACGAATGAGAAATTAAAACATCTCATTCGCATGATAGAGGGTGCGAATGAGAGATTTCAATTCTCATTCGCATACTAATGGACTCATTCACACCCTAGAAGGTGCGAATGGGAGCAGGGTATATGTGTGTGTGTGTGTGTGTGCGTGTGTGTGTGCCACATGTTAATCATTTCACAACTCTAACTCGTCCCCAAGTGCTCGCTCTCAAACCCAAAATTATAGAAACGAGTTGTTGCCCTTATTTCTTAGATCTTTAAGCCAAAACAAGTTTATAATCCATATTAAGTGAAGATTCAAGGTGTGTTAATCATCTAAACCCTTTCAATACATTTTTTTTATAAACCCTAAGTGTCCAGATAACATCTTTCTAAACTAGATCTAGACCTAAACAACGAATTTCCTAATAAAAACCTAAGTTTAAATGATGTTGGTGACCATATATTTGGGGCGTATATGTTTTGAATGGATAGAATGATAATATGATGATGTTTATATGATTGAGTACTGTTTAGAAACATGATTAGATGATATATGGATATGATGATGTTTATATGATTGAGCACTGTTTAGAAACATGATTAGATGATATATGGATGAGTAATTGACGTTTTGTGGACTTTTATCCATTTTGAGGGTTTATGTTATAAATCTAGGGTTTGTAACATGAGCATGATGATGATAACTTGATTAGGAATTCATTTATATGAGTTAAGCTATGTTTGATAATCTGGGGATGATGTTGTTTCAATACTTTCCATTTTGGGTAAATTTATCATGCAATTGATGTGACGTCTCCGTAATTTTCCATCTTGGGTAATATGTGATTTGGTATGTAAAACGGACAGATTGATGATTGAATAAGGTGTAGTAACATGCTATTAGGATAGCTAAGTGCTACTACAGTGTTGAGTTGTGATTCGTTGGCTTTCGATTGAGTTTGAAGGGTTTTTGTTCGTCAAAATAGTTTAACATCTAAACAACTACGAATGGGTACTCATTCGCACGATCTATGGTGCGAATGAGAGGAATCACAAACCATTCGCACCCATTCACTCATTCTCACCAGAAACTTATTCTATTGTTGTAACACCCCAACGGATGGCGGAAACATCAGGGTGCCACGAAGTATGATTGTTCAATAGCTCATGGAACTAAATGGAAATTGAATATTATTATTGATTTACAATTACATAATAATACAAAAAGCAACTTAACTTCCCTTTAATCACACTCTAACACCGTTGACTTTCCCTCGACGGTTACCAATTTCCTTTTTTGCTTGAAACATGTCGGACCCATCACACAAAACGTACACAAACTTTCATTTTCCTTTCTTCTGTTTGATTTCCCTTTCTTCCGTCCAGAAATTATGGCCACGCGACCAACGCATAGAACCTGCCATCGTGGGTCAATCAATCACTGATCTGAACGGGATCCGCAACAAAGTCATCCCTGTGAACCACAGTTGAAGTCACGAATGAAAAGAATGAAAAACCAGGCGTCGGAAACCGGAACACGTCTTGACTTACTTTGTTTTGGAGGGACGAAGGGATATTGGAACCTTATATTATTGTTGAATCAAATCTGCAAATTTTGATTTTAATGGTTTGAATCGCAACCTTTTAAAACATGAGCTAATCTGAAACGGCGAATGATGGTTTCCTTTGATCAACACTAATTGGGTTCTTCTTGGTTAGAGTTAAAAATCAACCAGATACTCATTGATTCAGGTTTGTGATGATGATGATGATTGTCGCGTTAACCGTGAATCATCGTGGTCGGTTGGGTTATGATTATTATGACATGGATCTCACATCATATATATTCATGGAAACCGTTGTTGTTTAATCTGAAACTTCCTCCGCCTTTAGATGGGTTTGAATTTTGTTCTAACTTTCTTAATGATGAGTTATACGTTACGGAACTCTTCTTATGAACTGGTATGCTGATTGTCTGGTACAATGATGTTAGATCTACAAATTTGTTGGGTAAAGTTGTAATGAATCTTGAATTGTTTAGATTGTTATTGATGATGATAATATTTGTAGATTAGTGTAATATAGATTAGTGTAAATGCCATATTAAATATTACACATTCTTAAATAAATTAAATCTTCGTAATAGAGTAGCCATTTCTTGAATGTTGTTGTGAGTTTATGTATAAATATGCAAAATATGTAATATGTTTTTTTTGGAACGACGATTCTCTTTGTGTTTGGCTACCGCACTCCTAAAATTGGAAAGTTCTGTTGTCTCACTTTAGCATGGCTATGTTGTTTTAACCAGGCCCACGCTGGCTTCAAAGTTTGTCTTGGGCGTTCCCTGGGGAAACCATAACTGACCTCACAAAGCCTAGCGTAAATCCTTCATTGCCATAATCAATATGTAATATGTATGTTGTGGTTTTTCTACCTACATTTTTTTAAATGAATTAAGATGGACTGTCATTATGATTTACCTTACATACTTTTTTTATCCTAAAAATGCATATATGTCTTCTTAGATTTTAAAATTTTGCTATTATAAAGACCAAACTTTATTTTTATTTTTTTCGTGTGACACTAAAAAAATGTAACACTTCCCTTATAACTCACAGACCGATCAACGCTCATCAAGTATATATTCCTTGCATAAGTCTAACCTACACAAATAAAGAATTTTCTTTCATTGTTTAAAGGAAACAACTTTCATAAATTATGTTACATCATGACAACATCCCGCACAACCGAATTATATATAAATACAAAAACTAACTTAACGGCAAAACTGACTTTCGTTTATTATTTTTACTCCGTTAAATATCCATCTATTCTGTAGCAAGATGGTTTTTTTATCCATTACTGTATTAAAAACTGTTTCCCCTTTTTTTTTCTTTTTTTATTAATATCCACCCTTCTCTCTTATATTTTTCTTCCATATGTTCTTCCATTCCATTTACATTGTGTTCTCTGCAACCATCAAGTTTTCTTTCAATGTCACCTGAACAAACATTTTTGGTTATTTCGAATACATAATTTCCACTCAAGTATTTCTCACAATTAGGGTTCGCAGTATCACCGTAATTTACTCCTATATCATATTGGTATATGTCCTTTTTACTACTCGATCTGTTATCATACGGTGTTACGATGCTATGTGGGTGGTCGTAACTAAATGTCGGTGTAATCCGGTTAGTGTACAATTGATCATCAATGGCCGCCCGTTCCGACCTCAAACGGATCAACATATCGAGTGTTCTTCTCCTTCTCATTTAGTATGTTGTTTAATTTATATCATTGAATGCTTAACAATTCGTTTTTTTAGTCTGCATGCTTAACGATTTATTATATGATATGTGTGTTTGTGCGGTGAGTCTAACCGCTTAACAATTCTTTTTTATTTTATTTTTTTTAGTCTGAAACTATAACATCTAAATGAACTTAGATAAGACGAGAAATTAGTGTTTTTTTGAAATCTGATTGGAGGGAAAAGGAACTAATTTCATAAATATGTTGTTAGTTTTGTGTTCTTGATCTACGGCTTTGTTTAATTGGCTGTTTTCGTAATTGATATCCCGCTGCAACGCACGGGTTAACGTCAACTCGTTGTTATACAAATAATAACATGGATAGCTGATTACATAAACTTGGTTAATAGGACTATGTCCAAAGCTCCTATGTGTTCCAAGACTTGTACAACTTCCAGTAGCACTTATGACCTGAAACATGTTAAGTTGGAAAGATGGGGGGTCAACTATAAATAGTTATTGAGAATACATAGGTTTTGCAAGTAATATAATACGGTATTTTGTATAGCAATCACAATTAGGATATAACAATGAGTAAGGTAAGAGTATGAGTCTAACATGTAACAATGTGTCTTTTATACAATCAAACCTTGTGTTGATTGAGACCTAACTCACAAGTTAGTAAAGTGTAACTATTTTCGATCATCCCTGAATTTATGCGGGGGGGGGGGGGGGTGGATTTGTCAAACCTATTGCGCTATAATCTAAACAGGCGGCTTAATCAATGTTAATGATTGTACTGTGTCATTTTGTTACAAGTCAAAATGAGTCAACAAATGTCAACATACTGAGAATAAGTAATTGCTATGAAGTCTAAAATGTTTAAACATGTTTCACCACAAAAATGTAAAACAGTAAAAATGGGCCATGTAAACTCACCTTAGCAAAAGTGTTGAATCCCTTGAAATAGTCTAAATGGCATAAATGTTGTCGAGTATTACCCTAAGTTCAAAGGCAATAATATAAGTGTTGGAAAGCTTAAAATTCTACGTTTTCTAGTCGATAGGCATTCTAGGGTTTCTAATTTGGCGATTGATGATTGTTTATTATTTAAATGAAATAATTGTTAATTAAATAATAAAAAGGGAAATTAATAAACTAAATCAAATAAAAGGAATTTTTATAAAATCTTGGTCAAAGGTTGTTGTACTAAAATAATAATGTGTAAAAATAATTTGTATAAAATTATTTTCCTACTCAAAGTTTATATAATAAATTATAACATATTAACTTAAACATGTTAATAATATAATATTGAATTTCATAAATTTTAGAAAAATAAAATTATATTTCTAACCTAAATTGATAAAAATAATTTATCTGAAATTTTGGTGGCAAAATGATGAAAATTGAATTTATTATGATTAAAATAAGTTTAATTTCTTAAAAAATAGTTAAATATTATTATTACAGAAATAAAAATTTATTTTATAAAGTTCTTCAGTTTTTTAATCTAAATTTTTTTTTTTGTGAAATTTTATAAAATATTTTTTGGTCTTTAAATAGAATTTATGAGTTATTTGAATTTAACTTCGAATTAAATATTATATGTATTAAATAAAATACTTTTTGTAAATAAAAATTTATAAAATAAAGTTCCTGAGTTGTATAAGCGTAATATAATTTTTGGAGAATTTATAGACCTTATTTGTTATTCTAAACATAATTTAAAAATTATTAATCAAAATATATGTATAATAGTAAGGAAATTTATTTAAAAATAATCTGTTGTAGGTGGGATTCAAACCCAGGACCAAGACCAGCCCAATGTTTTAACACATACAACCAAACCACTAGGCCATCAATCAGATTGTGCTCTAACTCGTTTTTTATTCGTATTTATACAATGTTCCACGAGTCATCTTTACCAATTATAATACAAAGAAACAAATGGATGGGTTTAATCAAGACTTAAAGTTGCAAAGCATTCTAGAATCCGAGTCAACCAAAAAGTCAAAAGGACTTGATTATGTGAATTATAGAGAATTACAGAGTTGGGTTTGTTTATTGGCGAGTTTAGACAAAGGAGATGGGTTCAATTTATAGTGCCATAGACTCGATCGTAAAACTGGAAGTTTGACCCAAGATGCTCCTATCAATTTGATTGATTTGGTGCATAATGTCGATTGATAATGTAGGGTGTCGATCATGAATATATGGCAACATTCCCGAATAAAAAACAAATACACGCTAATTAGCATGAATTGTGTCGATTGACTTTTCATGTCGACCAAGTTTAACCCAGGTTCAAAAAGGCGCCAATTATAAGATTTAACGGATTTGAATGTTGATTGATGTGTGGCTGAAAAGCCACAAGTTCTAATGCTTAAGTTTGAGTTTTTGATGTGTATTTGAGTTCCGAATGATCTACTTTGATATGATTTATGTTTTATAGGACTTGATATGTTTAGTGTGCATTTTAGGACTTAAATGAGGCATGGATTAAAGCTAGGAGGAACCGAGAGCAAAGAATGAAGATTGGATGTGTTTTGAGAATTCATATGGAATGGAAATGAAAATATTTGAAAGAGGACTGAAAAACGAAGACGTGGCTGCGAAAACAAAGGAAACGGAGTTTAAACGAAAAAGTTATGAAGAAAACAAGAAAACAAGAAAACCGGAACTTAACCGTTAGGTTTAGCGTCGGTGACGCCATTCGCATCAGAAAACACCCACAGCAAAAAATGGCATATGGGGACTGAGGGTGGCGTCGGCTACGCCAAAACTGGCATGGCGACGCCAGATACTGGGTCAAACTCAATTTGGACGGATTTTAATGCTTTTTAATGGACTTGTATGAGCCTTTTGACCCTTGAATCGGTATGAAACGATTATAAACAAGTTTTGGGGATCTAAAACACCAACATTCACTATCAAATCATCCACATAACATCTCCAATCACCAAGATTATCAATCTTTTTCACCATTACTTCACACCATTCATCCCAATCAATTCCCCAAGTCCAAAATCATTCAAAATTATTCAAACATCAAAATTTCAAGATTGAAGATTCAAGACCCAACATTGAAGAATCAAGTTCCATGGCCATGAGTGGCTAATTCTCTTGCATCATATTCAGGTGTAAACATTTGAGGTTCTAGGGTTTATAACATTTGAGTATTTTTTAAACTCCTAATTGTGTAATTGTGTGTTTGAACAATCTTTTTTAGTGTTTTAATTTTATGTTGAATTCACTTATGTTAATTGTTCTTGTTTCAATTGCAAGTGAAATGAACATGGTTATATGCTTTGACATGAAATTAGGATTGTAGGTTCTTGTGTAATGAAGTATATTATTGTCCATCTTTGATGTTGATGATTCTTGATACCTAAGTCTATTGAACATTCAATCTGTTAATACTAATTGCATATGAATTGTTTGACCCATTTATGAAACCTTAGACTTCACTTGTTGAAACCCGGGTGTGATCTTTTATTATCAATTGTTTACAATCCAATTTTTATCTATTATTTCTAGAGAAAGTATAGGATACAAAGTATCCTCAACCTACAAAGTGTAAGAAGCCACCACATCTTGACACGTGTAAACCCTAGTTAATTCTAACTAACCCAATCATGGTTGATTTAAAAGGGGGTAATAGCCTAAAAGGTAATGTTCCTTCAAATCGTTCATGAACCACCACCACCACAACCACCACCACCACAACCACCACCACCACCGCCTGACCCAACCGCCGGACCAAAGCGTCACCGCTCCCTCTCTCCTCTAACCTTCGACGCCTTCAAAACCTTTCACGTTGTTCGACTTCAACCCGACCTCAATCGTGGCTCAGATCTAGTCACTTCCCTCTATCTTCGGAGAAGACAACCAAGCCAACATCTCTGTATCTCTGGCTAATCACAAAACAAAGGAAAAAGAAAAAAAACAACCAATTCATAAAAACCTTACATCAACTGTGTGTGAATATAGTTGTTTGTTTGTTGGAAGAAAACAGAGGAAAATAGGGGAAAAAGTGAGGAAAAGGTGAGTTTTAATTATACTAAATGCGTTTTACAAAACCAAGTGTGTTTTACAAAAACCAAGTGCGTTTTACAAAAACCAAGTGCGTTTTACAAAAACCAAGTGCGTTTTATAAATAACCAAGTGTGTTTTGTAAAAACCAGTTTAAATAGTGTTTAAAAAACCAAGTGCGTTTTACAAAAACCAAGTGCGTTTTATAAAAAACCAGTTTAAATAGTGTTTAAAAAACCAAATGCGTTTCATAAAAAAAACCAAGTGCGTTTTATGATTTTCTGTTTAACAGTTTCTGATCTTAATTCATCATCTGAAACTTTTTTGAAAGCCATTTTTTTCTTTAATTCTTCTTCTATTATCAATATCGTTCGTTTTTGTGAATAATACATGCGTTGATAGTGATTTTTGAATATGATTCGACTAATTTTATCGATTGAATTATCATACTCTATTTTTTTCTATTTTTGCAAATACGTTTTGATTTTGTTTGTAATCGAATGTTTTTTATTGTTTAATCATTCTGAACGTTTAATCGAGTTGAAAACGATGAAAAATCAGGTTCAATCGTTGAAAATTTTTGCATCGATTATGTCTGTTGTTATGATTTCACAGAAATTTAAACGTGTTTTTCCTAATTTACCCTTGGTTAGATTAACCCAAATATGATTAGGATTGTTAATTACCATCTTGCCACTGCCTAAATCTAATGGCTGAGAATGCTTCTTACACTTTGTACGTTAAGAAACTTTGTACGTTAGCCTCTCTCATTATTTCTATTGCAATTCAATTTCAAGTTTTACTAAAACAGTCAAAATCCTTTCAGTCAAATTTCTTAAATGAATAATTGGCATCTTCATAATTAATCTAGCATCTTCATAAGTAATAATTTCTAATCAACTAGACAACATTCACCGACCATAAACTCTTCGTGGTTCAACACCCTTATTGCCACTACTACATAACTAGAGGTAATTAGGACTTATAAATACTATTTTTGACCGGACCGCGACATCCAATCATTGATCGAAGGAAGGACGCAGCCCAGATGGTTTGCGCGTGTGTTGTTAGTGTGTAACCCGGTTCTAGACTCAGGTTTGAGTCCTTCTAGAGAATTTTTTTAAATATAAATTTTTGTAGGTTTTGATATTATACACTTATTTATATCATATCAAACATCAATATAAATGATCAAATATTATTAAATACTAGCTTTTGAATGTTTAAAAAATATTTTAATGATTTGAAAGAAAAGAATTATTATTGATTTAAATTATAGCATGAGATAAATAGAGATAGAATTGGTTAGGACAAAGTGGCTATTTTAATGGCTATATTTGTGTTGTTTACTACTCTGAAATTTTGCAATCTCTATTTAAGAAAGTTTTTGCCTTTGTGTATTAGTTTTGATGAAAGAAAATATATATAACCAAATAACTGGATTGCAAATCTTATACAAATGAGAAGATATGAAAGTATAACCATGCACTAGCCTTTTTACACTATCATAATTTAGCTTTTGTGTTAATATATTACAGCTTATCAATTTCAACAATCTTTAACAATATGTTTTTATCTTACATTGAAGAATGCTCATGCAAGAAAACAAAACCTATTACCTGCATCATTACAGATTGTTTCACGTATGTTTCAGTATTTTCTCATTTGTATGAAATCGTAGTTACAGGAATAATCAACAAATGTGTGCTAATGGTATAAAAATCATAAATGAGTTCATATGCTTCCCTACAAAACGCTATTCGGGTGCATTCTGCTGTTTGTTCTTGAAAACCAATGTAAGTTCTTGAAAGCTAATTTAATCCACATTAAATGATCTAATTTAAACTACATATTTTGATTTGAATTAGGTTTTTGTTTTGCTTGATGTTTGTTCTGCTGGAACCACAAATCAGTAGTGGAATTTGAATAAAATTTGATATTAATATGTATATTATTATTAGTTATATATTGAGTTTTTATTTAATATTGTTTGTTGATTATGGATATGATGTTTTTTTAATGGACTCAATGCACTAGACAGGCACCTATTATGACTTGAATTGTTTTTCTTATCTTGGCTCAGGAGGTTGTAGAGCAATTTATATTTGTGGTGTATAATCTGCTGACCCGCGACCAGTGGCGAAGGTTTGTAGGGGCGGGGAGGGGCGGCCGACCCCTCCGGATTTTCGCGCAGAAGTTCCGATTATATAGTATCCGTATAGAAAATTTTGAAAATATAGGGTTTCGACCCCCCGAAACTGGTTTTCGACCCCCCGAAACCAGTGGCTTCCGAACCCCCGGTGACTTCCGACCCCCCAAACCTTCGGGTCAAGCTTCGCCACTGCCCGCGACATATTGAGTCAACTCTCCGATACCAAAGAGGTAACCATCAACACTTACTCATCAGCCCCTACAGTGCACGACAGTTTCTTAGCTAACACATGAGTGTCAATCATCAACTTTAAACGCATTGAGCTTTTCAGTCCATAGGAATTTTGATATTTCTAATGATGTATGCAGGCGAACCGATTTCAGTTCTAGATGAAGTTCCCATTTTTGTCAAGGATAAAAGAGAATGCATGCCATATCCACCTAATGGTAATTTCATGTTTTGTTATATTTTGCTTTGATATTGAATGTAGGCAAGAACGCATTATTAAAATGAATGATTTGGGATAAAATTTATTAAAAATCTGATTGTTTTTATCACGTCATATTAGATTTTTCTACCCCGCGACGCTTCCGGTGTATAAGCTAGTTTTAAATAAATAAATATACATATAGGTTTTCAAACATTGTATTAACAATTTATAGATTGGAAACAAAATGTGGTTGCGTCACCAGGCTCGGTTGACAATTGGGTCCAATTGCTATTGCTTCCGCGGTTAACCCTGAGGGTGGTCAGACCGTCCTCCAGACAAGAGCGAAGATCAGGGAACAGGAAATCTCTGCAGTGTAGTAGCATCATGCAAGCGCTTGCAGTATGGAAAGATGGGTCTGGGTTTGCGGTCTTGGTCTCTTCCCTCTTGGATAGCGTGGGGGAGGTTGGGGTACCTAGGGCAGAAGTCAGAAGGGAAGAAGACAATGAAAGAGAACCTAATATAAAGCAATGTCTTGGAAAAGTCAGGGATGGGCATTTCACGGCGGCGGTTAAGGTTTTGTGCTCCAGTGGGGTTGCCCCTCTATGTGAATCGACCATGAAAGCCCTCATTGATAAACACCCTGTGATGCCGCCTCCATCCTTCCCTTCTAGCCCTATCGCCTCGCCCGCTTTATCTGTAGATGGGGATTGTGTGCTCAAATGTATCCGATCTTTCCCTAAAGGGACGTCTTGCGGCAGGGACGGGATACGGGCCAAACACCTGTTGGATGCTATTGGTGGCGAAGGCTCGGTGACTTCTTCGGGTTTGCTCGGGGCCATTACTGAAGTCGTCAACTTATGGCTTGGGGGAGCCTGCCCTAAGACACTTGCTGAGTTTGTTGCCTCGGCCCCCCTCACCCCCTTATTGAAGCCCGATAATGGAATTCGGCCTATTGCTGTGGAGGGCATTTGGCGAAGGTTGGTTTCTAAGGTGGCAATGAAGAAGGTTGGGAAAGACATTGCCCAGTACCTGGGGGACTGATGTATTGTAAAATACATCTATTTCCTGTGTAAAGTTTGTACAGTTTTCGAGTCATTTAGATAGTGTTTTCATTAGTTTTAGGCTTGTAGTTGTCTATTTTATTTAGTATAGGCTTTTATAAATTTTTATTGGTTTTGTGTCATTTTTATTACTTATGTATTTATTTTATATTTTGTAGGTGTTCATAGACGTTGGAGCATAAACGAGCAACTTTGGTCAAGTCAAGAACACCCGAGTCATGAGTATATAATAATAATAATAATAATAATAATAATAATAATAATAATAATAATAATAATAATTATAATAGTCATAATAATAATAAATATAATAATATTAAAAAGAAGAAAAAAAAACTTGAAGTGGTGAAAAGTCACGAGCCCAAAGAAAAAAAATAAAATAAATCTTGGACTAATATAATTTGGACAAAAAAGTCAGAATGCCCATTTTATGGGAGGGTTTCGATCAGTGGATTAATATAATTTGGAGACACTATTTTCGAAGAGGATATACATCTTGGAGCCGCCGGAGGAGGATATATTATTTCGAACAGCTGCCAAGGACAGAAACATCAAACCACACAGCAGCATTGGAGAATTTTTGGAGAGGAGAAGGTACCGGGTGCACTAAAGATTAATTATTTGAAGACCCGGTGGTTTGTTTTATCGTTTTTATTTATTTAGAGACATGTTTATTATTGTTTTTCGAGACTCTATGACTATGTTTCTAATTATAATTATGAACTAGACTTTCATGGTTGCTTAGGTTTATGAACTAGACACGTTTTATGCGGTATTTAATGATTTTTGGTTTTTAATCTTGATGTGTAGAACTACATGATTTTAAGTTTATTGTTGGATTTGATATATGTGTGTTGGTGTTAATTTTATTTGAAGTTTGTTTATTGGTTTTGTAGAACTAGACATGTAGAGATACCCCCTAGGTCTTGAAATCAATCTAGTTCGTCAACTTAGGTTAGCGTGCTAGTATTTGGAGTTGGAGTACGACACAGGTATAACAAACTAATATAATAAATTAACTAAGACGTGCAGTCCATTCTTGAGGGTGAGAAATCTAACTCGAGTTTGCTAGGTAACTAACTAGGCATTGTTCGGTAGTTGGCAAGCGCTAGGGCGGCAGTCGCTACTTGTCCGTGTTTAGAGTTTTCCTAGGTTTTCTTCAGTAGAGTTTAAGTCTGCTTCATAGTTTGAGGGTTTTAATCCAGGAGAGGTTTTAATCTGATTTCTGTGGGATTTTGGTACGCTAGGGCGATCCGGATCCATCTTAGCATTTCTACACTTGTCCCGCCTTGAGTCTAGTGAGCTACCTTTGACAGGAGGTTTATTAGATAATAATAGGGTCTCAAGTTAATTACCAGATTCAGGATTTATTGCTAGTGTCTAGGGATTTTACCTAAGTAACCAGCCTTCTTCCTATCTGATTTCTCCAAGCTCCTAGGTTCGTATAAGCAGTTGAGGTTATTTTGTTTATATTTAGTTCCTTCTAAGTTTATAATTAGTAGTTTAAAATACCCCCCATTTAAGTATATATTTATTTAGGCTAGTATTCGGTAGAGGTTGTGATCTAGAGTTGCATTCGCGTCTTTGGGTTCGATACTCGGTCTTATCTGTTTACTGCTTTGCGACCGGTACACTTGCCGTGCGTGTGTAGTTTTTAGGTGAGTCGTTTTAATTAAAGCTTGTGTTATTTTTATATATACATTTACACACATCAAGTTTTTGGCGCCGTTGTCGGGGACGCAATTGGCACTCTTGAGAATTATCCGATCCGTTTCTCGTCTACTATTTTGTGAATAATTTTTACTTTTATTTTTTTTATTTCTTATTATTATTTTTTTTTATTCGTAATATATATATTTTTTTATCATGTGCGAGATCTGCGGAGGACCCCACTTTACCATAAGATGCCCTCATTCATATTCATCGGGGTATTCCGCAGGTTACTATGCTAACGAGTATTTGTAGCCGCAGCCATACCAGTCATATCAGCCTTCATACCCACAGGCTAACCGGTGGTTTAACCCTGCAACATCTGAGTCACTAGATAGAATAAAAAGTCGGCCTGATCGTCTACAAGCTGAGATGTATGCGGAAAGGCATGGTGGTAGCTCGTCAGAGTATCCACCTAGCCAACATTTGTATCCACACCCCGATTATCGGGATGTCTCGTCTCACACTAGGCCCAACTTTGCCGCCTTTCTTGCTAATCGTGACACCTTCCTTGCTAATCAACAGCACATGCTCAAGGATATGCATTCTTTGTTATCCGAGCACACCGACTATTTGAGGGAACAAGATGCGGCACTTGAAAGGCTACAGGCTCAGGTGGATGAACTGAAGACCATAATGGACGTTGAAGTCCCACCTCCAGTTCAGCAGGTTTATTTCACATATGATGAGCCAGACGAGATGGTAACACTTACATTACCTGATTATATTAGGCCCGTTGCTGAAACTGTTTGTCCTTACTCATCTGATTCTGTGCATGATTTAACTGACACTTATGATTCTTTACACTGACCTGCTTGAAGAAGCAGCTGATGGGGAAGCAGAGTTTGGTGACGAGTTGGTTGATTTGACAGCTCCAGAAGTGGACAAAGATTTTGAACATGTGTCACCAAACAAGGAAGATGAGAAAGAAGCAGTGGTGGAAGAAGAAGAACATCACAGCCGGCCCGTGCAGGCATTGGATATTACACTGCTAGTAGTGCCACCACCATGGCCACCACCACGGGAGAAGGCGAAGAGGCCCCTGGACCGACACAGGGTGTCACACCACGACAATGGCGGAAACACGTGGCGCGACGGTTCAAAAGCATAAAGTCAAGGTTATTGCTAAACACAAGTAATTTAAGAAAATGGGTCATTTATTATGACGTCAAATCTTGTTCACACACTACACAAAAGTAAATTGTTTTTAAGATAATCATAGAGGTTTCTCATATATATCCCAAATGCCTTGGGAAATAAAAGTGAAACCCCGCAAAAGTTTGACGCCGCATTGGAGGATTCCCTGACCCAGCTTGCCCGGTTCACCTTCATCTAGTTACCTGAAAGATATGTTTAAAAGTTTTGTCAATATAAAATATATTGGTGAGTTCACAGGTTTTTAGTTTCCAAAACTTGAATACTTGGGAAATACCATGTTATGACAATATATAGGAGTTGCAAATTCCTATAAATCTACTTGAGACTATAATCAAACCAAGACGTATAAATAAATATGCCCCGCTCCAAGTCGTTACTCGGTTTCCCACGACTTAAGTTCAGAATATATGCACCCCAGGCATAACCTAATGCATAATCGACGCTATCGATTAGGGGTGGGCCTTGTCAGGCACCAATAGTACTATTCAATATTCCTCCGGTTTCATTTCCCTGAATAAATGATTATAGAGGCGAGGACTCAACCCCGAGTGGCGGTCACACCTTAAGTAATAAATCCGTCAAACATTTTCCCTAACATATCTTTCCCCCGGAAAACGTAAAAATAGTTTAAAATGGGGCCGTGAAACTCACCTGAAACTCTGTCTGGTTTACTAGGCGGATAGCAAAGATGGTCTCGCACCTACAAACGTCCTAGACGTATAAGTCACTATTCCTATAGTGCATGTGCCTTGGCAAGTTGTACACCCAACTCCCGACCACAAGTTACTCCAAATCCCGTTTAATTAAGCGCGTATCCTAGGTTTCGTTGGCGTTACATTACCCTTTGTGTTACAAGTTATATATTACTCTTGTTAATATTTCCTTAACTTGTATCTTATTATCGTCGGCTCGACGTCACTTAACATATAATTATTTTCCCATTTAAATAATTATACTTAAGATCGCATCGCTCGATATAATATATATTTCAACACTCGACCCGACACACTTTGCCGCACATTTGTTTTCCCATTTAAACAAATATACTAAAATCTTGTCGTTCGATTGCATATTCTTAACGCCCGATTCAACTCACCATGCCGTATATTTATTTTCCCATTCAAATAAATATACTAGGATCTCGTTGGTACGGCATACACATATATATCTTTGTCTTCTCGTCGCGGCTTTCCTTCCCACATATCTACTTTCCCATTAAGTAGATATACTAGAATTTTGCCGAGACGAGCGTACATATATATAAATGTGTAATTTTTCTTGTTAAGTATATACGTTTGTTTAACGTCTCATTTGTTTATGTCATGTGTTTTCTCCCACGAATTAATTCTTCCAACACTTAGGAAAGTGTTTATTAGTTTTCACCCATAATGTATATATATTTTACTTCTTAAAATATATATTTTTCTTATCTTGCCGCAATGGCATTTTTCTCATGATTTGTCCGTGTACGGTTCGTTAACGCGTCTTAGTTCGATATCTTAACTCGTTTAGTTAATTTTTCCAAGTTTTTCCCAACATGTATTTTATAGAAATATTATCCATATTTCTTCCTCTTTTCACATGTTACTTGGATGGTTTAAAATACTTATGTATTTTTAACCCAACTTGTTAACTTAACTACAAAAATGTTTCCAACACTTTTATATTCCCATTTATATAAAAGTATTCATTTTTGTATAAGTTTCTCAAGTTTGTTTAATATTTTTATAAAATCTCTATTTTATAAAAATCCTTATGTTAAAACCCTCTATATTTTTATAACTTTCAAAAATACACTTTTATACAAAATACCCAAGTATATCTACTAGTATTTACCAAAATCATCCTTAGAAGTTTATTACTTACACTTTGACACCAAACTTTCCATACTTGTATTTTTGGACTAATAGTTTCTAAAATATCCATTTTAGTCCTCTAACTTTCAAAGTTACAACTTTAGTCCCTTAACTTCCAAAAGTTGCATTTTTCCACTCTAACTTCCAAAGTTAACATTTTTCACTCAAAATAGTAGACTTTGAAGATTCAACTTTTTATTGGTAAGTTATTTTTGTATCAAAACACTTTTGTTAGTCTTGTATTTCGTATGGAAGACCACTTGTATGTGTGTTTTATGTATTTCTTCAACATAACCAAATTTCATTCACCTAAGTAAGCTACTTTAATTTTTCATCTTCTTTATTTATGAACTTTTAGCATGTTCCACCATACATTATACCATGTATGATCATAATAAGATGATTTAAAGTTACTTTTATCATATTCAAGTTCATTCCATAATCTTATCCAAAACATCATCCTACTTAGTTTTAAATGTAAACTTTATGCATTTTCAAGATTATCACATTATCATCATCAAACCCATGGTTTATTTTCATATCTTTAATCATCCATTTTACACATGTAAAACCTATTAAAGATTATGTTCAAAACCACATTTTAAACCCTTCATGTACAACTTGCTTCTAAGAACACATACATGAATAATAATAATCAAAAACAAGGTTAAGAAGCTTACTACTAGCACAAGGCTAGGGAAGACAAAACCTTTGATTTTGAGAGGGGTTTAGTGTGTTCTTCCTTAATGGTTAAGCTCCAAGCTTGAAACACACAATAGGGGTTTGGATGATGGATTGTTTTAAGTGTCTTGGAGATGTAAAAACTTGTAAGAATGATGTGTGGGGGAGGTGCAAAACTCACGGCCAAAAGAAAGGAAGAAGAAGAGTTGTTTTGCTTGATGCTCCAAGTCTCTAACACATGTTATATAATGCCTTATCACATGTAATCATTCCAAAGATTCAAGAAATCTTATGGAGGATTGAGTTGTGTACTTGGGATTTTGGTGAAGATATGATAAGTGTGTGTGTGTGTAGAGCCGTGTATGTATGTATGTAGGTGGGAGGTTGCTTGTAAATCTTGGTTAATCTTGGTAATCTATCATGATCTTTATACAAGACCCATCACCATGCATGCATACTAGTGTAATGATGGTTTGGATTTTGTCTTGGATTTTTAAGGCACTTGGCCGAAAATTTTCACAAGGGGGACAAGATTAGAGTTGCTTTTGTACTAATGTCTACTTACACATTTGTCTTACACCTTTTGGCTTTACATGTGCATGCTTTATAGGTTATTATTATTATTAACAAGACATGGATATAACAAGGCCATTAGGCCGGCCCCCATGTTGGTTTAAGTGGGGTCCACAACTTCAAATATTTACCCATTGTTTGTTATGTTTAATCCCCCGTCGTTCGGGTGTCGTTCGGGTATTTTTCGGGTTTTAATCACGCGTTATCCGGACATTAAAAATACCTTTAATAACCCTTAAATATAGTCTAATTTAAGCGTTGATTGGTTATTTAGGCATTTGCCGGGTGAAATTATGAGTTATACGCGTATCGGGTGCGGTACGCGCATTTTATTCGTTACCGGGAGATTTGTACAAGACATTTTCATTTATGGTTTTGGAGTTCCAAAACTCATTATATTTCATGAAAATACCCTTTATTTTATATCCTGGGTGTCCGGGATCCGTTTCGTTTATTTAATTATTACCGGGTAATCGCCAACGTCCATACCGGATAGCTTATTCGCACATGATCCAATCATGCTTTATCATTAAACGTATGCATTCCTATGCACTATTTGGAAATTGCTATCCCCTAAGGCCTTGATAATTAAATCACACATAATTGCATTTAATTACGTTAATCATATATTAATTAATTTGTACGGAATTACCTTATTTTTGCCGGTTGTTACATTCTCCCCCCGTTAAGAGAATTCCGTCCCGGAATTCACTTTGAGTTCTCCGGTATAGGTGTCTTCTCGAATAGGGCGGGGTATTTTTGCTTCATCCGGTCCAGCCTTTCCCACGTGAACTCCGGTCCACGCTTGGCATTCCAGCGCACTTTGACCAATCTGATCTTGCTGCGCCTTAGTTTTTGGACCTTCCAATCAGTTACCTCGATTGGTTCTTCAACAAAATGTAACTTGTCGTCAATCTGGATTTCGTCTGCTGGAATAATGAGAGTTACGTCGGATAGGCACTTTTTCAAATTTGACACATGAAACGTGTCGTGTATTCCACTAAGCTCTTGAGGCAACTTGAGCTTGTATGCCACTGTGCCTACCCTGGACAAGACTTCGAACGGTCCAATATATCGTGGGTTCAGCTTTCCGCGCTTACCAAAGCGCGCGACACCTTTCCAAGGTGACACTTTCAGTAGGACCCTGTCTCCGACTTGAAACTCTAAAGGCTTTCGCCTCATATCAGCATAGCTTTTCTGGCGGTCCCGGGCCGCTTTGAGGCGTTCCTTTATCAAAAAGACCTTATCCGTGGTCTCTTGGACAATTTCGGGCCCGGTGAGTTGTTTTTCTCCAACTTCCGCCCAACATAATGGCGATCGGCACTTGCGTCCATATAGAGCTTCAAACGGTGCGGCTTGAATGCTCGTATGATAACTGTTGTTATAAGAAAATTCTACCAGTGGCAAGTGCGTATCCCAATTACCTCCGAAATCAATCGCGCATGCCCGTAACATATCTTCCAATGTCTGGATGGTTCGTTCACTTTGACCATCCGTTTGGGGGTGATATGCGGTGCTCATGTCGAGGCGAGTACCGAGGGCTTCATTTAAACTTTCCCAAAATCTGGAAGTGAAACGACTATCCCGATCGGAGATGATAGAAACAGGTACGCCGTGTTTAGACACCACTTCCTTAATGTACAGACGGGTCAATTTCTCCAACCTGTCCGTTTCGCGTATCGGGAGGAAGTGTGCAGATTTCGTCAATCGATCTACGATTACCCAGATCATGTCATGGCCGCTTGTCGTCTTGGGTAACTTGGTAATGAAATCCATGGTGATTCGTTCCCATTTCCATTCCGGTATTTCCGGTTGCTGGAGCAAACCGGAAGGTTTCTGGTGCTCAGCCTTGACCTTTGCGCAAGTCAAACATCGCGCAACATAGGCTGCTATATCCCTTTTGAAATTCGGCCACCAATAAAGTTCCTTCAGATCGTGGAACATCTTGTCTGCACCAGGGTGAACCGAATATCTAGAACTGTGAGCTTCGGCCAATACTAGCTCACGCATCCCACCATATACTGGGACCCAAATTCTATTCATGAAATACAGTGTCTGGTCCGCTTTTGGTTCCAGTGAATCAACCATCTTTCGTAACCTTTCACCTTTGACATTCTCGGGTTTAAGGGCGTTAACTTGAGCTTCACGAATTCATTCAGTCATATTCGTGTGGATAGTCAGACCCAAAGCTCGAACACGCAATGGTTTAACCCGTTCCTTGCGACTCAAAGCGTCGGCTACGACGTTCGCCTTACCGGGATGGTACTTAATTTCACAATCGTAATCGTTTAATAATTCAACCCATCGCCGTTGTCGCATGTTTAAATCCTTCTGATCAAAGATGTGTTGCAAACTCTTATGATCAGTGAAAATCGTGCACTTGGTTCCGTACAAATAGTGCCTCCATATCTTGAGAGCGAACACCACTGCACCTAATTCCAAATCGTGTGTAGTGTAGTTCTTCTCATGGATTTTCAGTTGCCTGGAAGCGTATGCTATTACTTTTTCTCGCTGCATTAAAACACAACCCAAACCTTGATGTGAGGCATCACAGTAAACTACAAAATCTTCCGTACCATCTGGAAGTGATAGTATCGGAGCGCCACATAGCTTGTCTTTTAACAATTGGAATGCTGCCTCTTGCTTTTCCGTCCACTCAAATTTCTTATCCTTTTGGGTCAGCATGGTTAAAGCTTGTGCTATTTTTGAAAAGTTCTCGATGAACCTTCTGTAATAACCCGCGAGGCCTAGAAATTGTCGTACTTCGGTAGGAGTTCGAGGGGCTTCCCAATTTTTAATTGCCTCGATCTTGGCGGGATCGACGTGTATGCCCTTCTCGTTTACCACGTGGCCTAAAAAGTGAACTTCCCGAATCCAAAAGTCACACTTTGAGAATTTTGCGTAGAGCTTTTCCTTGCGTAACACTTCAAGAATTAACCGAAGGTGATTCTCGTGGTCTTCTTTCGTGCGTGAATAGATCAAAATATCGTCAATGAAGACAATGACGAATTTGTCCAGGTATGGCTTGCACACGCGGTTCATCAGGTCCATGAAAACCGCTGGTGCGTTGGTTAAGCCGAACGGCATTACCAAAAATTCATAGTGTCCATACCGGGTTCTGAACGCCGTTTTTGGTATATCTTCTTCTTGTATACGCAACTGGTGATAACCTGACCTCAAATCGATCTTGGAGTAATAGCTGGAACCTTAGAGCTGATCAAATAAATCGTCGATCATGGGGAGAGGATAGCGATTCTTGATGGTTAGCTTGTTCAGCTCTCGATAGTCGATGCACATGCGAAATGTGCCATCCTTCTTCTTCACAAATAAGACGGGAGCTCCCCAAGGTGAGAAACTCGGTCTTATAAAACCTTTGTCCAATAATTCTTGTAGCTGGCTGGACAGTTCCTGCATCTCTGATGGAGCTAGGCGGTATGGCGATCGTGCCACAGGAGCTGCTCCGGGAACGAGGTCGATGCGGAACTCGACTTGTCGAGGTGGCGGCAACCCCGGCAAATCTTCTGGAAACACATCCGGAAAATCTCCAGCTACTGGAATGTCTTCCAACTTTCGCTCGTCGGCCTTCTTGTCCACTACGTGTGCCAAGAATGCGACAAGCCCTTTTCTTAGACACTTACGAGCCTTCATGCTCGAAATAATCCTTAGTGGCGTCCCGTGTCTTTCCCCTTGAATTGAGAGAGTTTCACCGCTTGTGAGGGGAACTTGAATAACTTTATCGTTGCAAACCACAATGGCACGGTGCGCGGACAACCAGTCCATGCCGACAACGATGTCAAAACTTCCCAATACAACCGGCAATAGATCAATCCCAAACTCGTGCCCACAGAGTTCTAACTTACAATCTTTTGCTACCTCTCTCGTTTCAATAGTTTTACCATTAGCCAGTTCTATGGAGTAGGGTGTATCTAGTTTGCTAGTTTTTAATCCAAGTAGTCTTTTAAACTCAATGGATACGAAGCTAAAGTCAGCACCGGTATCAAATAATACAGAGGCATAATGACCATTTAGAGGAAACGTACCAGTGACCACATTGGGGTCTTGTCGTGCATCACCGGCTCCAATCACAAATGCCCGGCCGCGGGCCTGATTGTTGATCTTGGGGCAATCCTTCTTCCAATGATCTAACGACCCGCATGCAAAGCATGGTCTAGCCCCTCCATTTTTCGGTGCTCCAGAACGGCATTCTTCGGTCTTGTGCCCTGTGCGGTGGCACTTCCCACAAGTTAATCCATTGTTTCTCCCCTGATTTCCCTGCTTGTTACCATTACCACGTCCCGTGGCGACATATCCCTTTCCCTTCTTGTTCGAGCTACCCGACGCTCGGTCCCTTTTTCCTTCATCCCGTTTTCTTTTCCCAAACCTCGGCTTGTTACCCTGGTCGTTTGACACAACAGCTGAGTTCGATCCCTGATTCTTGGCCTCCACACTGCTTGCCTCAGAAATTTTTAATCCCGAAACTTGGCGGATCAGTGTACCCATGCGTATGGCATCTTCGGTGAGACTGAGCGCAAGATCAATGGCTGCGCGCATGGTCGTAGGTTTAGAAGCAGTGACCATGCTGCGTATTTGTGGTGCTAGGCCGAACAAATAACGCTCAATTTTGTTGTTCTCAGGGGTGACCAATCGCGGCACTAATCTGGCAAGGTCGTGGAATCGGGACGTGTAACCAGTAACGTCCGCTCCCATCATAGTGAGGTTCCAGAACTCAGTTTCCAATTTCTGTACCTCGCTCGCCGGGCGGTACTCAGCAATCATAAGTTCCTTCAGTTCTGTCCATGACAGGGAGTAAGCAGTGTCATCACCCAAGGACTGCACTTGACCATTCCACCATGTCAGTGCTTGGTCCAAGAACAAATTGGTGGAGTACATAACCGACTGACGTGGGGTACACCCACTGATACGAATAACTGCCTCGGTCTTTTCAAACCATTTGACCAGGCCAACTGATCCTTCCGTGCCGTTGAAATTGAGCGGCTTGCAGTCGAGGAAGGCTTTGAAGGTGCAGCCACGCTCTCGCGAGGCCGTTTCTGCATTAATAAAGTTGTATGTTATTACGGGATAGGAGTTTTAGGATATTCTCCCATCGCTTTATCAATTACTTTCAACTTCTTACCGGTGGGGGAAGTTTCCTGTCGGTCACTCCCAGTCAAGTCGCGAGATCTTTCGGAGCGAGCAGCTTCGTGCTCCGCGATCGCGCGGGCTATGCGTTCAGAAATCATGGTCTCGAGTTCGGCTGGCGTTGCGGGCAGTCCGTCTGCTCCGCTATTGCTTCTAGTGGCCGGTGCCATTTCTCTTCAATAATAATTATCAAAGGTTAATTTGGCAAACATTTATACAATATAAAGCATAAATAACAAACCAGAACATGAACACAATAATCAACACCGTGTCATCACACAACATACCAACACATCATACAGAAATAAATAGTAATCAACACAACATCACCACACAAATATACAAACCACAACATATGGAGTAAGCAATAATAATCATAGACAACAACATATTTCACCATAATAATAAGATTTTTCATTAATTTCAATAATATTGGTACAATGCTTGTTCATAATACAAAATGGAGAATACATTTCTCATACAATACATTGTTTTTGAAATAAATAAAACATCATATTACGTGCCGTAATACCCGTACGGCTAGGCAAAATGCAGACGAGTGTCATAACCCGTGCTGTACTACCATACTGCTGCTACTATGTACATGAGCTGGTGGTTCTTCTGTGCATCCCTGATACATCCTCACTGTGGCGGTGGTGGCGGATACTGGTACTGCGGTGCGTGCGTACTGATCGTCATACTGATCGTCATGATACGCTCGTACAAGAAATGTCGATGCGCAAAGTGCGCATCCCCTGTGATACCACACTGAGCGTCCAGGCTCAGTAACTCCTCCGCGTAATGCGCCAAAGCATCCCGCGCATCTATCATCCTCGTCCACATCAGACGTGTCTGATGCTCTACCTGTGTTACGGTGCGCTGCACCGTGTCAGCGAGAGTCTGAAAGTCCCGCTCTAGAGTGATGGTAGTGGACCATGCTGGTCCAGACAAGGGTGTCATCCTAGGTGGCTGGGATGGTCCGGGTATATCTGGGTGTGTGGATGGGAATGGCCCAAAGGGGGCTGGTATCGGTATGTGCGGTAGTAATGGGGTGAAACCTGGTGGTCTGAGGGAAAAGTGGGGTGGCATCATATAAGGGTCCCCTGCACCCAGAGGGTATGGTGCAGGTGTCATGCTGGGAAGGGTGGGGATCGGTATAGTCATGGCTACTGGGGGTGGTGGCATAGGCTCGGCTAGTGGGGCTACTAAAGGCTCCGAAACAGTGGCCCACTCTGGAGTGGATACCACAACAGTGGGGGTAGGAGGGCTCGCGGTGGCAAAGGCTGCCATGCCTGCCCTGCGTAGCTCGGAGCTATCGGCGGGGCTACCCTCAAGTACATGTGCTGCTACAGCTGGCCCCTCCTGAGGTGCGGGCTCGAGTGGTGCTGGTGGGGCTATGGGGTCAGCAGGTGCGTCCTCTAGCATTGGAGCCACTGGCTCCTCCTGAACAGCTGGAATCTCGGGTACCAGCATGTGCTCTACCGAAGCTACGGACTCGTCGTCAGAGTCATCGGATATCCACCCGTTCCTCCCACGGGAGATCGGCATGAGTCTCATGCCTGGAGGAATGTGGATGTGGGGTAAGGGTGCTGGCTCATGCTCCACGTGAGCCTGTCGGTCGAATGGAGACTCTACTGTCTCCGACTGGGCTGGGATCGGCCGGGACGGTCCGGCACAGCCCTCAGGGAAATCCCTGATAGCTCGGATGGGGCGTGGGGCTAACGGTGCGGCCGGTACAATGGGTAGCGGCGCGTCGACCACGGCGGGTGCCCAATCAGGATCCTCGCTAGGATCCGTCTCGTCCGAGTCGTCATCTGAACCTCCGGCGGCGTTCATCTCTACGTCTTCGTCCTCTGCGTCAAGTACTACCAGCTCGACTGGCTCAGGCGGTGGCGCAGGGATGATCTGAATGCTGCTATCGATACTGGGCGCTATACTACCAGCGTCCGACATCCTGGCAAAAGAACCGTACATGTATATATATGAATTAATTTAAATTAGACAGTTAAGGCGTACATTATCAGTATCCTTTCTAACCTCTAACACTACGTTAATGCATAACGATACCCCTGGCTAGCTTGGTCGGAATCTCCTCATGCCCAATGCTTTCTTGAAAAATTACTTTAGTGTCTTTCTATATTTTTCTTTTGAAAACTTTATCTTTTTGAACCAAATCCGGTTATAGTCTAGTTTTTAAAGAAAATACTCTAGTTCGCTATAACCTTGGCTCTGATACCACCTTCTGTCACACCACGACAATGGCGGAAACACGTGGCGCGACGGTTCAAAAGCATAAAGTCAAGGTTATTGCTAAACACAAGTAATTTAAGAAAATGGGTCATTTATTATGACGTCAAATCTTGTTCACACACTACACAAAAGTAAATTGTTTTTAAGATAATCATAGAGGTTTCTCATATATATCCCAAATGCCTTGGGAAATAAAAGTGAAACCCCGCAAAAGTTTGACGCCGCATTGGAGGATTCCCTGACCCAGCTTGCCCGGTTCACCTTCATCTAGTTACCTGAAAGATATGTTTAAAAGTTTCGTCAATATAAAATATATTGGTGAGTTCACAGGTTTTTAGTTTCCAAAACTTGAATACTTGGGAAATACCATGTTATGACAATATATAGGAGTTGCAAATTCCTATAAATCTACTTGAGACTATAATCAAACCAAGACGTATAAATAAATATGCCCCGCTCCAAGTCGTTACTCGGTTTCCCACGACTTAAGTTCAGAATATATGCACCCCAGGCATAACCTAATGCATAATCGACGCTATCGATTAGGGGTGGGCCTTGTCAGGCACCAATAGTACTATTCAATATTCCTCCGGTTTCATTTCCCTGAATAAATGATTATAGAGGCGAGGACTCAACCCCGAGTGGCGGTCACACCTTAAGTAATAAATCCGTCAAACATTTTCCCTAACATATCTTTCCCCCGGAAAACGTAAAAATAGTTTAAAATGGGGCCGTGAAACTCACCTGAAACTCTGTCTGGTTTACTAGGCGGATAGCAAAGATGGTCTCGCACCTACAAACGTCCTAGACGTATAAGTCACTATTCCTATAGTGCATGTGCCTTGGCAAGTTGTACACCCAACTCCCGACCACAAGTTACTCCAAATCCCGTTTAATTAAGCGCGTATCCTAGGTTTCGTTGGCGTTACATTACCCTTTGTGTTACAAGTTATATATTACTCTTGTTAATATTTCCTTAACTTGTATCTTATTATCGTCGGCTCGACGTCACTTAACATATAATTATTTTCCCATTTAAATAATTATACTTAAGATCGCATCGCTCGATATAATATATATTTCAACACTCGACCCGACTCACTTTGCCGCACATTTGTTTTCCCATTTAAACAAATATACTAAGATCTTGTCGTTCGATTGCATATTCTTAACGCCCGATTCAACTCACCATGCCGTATATTTATTTTCCCATTCAAATAAATATACTAGGATCTCGTTGGTACGGCATACACATATATATCTTTGTCTTCTCGTCGCGGCTTTCCTTCCCACATATCTACTTTCCCATTAAGTAGATATACTAGAATTTTGCCGAGACGAGCGTACATATATATAAATGTGTAATTTTTCTTGTTAAGTATATACGTTTGTTTAACGTCTCATTTGTTTATGTCATGTGTTTTCTCCCACGAATTAATTCTTCCAACACTTAGGAAAGTGTTTATTAGTTTTCACCCATAATGTATATATATTTTACTTCTTAAAATATATATTTTTCTTATCTTGCCGCAATGGCATTTTTCTCATGATTTGTCCGTGTACGGTTCGTTAACGCGTCTTAGTTCGATATCTTAACTCGTTTAGTTAATTTTTCCAAGTTTTTCCCAACATGTATTTTATAGAAATATTATCCATATTTCTTCCTCTTTTCACATGTTACTTGGATGGTTTAAAATACTTATGTATTTTTAACCCAACTTGTTAACTTAACTACAAAAATGTTTCCAACACTTTTATATTCCCATTTATATAAAAGTATTCATTTTTGTATAAGTTTCTCAAGTTTGTTTAATATTTTTATAAAATCTCTATTTTATAAAAATCCTTATGTTAAAACCCTCTATATTTTTATAACTTTCAAAAATACACTTTTATACAAAATACCCAAGTATATCTACTAGTATTTACCAAAATCATCCTTAGAAGTTTATTACTTACACTTTGACACCAAACTTTCCATACTTGTATTTTTGGACTAATAGTTTCTAAAATATCCATTTTAGTCCTCTAACTTTCAAAGTTACAACTTTAGTCCCTTAACTTCCAAAAGTTGCATTTTTCCACTCTAACTTCCAAAGTTAACATTTTTCACTCAAAATAGTAGACTTTGAAGATTCAACTTTTTATTGGTAAGTTATTTTTGTATCAAAACACTTTTGTTAGTCTTGTATTTCGTATGGAAGACCACTTGTATGTGTGTTTTATGTATTTCTTCAACATAACCAAATTTCATTCACCTAAGTAAGCTACTTTAATTTTTCATCTTCTTTATTTATGAACTTTTAGCATGTTCCACCATACATTATACCATGTATGATCATAATAAGATGATTTAAAGTTACTTTTATCATATTCAAGTTCATTCCATAATCTTATCCAAAACATCATCCTACTTAGTTTTAAATGTAAACTTTATGCATTTTCAAGATTATCACATTATCATCATCAAACCCATGGTTTATTTTCATATCTTTAATCATCCATTTTACACATGTAAAACCTATTAAAGATTATGTTCAAAACCACATTTTAAACCCTTCATGTACAACTTGCTTCTAAGAACACATACATGAATAATAATAATCAAAAACAAGGTTAAGAAGCTTACTACTAGCACAAGGCTAGGGAAGACAAAACCTTTGATTTTGAGAGGGGTTTAGTGTGTTCTTCCTTAATGGTTAAGCTCCAAGCTTGAAACACACAATAGGGGTTTGGATGATGGATTGTTTTAAGTGTCTTGGAGATGTAAAAACTTGTAAGAATGATGTGTGGGGGAGGTGCAAAACTCACGGCCAAAAGAAAGGAAGAAGAAGAGTTGTTTTGCTTGATGCTCCAAGTCTCTAACACATGTTATATAATGCCTTATCACATGTAATCATTCCAAAGATTCAAGAAATCTTATGGAGGATTGAGTTGTGTACTTGGGATTTTGGTGAAGATATGATAAGTGTGTGTGTGTGTAGAGCCATGTATGTATGTATGTAGGTGGGAGGTTGCTTGTAAATCTTGGTTAATCTTGGTAATCTATCATGATCTTTATACAAGACCCATCACCATGCATGCATACTAGTGTAATGATGGTTTGGATTTTGTCTTGGATTTTTAAGGCACTTGGCCGAAAATTTTCACAAGGGGGACAAGATTAGAGTTGCTTTTGTACTAATGTCTACTTACACATTTGTCTTACACCTTTTGGCTTTACATGTGCATGCTTTATAGGTTATTATTATTATTAACAAGACATGGATATAACAAGGCCATTAGGCCGGCCCCCATGTTGGTTTAAGTGGGGTCCACAACTTCAAATATTTACCCATTGTTTGTTATGTTTAATCCCCCGTCGTTCGGGTGTCGTTCGGGTATTTTTCGGGTTTTAATCACACGTTATCCGGACATTAAAAATACCTTTAATAACCCTTAAATATAGTCTAATTTAAGCGTTGATTGGTTATTTAGGCCTTTGCCGGGTGAAATTATGAGTTATACGCGTATCGGGTGCGGTACGCGCATTTTATTCGTTACCGGGAGATTTGTACAAGACGTTTTCATTTATGGTTTTGGAGTTCCAAAACTCATTATATTTCATGAAAATACCCTTTATTTTATATCCTGGGTGTCCGGGATCCGTTTCGTTTATTTAATTATTACCGGGTAATCGCCAACGTCCATACCGGATAGCTTATTCGCACATGATCCAATCATGCTTTATCATTAAACGTATGCATTCCTATGCACTATTTGGAAATTGCTATCCCCTAAGGCCTTGATAATTAAATCACACATAATTGCATTTAATTACGTTAATCATATATTAATTAATTTGTACGGAATTACCTTATTTTTGCCGGTTGTTACACAGGGTGAGGGTCAGGAGTTGTAGAGACAACAAATCCCCTCATTACATGCCAAGAATCAGGTTTGGTCCAGGTAAATTTAAATATTGGTGGCCCGACCCATTTAAATTTGATAAAATATTTTTCAATTCCACTAATGTAATTTTACTAAATAATATGGACCGGGTGGAATTAAACGGGTTGGATCGGGTCCAGATAAAAGAGAAGCCCCCTGATTAAGTTTAAGTGTGGGGAGGCTCTGTAGAGTTTGTAAATTTATATTTATACCTATTTATTTATTTTATTTTTCTAGCTTTTCAATTTTTTTTATTTGTGGTCCGTCAATCGGTAGTGATTCATAGTTTTTTTTTTCTTTGTTTTTTTTTTGTGTCTTTGAGTCTATTTGCGTGTTTGCTTAGATAGAGGAAATTTCACATGAGCGGATCCCCTGTATTATCTTTATATATATTTTATGAGTGGGAGTTTTGGTAAAGGTTTGGGTAATAAGAGAATTTTTCTTAAAAAAAAAAAATTATTTAACTTTCTCTGAAAAAAAAAAAGACTTTTCACGTAATGTGAGGAGTCTGGGCTGACCTGTTCGCCTCATGCGACCAGCTATTACCCCGGAAAGTCATATATTTTTTTCGCTTGCAACGCGTGTTGTGATCACCAGTGTCCTTCACGTTGAGCGAGAACCATATTATTTTTCTTTCTACCCATTTGGTTCTACCATCATTCACCGCTATTTTGCCAAGCAGGTACGTCTTCTTGTTTGTTGTTATATTATGAGTCTAAGTTAGTAGTTTGAGTCTTTTTATTATTATTTGTGGTTCGGTATTATGCTCGGGTTTTGTTTGTTTCGTTTTGCGCAGGTTTGGATTGCACCGCCCGTACTCAATCTCCATTCGGGCGATTCTGGAGCTTACGCATTAATTAACCAGCTAAGTCTTTTCCAATTTGCCCTCATCTTTTTATTTTTGTATTCGGAATTTTTTTTTATTATTTTTTGTTTTGTGTCATTTTCTATTCCTACATTGAGGGCAATGTAGAGTTTAAGTGTGGGGATGGGAAACTGTCGTTTAGTTTGTATATAAGTCATTTGAGTCAAAAAAAAACGAAAAGATGAAAAAAAGGAAAGAAAATGAAAAAAAAGTCCCTGATTTTGAAGTTTGCATTATAAAATATGGGAAATGATAGGTAAAATCAAGTGTCTGGTTTTCAAATATTATATGTATTAGAAGATTAAAATAATTGAAAGCGTGTTGACTTGGGATATGTGGGTAGGGCCAGCCGGTAGAAAAAGTTTCCTTTGAGATAACACACCTAAATATATTAGGATACCTTGTAGGTTCTCATCTAGGAAAAAATGGGGAAGCTGAAACCGTCAATAATAGTATAAGGAATACCGTTATAAGTTTAAAACCGTTAGAATTTTTAATCAAAAGTTGAAAAAAAAAGAGCTGGATATAAAATAAGGGCAAGGCCAATGGTGTCGTTTCTAGGGATAGTGACTCCGGACTCGACTCCCTCTAGGATTGTCTGAAAATAAATATCTAAAAAAGCTCATGAATTAATTAGAAATCAAAGCGAAAATACTGAAGCTTAAGGTGCCTGGCCACTGGGATAGCAACTTGGATTGGTCACACCCTCTGAGTTAAGTATGCTGAGATGAAAAAAAAAACAACAAATGATTTTAAATTCTCTCGGTTTTCTACATAAAACGGTTAGGAATAGTCAATTGGTTGTTCCTTTTGTTTCATAAGCTTGAGGCGGGATTAGGTGAAACTATGGCTTCTTTAGTGTGAGACCCTAGGTAGACTAAATGAACTTAAAATTAAACTTAAATGATAAGGGGCTTAGAAACCGGTGGTTGGGTTTAAGAGGACAAGTATACTTGCAATCGCAGTTGGCACGTGATTAGATTTTTAAAATTAAAGTAACCTATGTTTTGAGGCCAGATTATTTGATTATGATTCCATAGCATAATTCTTTTTCAGGGACGAAAAAGAGATAAGTGTGGGGATATTTGATGTATTGTAAAATACATCTATTTCCTGTGTAAAGTTTGTACAGTTTTCGAGTCATTTAGATAGTGTTTTCATTAGTTTTAGGCTTGTAGTTGTCTATTTTATTTAGTATAGGCTTTTATATATTTTTATTGGTTTTGTGTCATTTTTATTACTTATGTATTTATTTTATATTTTGTAGGTGTTCATAAACGTTGGAGCATAAACGAGCAACTTTGGTCAAGTCAAGAACACCCGAGTCATGAGTATATAATAATAATAATAATAATAATAATAATAATAATAATAATAATAATAGTCATAATAATAATAAATATAATAATATTAAAAAGAAGAAAAAAAAAACTTGAAGTGGTGAAAAGTCACGAGCCCAAAGAAAAAAATAAAATAAATCTTGGACTAATATAATTTGGACTAAAAAGTCAGAAGGCCCATTTTATGGGAGGGTTTCGATCAGTGGATTAATATAATTTGGAGACACTATTTTCGAAGAGGATATACATCTTGGAGCCGCCGGAGGAGGATATATTATTTCGAACCGCTGCCAAGGACAGAAACATCAAACCACACAGCAGCATTGGAGAATTTTTGGAGAGGAGAAGGTACCGGGTGCACTAAAGATTAATTATTTGAAGACCCGGTGGTTTGTTTTATCGTTTTTATTTATTTAGAGACATGTTTATTATTGTTTTTCGAGACTCTATGACTATGTTTCTAATTATAATTATGAACTAGACTTTCATGGTTGCTTAGGTTTATGAACTAGACATGTTTTATGCGGTATTTAATGATTTTTGGTTTTTAATCTTGATGTTTAGAACTACATGATTTTAAGTTTATTGTTGGATTTGATATATGTGTGTTGGTGTTAATTTTATTTGAAGTTTGTTTATTGTTTTGTGGAACTAGACATGTAGAGATACCCCCTAGGTCTTGAAATCAATCTAGTTCGTCAACTTAGGTTAGCGTGCTAGTATTTGGAGTTGGAGTACGACACAGGTATAACAAACTAATATAATAAATTAACTAAGACGTGCAGTCCATTCTTGAGGGTGAGAAATCTAACTCGAGTTTGCTAGGTAACTAACTAGGCATTGTTCGGTAGTTGGCAAGCGCTAGGGCGGCAGTCGCTACTTGTCCGTGTTTAGAGTTTTCCTAGGTTTTCTTCAGTAGAGTTTAAGTCTGCTTCATAGTTTGAGAGTTTTAATCCAGGAGAGGTTTTAATCTGATTTCTGTGGGATTTTGGTACGCTAGGGCGATCCGGATCCATCTTAGCATTTCTACACTTGTCCCGCCTTGAGTCTAGTGAGCTACCTTTGACAGGAGGTTTATTAGATAATAATAGGGTCTCAAGTTAATTACCAGATTCAGGATTTATTGCTAGTGTCTAGGGATTTTACCTAAGTAACCAGCCTTCTTCCTATCTGATTTCTCCAAGCTCCTAGGTTCGTATAAGCAGTTGAGGTTATTTTGTTTATATTTAGTTCCTTCTAAGTTTATAATTAGTAGTTTAAAATACCCCCCATTTAAGTATATATTTATTTAGGCTAGTATTCGGTAGAGGTTGTGATCTAGAGTTGCATTCGCGTTTTTGAGTTCGATACTCGGTCTTATCTGTTTACTGCTTTGCGACCGGTACACTTGCCGTGCGTGTGTAGTTTTTAGGTGAGTCATTTTAATTAAAGCTTGTGTTATTTTTATATATACATTTACACACATCAGGGACTTTCAATTTGGAGTAGGGGTACCAAATGGGGCGGAGGCGGTGCTTCACAGTGCCAACAGGTTCCTCCACTCTTTTCATGCGGATGGTTCCTTGGCTTTGCTTACAGTAGACTTCTCCAATGCCTTCAACATGGTCGACCGCACAGCCTTTCTCCAAGAGGTTCACTAGCGATGCCCGTCTATCTATCCGTGGGTCCAGTTCCTGTACGCCCAGCCTGCTAGGCTGTATGTGGGTAATGATTGTATTGGGGCTACTACCGGAGTGCAGCAAGGAGATCCTTTGGGGCCCCTTCTCTTTGCTCTTGCCTTACACCCCCTTATCATGCGGGTTCAGGAACACTGTAACCTCCCGTTTCATGCTTGGTATTTGGATGATGGAACGATTATAGGCAACGCAGCTGAGGTTGCTAAGGCTTTAGACATTATCAACGTACATGGGCCATCTCTAGGGCTTCATCTCAATATTAAGAAAACAGAGGTTTTTTGGCCGACGTGTGTCGGACTGAAAGTTCAGCACGGGCTTTTCCCGAGAGGGATTGGTAGACTAGAGAGGGGGTTAAGCTCCTTGGTGGGGCTATTAGCCGAGATCCTATCTTTATTGGGGAGTTGGCAGGGCGATGGGCTACGGCTGCGGTTGACCTTATGAAACTCCTGCCCCGCCTTAGGGATCCCCAAAGTGAACTCCTGCTGCTCAGGTCATGCATGGGGGTCGCTAAGTTACTTTTTGGGTTACGAACATGTCAACCCCACTGGATGGTGGATGCGGTATCCCTTTTCGATGATGGCCTCCGGGAGGCTATTGAAGATATAGTTGTGTGTGGTGGCCCCTTCTTCGGGGACCTCCAGTGGCGCTTGACATCCTTGCCGATGCGTTTAGGTGGTTTGGGCCTCCTTTCAGCTCGAGATGTTGGGGTTTATGTCTTTGTGGCGTCTAGAGCTCAGTCTTGGAAACTTCAGGATCATATCCTTCGAAATAGTGGGGTCATCGGGCTAGACCCCGACTATCAACAGGCGCTTGAACGCTTAAATGTCTATCTCCCGGACTTTGATATTGGCGGTTTTTCTAGTAAGGACACCGCCCCCTCAAAGCCACAAAAAACTTTGGCGAATGCTCTGTTTAGCAAAACTGCTCAAAGCCTGGGAGAAGTTTTTGAGTTGTCCTCCCGCCAGAAGGCGGTGATTGAATGCCTAAATGGTCCTCATGCGCAGGATTTTTTGACTGTTATCCCGATTGAGGGTTTGGGTCAATGCATGTCCGCAGTAGAGTACAGGGCTATACTCAAGTACCGGTTGATGATCCCTATGTATCCGGAAGATGAGACATGCCCCATCTGCCGTAAAGCTTGCATGGATAAATATGGGGAGCACACAATCCATTGCAAAGAGCTCCCTGGGTTCAAATACCGGCATGACTGGGTGAGAGACGTTTTGTGGGACATCCTGAGAAGAGCTGGGATTTCCGCAAAGAAGGAGGCCCCTGTAAATTTTCTCACAGACCCTGCGGAAGGGAGATCTACCCTGCGACCAGCAGATCTGCTTGTCTTTGGTTGGGAGAGGGGGAAACATGCTTGCGTGGACCTCACAGAGGTATCTCCTTTGGTTGGGTTAAGGGAAACATGGTTTGTAGCTGGGCTAGCATCGAGAAAAGCGGAATCGAAGAAAGTAGATAAGCATGCTAAAGCTTGTGCAGAGAACCAACATGTCTTTATCCCTTTGGCCTTTGATACCTTTGGCTCCCTAGCACCAGAAGCTATTCGTTTCTTGACTAGGATCCAACGGGTCGTCAACAACAACAGTTCATCTCCAGGGGGGCAAGGATTTGTCTTTGGTAGACTAGGTTTCGCTATCCAAAAAAGGGTGGCGACGCAGCTTGTTGCCCGTCTACCTTCTATTGTAATGTAACTTTCGTATTTTGTTTTAATGAAAAATTTTCTTTATTATAGCAAAAAAAAAAAATGTGGCGGTATTTGCTTCCACAATCATACAAGGCAACATATTGATATTTTATATAAAAACTTATTATCTGTTTTAGATAGAATAAAAAGATATAAACATATATATTATATTTTGAGGACAAATATGACGAGGTGATGTATATCCATGCTGTTTGCAGAGAACAAGATCTTAGCTAAAGTTTGGGAGACTTTTGGTGGCTCATGGGCTTGACTGTGACTCCCACAAGTTGTCATATATAAAGTTTTAATGCTGACCAAACTCAATTCGTAAGGTCAAATTCTGTAAATGTTAATGCATGATGGTGATGGTGATGGTTCGAGTTATGTTTAAACATTAAACAGTCTCACATGAATAGTTTCATACTTTAATACTCGTCGGGTACACTAATTCCCCATAGGTTTGATGGTTTCATACGGGTATCGTCTTATGGCCTTAGAGCACTCACATTTTTGTGAGAAAAAACCATATATTTTTTATGGGTTGTGAGTCATTGTGAGTAGAGAAAATGAAGAACCTACTGTTTATTTGTATATTTGAGGATATTTGGGAATATTTTGGCGAGAAGTGTTTTCTAGTATTTTTTTTTTTTAATATTTGTTGAAAGTGGTTGTGAGTGGAGTGGGGAGAAACTGTAACGATTTATTGTATAATATGTTGTTGTGAGTGGAATGGGGATGGGGAACCCGTTGTGAGTAGGGCTGTTCAAATCACTCGCCGCTCGTGGCTCGCTTGTCGCTCGTTCGGAAAATGCTTGAAAAACGCTCGCTCGATCTTTCGCTCGGTTGTAAATGAGCAGATTGGCTCGATTCGGTTTGTAAACAAGCCAAGCACGAGCAAAGGTCCACTCTGCTCGGCTCGGTTCGGCTCGAATAAATTTTTATTTATTTAATATATATTAATTATAAATATAGACACAAATTACAGATATATTTATAGCTTTATACATAACATTCAATTGGATTTGGCTCAATATATGCAAACAAAATATTACTAGCCCACTTAACACAATAAAAAACTTAACACTGAGTTTAATAGTAAAACCATAAGTCATGAGGTGACAGTTTTGACTCCTCTATGTTATTAGTCGTCAATCACTAATCGTCGCTTGATATCACCATACGCCACAATGCAACAACTGTTATCTGCAGTATGCTCTTTGCCTCACCAGCCTCAACCTAAGCCTCATCCTCGGACACTCAGATTTCAATACTAGTGTTATCATCGGACAGTTCGACCTTAGTTGTCACCCAACAATGAAAACATCGAACGAAACATCCCAATTTTTATGGTAGTACAAATTACTCTCTGTTCGATTCTCGCTCGACGCTCGCTCAGAAATATTCACGCTCGAAAAATCCTCGCTCGGTTTTTGGCTCGATTGTAAATGAGCCGCTCCGCTTGGTTTGATTTGTAAACGAGCCATGCACGAGCAAAGCTCCGATCGGATCGGCTCGGCTCATTTCCAGCCCTAGTTGTGAGTGAAGGGGAGAGAAACTGTAACGATTTTGTCACTTAATATTAGATTTGTGTATCCCGGGAAGCTCCCGAGATATAACCTAGTATTCTTAATAAATCTCTATAATTGGTGAATTTAATGTCCCAAACTTGCATGCAGAATTTATGGATCGGTTGATTTGCGGAATGAATTGTGGTTTGTGAATGCTATTAGAGTTAATGTGTTTCTTCCCTTGAGATCAAGAGTTCGAGCTTCGTCAAATGCGTATTTGGTGTAATGTAAGTTGTTCAAAGAGAGAGAGTGAAGGGGGAGAGGGAGGGAAAGAGCGAGCGAGGGGGAGGGAGTGCCAGAGAGGGGGGCAGAGAATGATCTTAAGAGCATCTCCAATGGGAGATGTTTGGACCGTCCGGTGGAAACAAACCAACCCAAACGGACGATGAACCATTGGAGGAGGGGTTTGATGGTTGCTTCGTCCGGTGGAGTGGACGGTTTGTTATTGGAACCCCCTTTTTTAAATTGGGTATTGGGTTGAATATTATGTGTTTTTATATTTAATTGGGTATTGGGTTGTGTATTCTGGGTTTTATATTTAAAACTAAACATTTATATTTTAAAAATATAAATTAAAAATTAAATATTATACAAACATAATTAAAAACATTACATAAACCTAAATTATATATTACATACTCATAAACCTAATTAAAACATTGCTTAAGCATATCCTAACATAAAATATTAAACACACAAAGGCCCTAATACATGTCATCCCAGTCCTTTATGGTGGTCTCTAGAAATGACACGCCACGCTCGCTATCACAACCATCCGACTTATAGCCTTGATGGATGCTTCCGAAGTCCGGAGATGGGGTAAGATACGGTTCATCGGACATAATGATGTATTCCTCACCCTGATCGGTTTCGTACCCTTCAGCCTAGCTATGTATGACTTGTGTTGGACGGATCTTTGAAACAGGAAGGTTTGGGGTGAAGTTTGTTTGAGTCTCCCTAACTTGTAGTTGATCAAATCGTAGTACTGCCATGGTGTAGTCATAAGCCTAATTCAACTCTTCGCCTGTAAGAGGACGATTTGGATCGACACTAGATTAATGACGTGTGTGGCTTAGTAAAAGAGGAATGATTATTAATTAAGGATGAGTGTACATTAGACGACGAGGGGTGTACACTGCTTGAGGGGGAGTGTACACTTGTTGAAGTGGAGGGTTTGACGAAACACAGTTTGAATGTCGGCAAGAATATCGTCTGAGGTTCGAAGGTCCAACTACTTCACTAGGAAAACCACCACCCATATCTTTGAATTAGTTTTGTATTTAGATTGAACTATGAGTGAGAAGTGTACTGTGTCTTGTATTTATAGGGTTTTGAAACATAACCGTTAGAAATATAACTGTTTGAAATTTAGCCGTTTGTATATTAAGTATCATTCTTATTTTGTTATTTATTTTTTATTTAATAAACTTACTTTTATTTATTTAATAAACTTAGTTTTATTTTGCCATTTATTAAATTAATAATATTCTTGTAAGTAAATAAATTATTAATAGAGTATATAAATTTAGATAAAGGTTAAATAAAAAAGAAAAAGTAAGCGATGAAGTTGATATGAGGTGAAGGTTTGGAATGGTTTATGATTGAAGGTAAAAAATTAAGTTTAAAAGGGTTATGATTTGAAATGGTTTGAAATGATGACATCATAATATGACAGTTTAAATTGGTTTGTTCAAGTTGCCATTGTGGATGCTCTAAGGGCATTCACATCATCTCCTCCATAATGATGTGAGTGTGATCTCTATATGTAGATATTAAGCTTTTTTTCCCACCTGTTAAAACTAGTAGGAAACCCGTGCGTTGCTGCGGGATCGTTTCAAATACTCAACCATAAACGCACATCACGATATCCTTATCATAGTTTTGATTCGTGGATCAAAGTTGTACTGTATAAAGTTCAAATCTTAACCTTAACATGTCGCATTCACCAATTCAATAAAATAACAAATGCGTAAACTAATCAAGTACAAATCTTAAAAATTGCATATTTAACTTAGTCAATTAACATTACCCAAAAGAGAAATGGGAGAAATTTTTGTACCACACATAAAATATAAGATGACAAAAACAATGGAGTCAATTTTACCGTTTGACCCGTTGAGTAGAAATTACCCATTTGACTCGTTAAATAAAGAATACCGATTTTTTTATTGTGACTTTCTACCCATTTGCTCCATCTAATAAAAATTGTTCATTTGACATGTTTAGAAAAGTTCAACAGTTAATCTTATACATATAGTAGAAGCATCTGATTTGTTAACACATAATGTTACCACGCTAACTACATCTTAAGATAACCACTTTGAAAATGGAAATACAAATTTGAGCAACTTCACTTCATAAATCAGAAAATAGCAATTATCTCCCCATTGCTTATATAATTATATAGGAAACAAATTAAACGCAATAGCTATCAACACAACTTAGATCTCACTTCATAGAAACATAAAATCATGCATAAAACATGATCTTATCATGACAACAGTAAGTCTAGAACTTTGGCACAAATACGACTTTTGAAACTAATTGGAACTCTAAAAGTGAAAGCTTTACATAAACAAATAAGATAAAATGCTTATCCACATACAAGGGCGAACCTAGCATTGTGCTAGGAGCCCTCGGGTTTGCGCGCGTAGTGGTAATTTTTTTTTACGATTTTTCAAAATTGTTACTACTAAAATAAAATTTGCGTTGCTACTAAAATTTAATATACGTTACTACCAAATGAAATTATACGTTACCACGTTACATTACTCGGAAAAATATTTATCGAACTCGACTAATAATAACCCAAAAAAATTAACTAATCTAATTATAATAAAATTAAACAACTAAACAAGTCCACCCATTTAACCCAAGTCCATCAACAAGCCCACCCTACCCCCTTTAACCCAAGTCCAACAACAACAACAACAACAAGCACCCCCCCCCCCCCCCCCCCCACCTTCACAAAACCAAAAAAAAACGTATGTTTGTTCTTTTGTTCAAGTAGCCAAGCAGGAGCAGCAGCCATTCAACCTTCTGAAACCTTATCCCTGCATCCGCCTCCTCCGCCCTGCACCTGTGCACCGTCGTCCGCCCTCCACCCCTTCCCTTCTGCCGTCCTCCGCCCTCCACCACTTCCCTCCTGCTGTCGGCGCCGCCCTCCACAGTCCACCGGTCTTGTGAGTTTTTTTTTTTTTAATTTAATTCAATTGCCCATGTGTTTTATAATTTGTGGAGGCTTTTGTTAATTTAATTGCTCATGTGTTTTTGGGAATTAACTTGATTGTTGAATGTACAGTGAACTTGGTAACTTACCAAGTCTAAGTGTTTTAGGAATTTAGCAATTATAAATTGGGTTTTGGATGCTATAATTGTTATCTTGTTTTTTATTAATTGATTAGGTTTGCGATTATAAAGATTAAACTACGTTCTAATCCTAAACAAGCACCTATTAGCAATTTGTTTAAAAGAAAAGCCTCCGAAAATGATGAAATTAGTTCAACTAATACTCCAAATATTGAAAATAAGGACGTGAATGATGATGTTGGTATGCAAGAGCATGATGATGTTGCTAATAATGATAATGATATGCAATGACTCGATTTCAAGCTTTCAAGAACCGAATGGATGAAATCTATTAGGCATGTGTGTAACTTTATCTATTATCATGTTGTTAATTTTATTTCCTTTACATTATATGAAACTATGGCGAAAAAAAATTTAAACGTTACTACTCAAATTTATTTCTAGATCCGCCACTGTCCACATAGAATTAACAAAAGATCCATAACAAATTGTTAAATGATTATTAAAAAAACTCAAGTGGATCACATATAGCTATAGACAATAAAATGTAGTAGAATGTAAACATATGCAAAAAATCTTGATACTTGGTACATGAGGCACAATCATCTTGATACTCGAAACGATCAATGAACACTTGTAAGGCTACATGGAGCGGTCCGTCATAGACCACCCGTGATGGCCATGATCATCACTAACACGATGAGATTTAATTTGTGATTGGTTTTTTTTTTTGTGATTGGTGAGAATGATTTAGTGATGGTGTGAAACACCGTCCTATGTGTTTATTGATAGACGTGATAAAATGTGATCAATTGAGGTGACACAAGGTGATCAGATGTGATAAGATATATTTAGCGCATATCCATAACCATACAAAAGGATACATTATTTTCATTAGGTTGAAAAAACTAATAATCGTCGGTATAAGCTTACAGAATAATAAAGTTTTCAAGAACCGAAGGGACGAAATTTATTAGGTATGTGTGTAACTTTATTTATTATCATGTTGTTATTTTTATTTTCTTTACATTATATGAAATTACGGCGAAATTTTTTTTGAACATTACTACTCAAATTTATTTCTAGATCCGCCACTGTCCACATAGAATTAACAAAAGATCCATAACAAATTGTTAAATTATTATTAAAAAAGACTCAAGTGTATCACATATAGCTATAGACAATAAAATGTAGTATAATGTAAACATATGCAGAAAATCTCGATACTTGGTATGAGCTGACAGAATAATAAAGCTTTCAAGAACCGAAGGGACGAAATCTATTAGGTATGTGTGTAACTTTATCTATTATCATGTTGTTATTTTTATTTCCTTTACATTATATGAAACTACGGCGAAATTTTTTTTTAACGTTACTACTCAAATTTATTTCTAGATCCGCCACTGTCCACATAGAATTAACAAAAGATCCATAACAAATTGTTAAATTATTATTAAAAAAAAAAACTCAAGTGGATCACATATAGCTATAGACAATAAAATGTACTAGAATGTAAACATATGCAGAAAATCTCGATACTTGGTACATAAAGTACAATCATCTTGATACTCGAAACGATCAATGAACACTTGTAAGGTTACATGGAGCGGTCCGTGATAGACCACCCGTGATGGTCGTGATCATCACTAACACGATGAGATGTAATTTGTGAATCGTTGTGTTTTTTGTTTGTGATTGGTGAGAATGATTTAGTGATGGTGTGATACACCGTCCTATGTGTTTATTGATAGACGTGATAAAATGTGATCAATTGAGGTGACAAAATGTGATAAGATATATTCAGCGTATATCCATAACCATACAAAACGATCAATGTTTTCATTAGGTTGAAAAAACTAATAACCGTCGGTCTGAGCTGACAGAATAATAAGCAGCTGAGAATGAGGATACGATTTGTGATAAAATGATAAATCAAAATGAACCTACTGATCATGTTGTATTGCAATCTCAAATAAATATTTGTCCCATCATATGCTAGTTAGCTCGGATAATATTAAGAATGTTTAGCTATATCACTAATTAAAGGTTTACAAATTCATAATAATTTATAATTTAAATTAAATTTACCGTAGCCCAGTTGGTTGAGGGCCTAAGTTTCCTTTGGGAGGCTTAGGTTCAATTCCCACTAGCTACATTTGGAGGACATTAAGAGAAATGAGGGATTACTCCTAACCTATGGTTAGGAGTTCGAGTCCTGATCTCGCCCGGGTTTTACCGGTTCTCCACAACGGGTCTTCGGACGGGTGGGGGATCGGGTTTTCCCCGGTTCGGAAGCCTCGTGGGCAAGCCTGGCTACCCTGGCCAGCCCCTTGCATAGTCCTGGGGGGGTTCTTGAGTTCCCCAGTATAAGGGTCCCATGGGTAGTCGGGCAGAAACGTTTCGTTGGCCGTTCAAAAAAAAAGAAAACAATGTGTTGTATTAAATATTAAATGAGCAAATAAATAAAATTAATGTGTTGTATTAAATTTGTCTTACTAAATAAATGAAATTATAACCTTACCCCTCTAGATGAATATGAAATTATTATATTGCCCATCTAGAATGTCTTATATAATAGTATAGATATAGATAAATCCAAAGCAACTAAGCTGTTTGGTAGCCTCTTAATCAGCCTCTTAACCATTCAGGTCTGAATCATTCAGCATTGAGACTGTTTGTTTCAGCATCTGAATGAAATGATTAAATGCTGAACCATTAAGCTAATAAGGGATGTTGAATGATTCAGCTCTTAACTATTCAAAGCCTCTTAACCATTCAAACCATCTTAATAATTCAGCACTTACAGCCCATTATTTCTTTTTGGATAGTGTAGAGGATAATCTTTTTGGAACTGGACAGTTGTGTGGAAAATAACCAAACACGGGCCTCATAAATACGGCCCATTATTTCTTGATATAACGTTGGGCTAATTGTTTTTGTGAATTCCTTGGCCTAATTGTTTTTGTAGTTTTTTTAAAATAGCATTAAGCTCCCGTGCTAAGAGGTGGGTGTAAGACCGTGCCAAATAATACCAATCTATCTATATATAAAAGAAAACGTATATGCTGACATGGCGTGCAATGGAGACCTCAACCTCCCCTTGAGAGTGCCACGTGGCATCATAATTGAAAGATTTTAGTGTTTTTGAACTATTTCCTTTTTTAATTAAAAAAAAAAGATAAACATAAAACCCTAAATTAAATTGAGTTATTTTAGAAAAAAAAATTTAAAAATAAATTTAAAATTTTCTCTCTCATGTTTCCTCCCATAATTTTTAAACGTTTATATCTTTTATATACGGGATTTTTTAAAGAAAAAAATTACACCAAATTAACGAGCATTTTATTATCTTTCCAACGAGTACCATAGTCCTATATAAAAAACAGAGAAAAATCGACTATTTTTTGTGGGGTTTCGTTCATACAGGAAAAAAACACACAAAGTGTTCATGTTATTCATTAATCATGTTTTTTCTTTTAAACCAGGTTCTTATCTACGATGTTGAAAATCAGCCCAATCGCCATGTTATCATTGGAATTTTACTAGGTATACTTCATCAAGAGAAGTTAGGAGAAAGAATCGCGCAACACTGCAACACATGGTGTCACCTTATAGCAAGGTTAATTTTTTATTTATTTAATTACAAGAGTAATAATTATTACTATTAGTATTAATATTATTAGAATGGTTATATTTTTCAACCCCAGTACGCTCCCAGAAATAATTGATAGTTGCTGACGTGGCGTTCAATGGTGGCCTCAACCAATTCTTGATTATGCCACGTGTCATAATGAGATGCAATGATTACAACTTCCAACTTAAGTGTTTGTTTAGCTGATTAGGTTAGGAATTATAAGAGTCATTAGAATGTGAGAAATTAGAGAAATGTGATGAGTTTTTTAATAGTTGCAACTTACATAAGTGATTCTTTAGATGATTACTGATTAGGTTTTAGATTAGGGAATATGAGTTATTACTGATTAGAATACTATGAACATGCAATGATTGAGAGATTTTGTGGTTAATTAACTTGAGCCATTTGCAATAGGTTATCACGTAAAATTAAATTTTTCAACCCCGGGACCCTCCCGGGGTAATCAGCTAGTAAAACATAAAGCGAAAAAATTGTAAAAGATAAAAAGGATAAGGCGATGGGTTTAAATTGTAAAATATGTAAAAATATTGAGGTTAAAGATAAGTAAATTAAAGTTAAAAAATTAAAAAATATATATATAAAAGAGAGTACAACCTCCAAACATGACCTCCCATCCCCGCAACATCTACAATCATAAAATACCACACTAATATATGCACAAACATGTTGAATTAATATTGTAAGGGTGGACGAGGTGGTCCATGATAAAGCATTGTGATGTTTAGTGATGGTGTGAAACATCACCCCGCCCACCGTTTTCACGGTGAAAACCATCACTATCGCGAGCGTGTAATAATGTGTGTCGAATGGGTGGTTTGTTTGGGGATGAGGTGTAATATTGTGATTGGTTGTTTTTTTATGATTGGTAGGGAATGATTTAGTAATGGGTGCCCCTTGTGTTTTATGTGCTTAGTTATAAAAATGTGAAAAATTAACGTGGCACATGGTAATTGGGTGTAATAAAAAAACTTAGTGATGTTTAGTGATAACCACCCTATGCACCCTAATAATAAGTGACTTATAATTAAGGGTGTTCAAATTCGGATAATCCGAATTTCAGATAATCTGAAATTTCGGATAGTCAATATTGGGATCCGAATCTAGATCCGAAATTTCGGATATCCGAAATTCAGATAATCCAACGGATAATCCGAAACTTAAAAAAATTAATAATAAAAACGTTCTCCTTTATGTCTAAAATGTGAACCTGTTAAAAAAACAAAAATCGAAGTTAGATAAACGAAACTTGAAAAAAAAATGTAAAAGAAACTTACCGTTTGGTGGACGGAGGCTGTGGAGGTCGGAGACGAGGTGGACGTGAGCTATTATAGAGAAGAAAAGAGAGAGTGGCTGCTATAGATTGGAGTAGTATGGACTTAGGGTTTAGGAGGATTAGGGATTTAAGATTGTGTATTGTGTTATGTAGTGTATATAATATTATATATTTATATATATATTTTTTTAATATTCGGATTCGGATAATCCGATTATCCTAAAATTTTCAAAATCAGGATCCGAATCCGAATCCAAAATTTCGGATTATCCGATTTTCGGATATCCGAAAATCGGATTATCCAAAATTTCGGATTCGGATTATCGGATTTTTCAGATTCGAATTTGGATTCGGATTTTTTTGAACACCCCTACTTATAATTATACTATTTATATAATATAATATTATTTAAGTACACCCATACCTTGTAAACAAATCATCATCATCATACTCAGTTAATCCCACCAATAGCAAAAGCTAAGGTAGGGTATGAGAAGGATAAGATGTAGACATCTTTACCTCTACCCCATGGGAATAGAGAGGCCGCTTCCAATGAGACCCTCGATTCAATAGTGGTTTTGTATCAAACCTTAGACATAAGGCATATAACACTTAGCAATCGGTATAAACCCGAATGGTGCATGTACCCTGTTGTCTTTTGGCTATCAACGTCACCACCTGATGCATGATTAACCGTCCGTCATGTTTAACGTTATTTTCACGAAATTAGTAAAATAACATTAAAATCAGTGCAACTTTACTTTTGCCCCCCGAAAACCACACATATATACATCATATGCACACAATCGTAAACAAAGCTAATGGTAAATTATCACAATATATTTCTAACCTTTTAAACTCTCTACGAAGAAAACATATATGACCAAGTGTAATTACAAATGTTACACTATATTTAACAGTTATTTATTATATTTATAATAACTTCTATACATGTTCAATTTATCAAACAACATAAACGTTTATACATCAACATGTTTAACATAATGTTCGAATCTAATCTCTCTAATATCAGCCGGATTTTACCGCAGCAAGCCTTCTGACGGCAAGTTTTCCCTGATTCAGGGACTTACGGGCTTAGGTTACCAACGCTATTGGTAAACCCGAATGCATGGGGAGCTTTCAGCCTTTCACCCAAGGGGCGTGCGTCTCCAAATAGTCGGGCATTAGTTTTGTTGACCGTTAAAAAAAACATAATGTTATTGGGGTTGGTGGCCCAATGGTAGAAGCAAAGCTTCTAGGAACACCTAAGAGGAGGTCATGGGTTCAAATCCCACAAGGAGTAGAAATTTGTCGTTCAAAAAAAAATGTTCAATAAATACGCAAGGGACATTCATGGTGATTGGGTCAAAGCATCGAGATAGCCATGAATTCTCATGCTATTTTTTCCACAATTACAGTACTTGTAAATTGTCTCATAAAAAATATAACTTCTCAATTGAATTGCAATAACCATACTTACCACTACACATAGATAAAGTGTTAGTATGTTACAAGATATAATGTTACACTTTGATGCCCTATACTAAATAGGTTGTTTTGCAACCGCAAACGGCCTACACCCCCATCATACTCGTAAATCTACACCATTGTCCACTATAAGACCTGAACGCTCTAACCTAATGGGGTACACCACTATGTGCACACTTAAGTATACTACATAGATGCATAAGAGCAATAACCTAATCAACATCATACATCTAAGACGCCTACTTCGACAATGCCTTGTTTTCAAACAACCGTTGACCAAGTTGGTCATTTTCCGACAAAGCCAGAAACTAGATTAGTCTCAGACGAGTGTACGCCTTCTAACCTGTAATGAAACTTATACGGATTTTCCGGTGCCTACTTCAACCAGCAACAGTGCATTGTTTTGTAAACAACAGTTGACATATGGTTATGGTCCGTCAGAGCAAAAATCAGATTATGTCGACCGAGCGTATGCCACCTTACCTGTAACAAAACTTATTTGGATTTCTTATTGATCTTAAGTTAAATCCTAACTACCAAACATGGACTGATTGACATTAAAATTACCAACAGCTTCTATGAACAAGGTGAGCCAGAGCAGCGTAGCAGAAGCCAACAAGGTCTACCGGTGCATCAAGCATCTTGGCCCAGCAAATAAACACAAAACGAAACTCAGGTGCAGCCGCTCCTACTGCATTTTCTCTACTAGCTACAAACCAAATACTCGCCCCCCACCAAACACCAATAATGGTTAGCCCTTCAGTGCACGAGATAAAGAATTCCGGTGTACAACCATGACTGCATTCCACAGCATGGGATGAGAGAAACTATATCAATCACATGATATTACATAGGTGCAGCCTGCAAGAACCAGCAAAAAGAAGTGAACAAAATGCTGGATTCATAGCAGCTTACATCATCAAACCGTTGCTTGAAAAAGATATAAAAATAAATAAATAAAATAAAAAAATAAAAACGTTCAGACCACCATCAGAGATCCAGGTACACCGGTCATATTATCAAGAACACCGGTTTTCTCCAAAAGAAGAAAATATTAATCACTTAATAGTATTCCAAATCAGTGTCGTCGTGCAATTTGTGTTAATGATCTCAAATTCAAAATTAGACATAAAAGTTGTCACAATATCAAGGCTTCATAAGTCTGTTACTCATAATCATTAAGCATCATCGGCTTACCTATCAAAAGTAAGCCGGTTTGGATGACAGTTGCCTCAAACTTATATAATCATAACGACTTTCTCACAAGATCAAAAAGCAAATTATTTTATACAAGAATGATAGGGATAGATGTTGCAATCAGAAGAAAATAATATAGATCTACTTTTTCTATTCAAGCTTGTGTTTCATTTAGACCTAAGAACCACATTGTACTTGTCATCACACCAACCTTCATGACTTGCACTCTACCCAACATGGCTTGATTTCATTATACTATATATGGGAAACAAATATTTTTATTAAATAACTGACGGTGCTACAGAATTCATGAAACGTAATAAAATTCTAGCAACACACAAACACTCGTTGATAAATGTAAGAAAAGCATATAGCAAAATAATAACATTAGAAAAGAGTCATCCTTAGTTGACTTATTGCGATAACCAAATTGTCACATATAGTTCAATGGCATTAAGTCATGTTTCTTCTAATGGTAGTCATAAAGATCAGCATGCTCAACACTATCAAAAGTACAAAGTGCTGCTTTATTTTATGGTTACAACGCTATTTTGAGCACGTTTACAGTATCATTCTTTCAAGATGACAGACTAAATAACATGATTTTAGATTCGGTGCAAGACCAAAACTTTCACTAAAGTAGGTGTACCTACCATAATTTTGAGCAAAAAATATTAAAAAGTTATACATAACACTCTTTTATCTTTTCATTTCTTAGGATTGAAAACTATTCGTGGCAATATCATGAAGGCGACAGATTCAAATCCTTTAGCCTCAATAAGACTACTTGACTTGAAACCAGATGAGTTCATTCACGATGGATTCGTTGTTAGGATCCAGTATACAATGGTTTCCGTCATACATTGAAGCCATAAAGGATCGTATCTCTAAACAAGTTCAGTGTTTCGTTTTGTTACTTTATATTTTGTTAAGACAATCTTAACATGTTAAATGATTAAAATGTTTAACCATTCACATCAAGAGGTTACCAAAAATTAAGTATTTAAGTGTAATATTTAAGATGAACAAAAAAGACAAGTGAACATTTATTTAACCTTTTGCCTTCTTCGGTTACAAGTTTAAACAAAAAGATTTATCTTCACATATTTACAGATGGTCAAAATTTACAAATTACATCATTTAAATCCGGTTGTTGAAATCAAATTATTTAATATAAACTATGGATTAACAGTGAAAATGATTCACATTTCTCAATCAAATTAGGTTCTCCCTTTTTTATAGATAACATAAATGGTTGATTTGTGACAAGAGAACAAACAATTTGGTAGAGAGAACATTAATCATTCCAACTGCCTATTGATGATGATACATGTTACATTATTTCATGAAAATTGAATGCAATCATACATAGTTACGAGTATAAAAATGCAGCTGAGAAGTTTCTTTCGTTCAAATATGCAAGAGAAAACAATGTGAAAATGGAGCGACATTTCTATGTATTCTCGCAAGATGGCAAAAATGTTTTGTGAACAAATACACACATTGTGGCAAATTGACGACATTTACGTTACTCTTTATTCTCACTTTTTGCTAGAAAATGTCAAAAAAAGATTACCTGCTGGAGCTGAAATGGGCCCATGATAGACTAAAGCTTATGGTCGAAGGATGTTTTGACCAGGCTGTAAATGGTGTTGATAATGTTTTCCACACTGCATCTCCTGTCGTGCTTCCATATGACAACAGTGCCCAGCCATTAATACCTTCAAAATAGTATCAATTTAATAAACCTACCACTTCAACAGTTCAGACTTCATAAAGATTCTCCTGTTAACTGTAAAAGTCCGCTTTCTCATCTAAACATCTTGAGATGTTTAGTTGAGATGTTTAGGCCCGCTTCAAACATCGTACCGAAATTCAAATGTATTAATAACAAGATATTACAAGCATAACAATACTATTGTTTACAAGAAAGACTAATTGACTCATGCATAAATGGTACCATGAAAGTGCTGAGTTCATGCAAGAAAGCAGAGTGTAAAAAAGAGTAGTTCTTACCTCATGCTGCTCTTCAATTAGGTACTGCTATAATGTCAAACAAATTTCACCTTTTAATAAATCATATTGGAATGATACTGATTACTGCAAACAATAGTACAATACAATGTAACGGAACACTACAAAAATAAATAATTAACCTAAAATTGGTCTTCATGGTCATCATTTAAACTAATTTAAGTTGTTGATTACATCCAGCTTTGGTACGCAATCGTAATGCAAAGACAATAGCAGAGAAAGATACATGGGAGTGCAGGAAAGAAAAGTGGAACAAATCTTGTCGTTGTGAACCCTTCGTAGCGCATCGCTTGCACCCCAACCAGCAAGTACGCTTCAAATGATACTTGGTTGTGTAAGTTATGTTAAGCGTACGGTACGTACCAAAAAATAAACTTGGATTAATACATTTTAATAGAATGATTGATGATCTGATGCTGAGTTTGTAATAATGATCAAGTTTGGGAACGTATATGGAAAGTTGTAAACCTAAATGAGTGGCAAAATCATGGAAAAAGAAACTATTTATATTTTCACAGTCTACCCTAATTCATTCCTTATTGCAACAAGTTTGTTAGTTCAAATAGGCAATAGGCAAATAACTCAAATATAATGCAAGCTGTGATGTTCCATGGGCAAATTTTCAATAATAATTGTCTACTTGCATTGAAAAACCAAGTAAAAAGTATCCAAATAACAACATGTTTTAATAATCTAGATATTGAACTTAAAAATTGTTTCCATATCAAGAGCAATAGAAGAATACCCAAACACAATAGTATAATTTGTGCACGGACACGACGTGGTGTCAACTCTTATCATAGCAATGGAGGAAAAAGAGGCTGCAGTCAGACTAGTATTCTCAAGAACAGTTGCCCACTGGTCTTAGGTCCTTCAAATGCTCAAATCAATATACACCCATTTTATCCTTACGCGGACAAGCAAACAGAGATACATCTCCTGTTTCTTTAAGAAATCAAACGTTAGATGTTGAAAATTACTTACCAAATATATGCGAATTCATTATGTGTAGCAGCCGGAAAGGCGATGACAGTCCACATAACATGGATATCTGTCAATAACAACAGGGACTACCTCCATTGACATTGCATGGAGAAATGTTTGATGACTGCATCAAAGGTTCAAGCGAAGAAATTTCTATAAACTTCATCGTAACTAAGAAAAGTAACAATTTCCTACGGGATCATATCGTTTTTGGCATATGCGAACAAATCTTATCCAACTCTTCCTACGGGATCATACTTGAAAACCAAGATTTACAGATTTCTAACAACCTACAAAGGCGTTGGAACTACAAAGCAGGTATCGGTGTGTAATCCAAAACAAGCTCCAATGTCAACAGAAACATATATTAAATTTCATGTCAATGTATAAAAAACCATTACGAAAAACGCTAAATACAAGTCAGATATAATTTTCCCATTTGTAAAGTTAAAAGAATACAAGTTTGCAAAACTAAAAGCGATGCAGAATCAAATAATCCAATTGTCATCGAGACCTTCACTACATTAACTACACGAAACACCAAATCAAAACGAAAAATAAAATCAACAAAGTCATTGAGAAAGCAAGAAACACTCCCAATTTCTAATACCATCGCTTGTAGCCGAATCAACACAATGTACATACGCTCAGTCAGCAAACGGTAACCACATCATAATAACCAACCATTCTCATTGTCATTATTCATCAACAGATGTTAAGCTCATCATCCAACCTACTAAACTGCCCAAACAACTTCCCATGGTTATCAATCATAAGCATATCAATCCCTAATCCCATTCCCATCCACGGCGGCTTATTATTCTCCTCCTCTCTCGAATCCTCAACCGAAGTAGTCGTGCTATTCGTCTCACCCCCACTCAATTGCTCCGTTTTAACCCGTCCCTGTTTCATCGCCTCAAGCGCCTTCAACGCCTCCTCCTCCAAATCACTATCCACATCCACTTTCCTATCCGGATCATAAACCGATCCTCTCCACCTCTTTTTCCAATGCACCGGCCCAACCTCACACCCGACACTCGTTTTCGCTCCACTTTCCGCCCCTAAACCCATCCTCCTAGCCTGAAACTCCTTCTTCTTCGCCATATATGCATCGGACGCCTCCTCGGCCGTATTAAACGTCCCTAACCATATCCGTTTACGCGTAAACGGATCCCTAATCTCCGACGCCCATTTCCCCCACTTCCTTAACCTAACCCCTGTCAATTTCTTCTTTTCCTTATGTCCTACGGACTCACCATTATTATTATTAATATTATTATTACTATTATTATTATTATTCGAATTAATAACAATTTCACATACAATTCGTCGATTTGACGTCCTATCGAAACGGGAATGATGTTCGTCTTCGTCGGAGGAGTCGTCGGTGGCTTCAGGATCGGAGCAGATGACGCGAATTTTACGTAGGTTATTATTATTATTATTGTTGTTGTTGTTGTTGATGGTGGATTGGTGGTTGACGACGTCGTTTTTGGTGACGGATGAGTGACGGAGGCGTTTGTTTAGACGGAGATCTGTTGGTGCCATGAAGGAGGTGGTGAGATTTGGAAGGCTAGGTTTTTGATTGATGAGTTGTCTTGTTGCATACACAAAATAAAACGATGGATGGATGGATGGGATGAAAAATATGGATATATGTAAAGGGTATGGATATATGTAAGGGTTTTTAATGGATTAAACTATTTTGATAAGGAGAATATTCTTCGTTGGCATTTGTGATTTATTATTATTATTTTTATTATTATTTATTATTATTGTTTTTGTTGGCTAAGGCTTGTTTGGGTGGGCCGAAATATTGGGCCTACTCTAGAGAAGCTAGGAGAGGTGTGTGTAAAATGTTAGTGGGCCATGAAAATCTAAGCTAACGTAAGAAAAAAATTTGGTGAAATTAAACCCAATGCACGTAGTGGTAGTGATAGGGGAGGGTTATCTTGAGAATTTAGAATTTTGTGAGAACACTAATAAACTATTTTAATCCATAGATAATTATTAATCAAGGGCTAAGATTAATTGGGGGATTTAAACAAGGAGGAAACCATTAACTAATGCTTAAAAGGGTATTATTGTATAAATAAATTCAATATTCACGCTCATATTCACTTTCTTTTCACGAAATCAATTTGCAAATCAAATTGTGTCTTCATTAACCCAAATCTAAGAGAATTATTTGTGCATTTTGTACGAATTCTGTAATCAAAAGGGTTGTTTAGTGGTGTTGTTAGGATCTGAGTTTGTTTGTTTTGATTGTTTAACTAAAAATGGTAATAATGAAATGAAAATAGAATGAAAGTGCAGCGTAATAATAAACTGTAAATCAAAACAAGAGAGTAAATGTTTTCAGATCGAATGCTTTCATTTATCTAAAAGATTACAATCGTACAAATACTCCCCCTCAGCCTGATCACACAGTGATTGTTTGTCTGAGAGAATGTTTGTGTGTGTGATGCAATAGAACAGTACAAGCACTGTTCTATTTATAGACAGACTCAAAGCACTGATGACCTAGGCTGACGTCACCTAAGACAGTGACCTCTAACAGAATAACAAACATAAACATCTGCCTATTACAAACTACTGTTACATTGAAAGCACTGATATTAAACAGTTGTAGATAAACTCTGATGGTCTTGTATCCACTGCTGGAGCCTAAGTGCTGTTGGTTCCAGCAGTGCTTTGGTCTTCAGTACTTGTATCAGCAGTTGTTCTTTATCATACCTTTGGTCAGCAGTTGTTCTTCATCAGTTGTTCACTCAGCAGTTCTTTGTATCAGCAGTTGTTGAGCAGTTGTTTGGATAGAACAGTAGTTAGGGTCAGCAGTCTTTTGGGAGAAGTAAGTTGTAAAGACTGTTTATTCAAAGATCAAACTGATAGCATGTTTTGGCTTTCTAATCATCTGTTCTTCTCCAGGTCAGCAGACCCAACAATCTCCCCCTAGAACAGATGATGCCAAAACTCAGCTTTATTTATTGATCTTTATTCCTCATCAGACTTTCTCTGATTTGACCTTTGAATTGTAATTCAAAGTTCAGAGCAAATAAGTCTTCTTCATCTCTTTCTAGGTCCAGATTTAGCAATGTTTGGTGATCTTCTGCACATAGGCTGTAAGCATCATCCATGCTGATCTTCTGAACCCTTCCATCTGACCTGAGCAATGTCAATTCGTGGTTGTCTTTGTTGACTTTCCACTTTAGAATTTTTGAGTCAGTGGATTTGCTGAGATGAACTTTTATTCTAGATGAGTTGGGTGAAGGAGGTCTTCCAATGAGTTCTCTGAGCTTCTCTGTTGTAGGATCAGAGAAATAGTGTATTTGATTGAAGAGCCCTTCCTTGATGAATGTATCAGCAAACTTTCTTTGATCTTCCTCAGACATCTCCTTCTGCTTCTTGAACTGTCTTCTTGCAGCAGTTGTGAGATCAGAGGTTTCAAGTAAGCTGTCCAAGTTAAAGGTCTGTTGGGGTCTCTTCATCATTGGTTCATCAGTGTAAATTGGTTTCCTTGGTAGGTTGGGATCCTTCTTCCTATTTTCTTCCAGACTTTTGTAAGTTTCAACCAGCCTTAACTCGGACCATCTGGAAACTGACCTTATCTCCCCATAGTTGGCAGCTACAATCTCCTGCCTCATCCTTTTGAACTTCAAGGCTCTGACTGGGTCTCTGCCTTTGCCAAAGTTAGGAGTAGAGACTTTAGCCTTGGGGTCTTTGGCCATTTCTTCAATCCTGAGTAGTTCTTCTCTCAAAGCATGAGTAGTCCAACCATTGAACTGCTTTTTGTTTGCTTTGTAAGGCTGGTTGCCATTATCTGTTCAAGAAGAGATTCCCTTACCTCCTTTTCCAAATCTACACTGAGAGGCATGGAGGACATGGAATTGCTCAGGGTCTTAGCAAAATCTTCAATCCTTCTGAGTTTGCTAAGCTCTGCTGAATGGATGCCCTGAGCAGTCCTGTCATCCTTCCCTTTGCATTTCTCCTTAATAATGGCATCCACCTGTTCACCCTTGTATTTCAGATATTTATCAAGGTTGAGGGGAACAGGGAAGTTTGGGAGAGATGGGAAGGATCTTTCTGATGGCTGTTCAGTATTGTAGAAGGATTGTATTTCCCCCTTGAGTAGATCAAGTTCAAGGGGATACTGAACAACCAATGGTGTAATGGTTGGTGGTGGTCTATGGGATCTGAACTTGGATGTGTGTGGTGAGAATGATGTGATTGGAATAGCTGTGATGGGAGGAGTGGATTGGGCAGTTGAAATGGTGTTTGGTGATGTGTGTATGTTTTCATCATGTACAACAAAGGTTGATTTTCTCTTCCTTGTGTACATGATTTTTGGTGATGGTGATTTGGTAGCAGTGGTTGGATTAACATCTGTTGGCCTTTTAGTAGGTCCAGCAGATGTTTGGGATTTAGCTGGTGATGTATGTTTGGTGGTTGTATGTTCAGGTGTGTTTGTTGGTTTGGGTATGTTTGTTGGTTTGGGTGCAGTGGTTTGGGTAGCAGTGTTTTGAGTAGTTTCAGTGTTTTGGGTGGCAGTGGTTTCAGTAGCAGTGGTTTTATCAACAGAGGTGTTCAACTTAGATGGTGGTTTTCTAACATGCTTAGCAGGTCTTTTCATCCTTTTAGAGGATCCCACATCTTCAGTTTCCCTTTGTTGTTTCTTTTTGAGTTCAATTAATGACTCTGCTTTAACTTCCAAAGTGTCAGCTCTTTTCTGTTTCTCTTGAGCAGCCTTTTCAGCTTCTATGTTTGCAGAGTCATCTACTGCTTTATTCTTCTCAGTGGTTTGTTGTGGTGGTTGTTGTGGTGGTGCTGTTGTTGCTTGTTGTTGTTGTGGAGCTGATTTGGTAGACTCTGGTTTCTTGACAGACTTGGCTTGGCCTTTTTGAGAAGGAGGACAACCAAAAGGATCTAGTTTTGGTAGCCTATCTCTGCCACTCTCCCCCTTTTTGGCATCATCAGCCGTGAAAGCATCATCATTTTCATCCCTGAGGATGGTGGTAGGGGCAGAGCCAGTAGTCTTCAGCAGGTGGTCCTTGATGGCTTTGATATCAGCATGGGTATCTTTGTACCTTGCATCTACCATATTCCTGATCTCAGCCATGTAAGTGTCATGTGTCTGATCAGCCAGTTTTCTGTGAGCTATGATGATGGGGGAAACTGATTTCCATAACTCACTGGCTATATCAGCTGTGGATGGTTGACTCTTGGAAAGATCTGCAATTGAGCTCAGTATAAGCTTGACATCAGATTTGATGTCAGCAACAGAGGTTTCAATGACAGAAACTCTGTCCGTCAATTCTTGGTATTTTGACCCATCTCCTAAATTAATAGGATCATCTGAGTCCCTACCAGTGGTAGTTCTACCTGATTCAATCCTAATAGGTGAATCAGATGCCCCTTTGTCTTGGTACTGGGGACTTCCAACTGTTTTTGGAGACACTATAGTGGCTTCAACAGTTGTTGCCTTCAAGGGAGTCTTAGCTATGTAATCACTGTCCTGATGTGAGACAGTGGTCTCTACATCAGTAGTGGCTGCTCCACTTGAAAACTCACCTAGAGTTTCATTGAACTCAGGTGGTGTAACCTCCTCTTCTGTTTGTGGGATAGCAGATTGTATATCCTCAGGACCAGTCACTTGTTGGAGTATACTCTCAGTGACAGGTGGAAGAGAGGAACTGGGATCTTCCTGATATTTGTCAATTGCTTCAAACAGAGGTTGCATTGTTTGTGGGACATGATGTGATGGTGAGGGTGGAGGAGTAACAAGAGAATTAGCCCTGGGAGAGGGGCTTGTGAACATTTGGTCAAGTGACTCAAATGTATCATGATGTGTGTCCCCTTGGCTTACAACATGATCCTTTTGAGAGGATTCATGAGAAGTTTGGTCAGGTGGAGGTATGTCCAACTGTTGTGAGGAAGTAACAACAGTGGTTTCAGGTTGCTTTTGTTGTGCAACAGAGGTTTCTTCTGGTACCTCAACATCCAGAAGCCTCATTTGTGGTTGAGTGGTGGTTTTTGTGGATGGATGTTTCTTTTTGGAAGTAGCTGGTGTGGGTTTCACAGCACTGGATGTAGTGCCATGATCACTAGGAGCAGTGGGCTCAACAACAGAGGTTTTGACAACAGTTGTTGCCTTTGTCCTCTTTGTTTGTGTTTTAGAAACTTTTGACACTTTAGACACTTTTTCTTGGGTGTTTCCACCCAGCATTCTTGTGAAAGTTTCATCAGTTAAGCTTTTCATTTGCATAGCCTCACCCTTTTTGAAAACTTTTTCTGGTAAGACTTTTTGTAAGATTACACTAAGAATTCTTGGGTAAATAAGAAAAGCATTGTTTGACCCAGACTTGACTGCTTTCACATTTGATACCAAGTCCATGAACAATCCCTGGGAGAGATTGAAGTCAGAGTTTGACAACATAGCATAACCCAGATATTGCATCCTCAATGGAATTTCATTAAAGGATGTGGACTTAGCAGAGACACAAAGAAGAAGAGTATGGAAGAAAAATTTCATGACTGGAGGGAAAAACTTTTTGAAAAGAGTTGATCCAGTCATCTGACCATCATACCCTCTTTCTTGGAACTCAGTGTGAAGCTCTGTTTTAGTAAAGGAATCCTTACCTGCCAGGTCATTTAGTGTGAAGGTTGTGGATATGGTTTCAGGGGTAATGACGATACTGGTTTCTCCAATTTTGGAAATAATGGAAGTAGGCTTTTTGTCTTGTAGTAGAAACTCAGCATTCAACCAAAATTCTTGGAGTGTATCAAGATAAATGGGGGCGTTAGCGGTTAGGATGGGTAAGTATTTGGAGTTAAGGAAAATGTCGATGGTGGAATGAAATGGAGTGTTGTCATCTGTTTTAATCAGATAGGGAAGACAATTGTGTGTAGCTTTGGCTTGAAGATCCATTATAATGGATTTCGAAGGTGAAGATGATTGAAGATTGACGGAGGGTTTGAGAATGAAGAAGGCGGTTATCAGTATTTTGAATACAATGAGACAGTGTAACGTCTGTTGTGGGGAAACAGGGTTTTTATAGGCTCAATGAAACCGCTGATGTGGCCAAACCTCTGCTTATATGAGCAGACGTGGCAATCATCTGATGGATGAAACATCTGGTGGATAACAGCTGTTTTTGGCAAACAACTGATACAAACAGCTGATTGATCCAACTGTTGTTTTTTTCAGATATAATATATATATATATATATAAGCGAACAGTTGTTTTATCTGAACAGATGTTCTGAAACAGATTTTTTCAACTAACAGTTGTTTTATCTGATCAGATGTTTTGAAACAGACTTTTCAACCAACAGTGGATATGAATGAAACAGTGGTTGTTTATCTGATCAGATGTTATAAACAGATTTTTCAACCAAACAACTATTTAAAAATTAGATTTGCTGAAACATTTTATTAAGATTTATTGAAACTTTATTTGTTTAATCCATGTTTAACATACCAATTCTGGAAATCAGATTTGTAAAGGTAGATGTGTCTAAAGCTTTTGTTAACACATCTGCCAACTGATCCTCTGTTGGAACATGGTGTAAAGAAATCAAACCTTTTTCATAGCTGTCTCTGACAAAATGATGTCTTATGTCAATGTGTTTGGTAGTGGAATGAGAGACTGGATTCTTGATGATATTTTCAGCAGCTTGACTGTCCAACATGAGTGGAGTCCTAAGTGCAGTTATCCCAAAATCCAGTAGTTGATTTTGAAGCCACATGAGTTGGGCTGTACAGCTTGCAGCAGCAATGTATTCAGCTTCAGCTGTTGAAGTTGAAACAGCTGCCTGCTTTTTGCTTTGCCATGAAACTAAGGCATTCCCTAGAAATTGGCACCCTCCTGAAGTGGATTTTCTTGTGGTGTGACAGCCAGCAAAGTTACTATCTGAATAACCTGAAAGCTCAATGTTTCCATTAGCAGGATACCAGATACCAAGTGTGGGAGCACCTTTGAGGTACCTGAATATCCTTTTCACAGCAATAAGGTTTAACTTTCTGGGTGAAGCCTGGGATCTGGCACAGACACAGGTAGCAAACATAATGTCTGGCCTAGATGCAGTTAGGTATAATAAAGACCCAATCATACATCTATAATGTGTTTGATCAACCAGTTCATCCTTGTCATCAATAGTGAGCAGCTTGACTGTACTCATGGGTGTGCTACATGGCTTACAATCATTCATCTCAATTCTGGTTAATAAGTTCTTTACATATTTGTTTTGGTGAATGAATGTGCCATTTTGCAGTTGTTTCACTTGAAGACCAAGGAAACACTGAAGCTCACCCATGGCACTCATCTCAAACTCTGCTGTCATGAGTTTTCTGAACTCTTCACACATTTGGTTACACGTGGATCCAAAAATGATGTCATCCACATATATTTGAACAATCATTAAGTGTTTCCCTTTCCATTTAAGAAATAAAGTTTTGTCAATTTTACCTCTTGTGAAGCCAATGGATAAGAGAAATGTGGAGAGAGTTTCATACCAGGCCCTTGGTGCTTGTTTAAGTCCATACAAAGCTTTGTTGAGCTTGTAGACATAGTCAGGATGGAATGTGTCTTCAAAACCAGGTGGCTGACATACATAGACCTCCTCCTGAATTTTGCCATAAAGGAAAGCACATTTGATGTCCATCTGATACACCTTTATGTTGTGGTTGACATCAAAGGCTAAAAAGAGTCTGATGGCTTCTAGTCTTGCTACAGGAGCAAAAGTCTCATCATAATCTATTCCTTCTTCTTGTCTGAAGCCTTGAACCACAAGCCTGGCTTTATTCTTGACAACAATACCCCTTTCATCAGTCTTGTTTTTGAAGACCCACTTTGTTCCTATAGGACAAACATCCTTAGGAAGTGGTACAAGCTCCCATACTTGTTGTCTTTTGAATTGAAGGAGTTCTTCCTGCATGGCTTCTACCCAACTGTTGTCTTTCAGTGCCTCTTGGTACTTGACAGGTTGTGTGAGGGATAAGAAACCTGCAAAAAGACAGATATTTGAGGATTGGCTTCTTGTGAGCACACCCTCTCTGATGTTGCCAATGATCTGGTCTGGTGGATGAGCTCTTAAGTAAATAAGATCTCCTTGATATGGAACAATGGCATTTTGAGGTGATGGACAGAGGTTTGGTGACTCTGTTGGTGTAACATCTGTTGGTACTTCTGTAGTGCCATCAGATGTTTGGAAAGGTAATGGAGGAATGGGTCCAAGTGGTGTGAAACTTGACTGACTTTTGTCAACAAATGATTGACTTTTGTCAACAGATGATAGGTCAGTGGTTGTGAGGGGTGAAGCAGTGGTTTGAGGATAAGACTGGCCAACAGTGGTTGACACAGCTGTGGCAGAGTTTTGACAATTGTTTTGAACAGCTGCTTCCTCTGAGGCAGAATAGACTTTGTAGTGACTGGGGATCACAACATCTGTTCTGTAATCTTGCTGTGGAGACTGTGGAATACCTGCATTGTTAGCTTTAACAGTGATATCTTCAAATTTGAATTTATCTAAATCAAATAGTTCAGCAGGGTTTGCAGGGATTTTTAGAAATGAAAGTTCATTGAACTTTACATTCAGAGTTTCTTCTATTGTCTTAGTCCTTGTGTTAAACACTTTGTAGGCCTTAGCAGTAGAAGAATATCCCAGAAAATAACCACAGTCTACTTTGGCTGCAAATTTTGAAATGGAATCTTTGAGATTTAAAATGAAACATGGACAGCCAAAGATTTTGAAAAATGAGATTAATGGTTTGATTTTGAACAAAATTTCATAAGCAGTTTTTTGATGTCTGGGGTTGATCAAAACTCTGTTTGGAACATAGCAAGCAGTGTTTACAGCTTCTGCCCAAAAGGACAGTGGCAAACCAGAATCTGCTAGCATGGTTCTTGCAGCTTCTATAAGAGTTCTATTTTTCCTCTCAACCACCCCATTTTGTTCTGGTGTTCTTGGGATGCTGAACTGCCTCACAATCCCTTTTGACACACAGAAGTCATCCAACTCCTTATTTTTAAACTATGTTCCATTGTCACTCCTGAAGACTTTTACTAGCAAGTCATATTGCTTTTCAACTTTGGTGACAAAGTCCTTCAATATACCTGCAGTCTCATCCTTAGAATGTAAAAAGTAAGTCCATGTAAACCTAGAAAAATCATCAACTATGACAAGACAAAATCTCTTTCTTCTTAGACTCATGATTTTAACAGGGCCAAACAAGTCCATGTGCAACAGTTGTAGACACTGACTAGTTTTGGACTCATCAATGGATTTGTAAGAGCTTTTATGTTGTTTCCATTTTAAGCAAGAAACACAATGCTCATCACATTTAAATTCTTTTGATGGTAAGCCTCTGACAAGGCTTTGTTTGGAGAGTGTGTTGATAGTATTAAGGTTGGTGTGACCCAATCTCCTATGCCACAATTCTGTCTCCTTAGTGGAGGCAGCAGAAAACAGACAGACATTTGCCATAGGATTGTCCTTTAACATATCAACAACATACACATTGCCACTTCTATGAGCAACAAGTTGTGCTTTGCTCTCAGCAATAATGGTATCAATCTTTTTCACCACTTCTGGCCCAATAATCTTACAAGTTTTCTTTGTGAAAAATGAGCCATAACCTTTGTCACTCATTTGTGAAACACTCAGAAGATTAAACTTGAGATTATCAATAAGATTGACATTTTCAAACTTGAGTTTTCCAGCCTGTACAGTCCCTGAACCCAACACCTTACCTTTAGAATCATTACCAAAGGATATATCACCCCCTCCATGAGCCAAGAAGTCCAGAAGCAGGGCTCTACATCCTGTCATGTGCCTGGAACCTCCACTATCTACATACCAAAGACTATCTAAACAAGCAGAAGCTCCCTGCACATCAGTAAATGATTAGTTTTGGTGAGTGTCCAAAGCCAAGTTGGCTTTGGATGGGTCCTCAGACCTTTCAGACTCAAGCTTTGGAAGGTGATCAGTGGTTTGGACCAATTTCTGAATTAAGGTCAACAACTGCTGCTGACCATTTGCCAGTGCTTGGATGTCAACACTTGGGGCAGCAGTTGTTTGATCACTTCCTGACAGATGATAATACCCATATGGATTTCTGTTCACTCTTGGTTTAGAGGGTCTCTTTGGCTCCTCATAAACATGTGGCAGACTGTGACATGGAGGTTGACCATAACCTCTTGGGTATTTGCTTGTGGGTGGAGCATCTGTTACTTGGACATCTCTAGAAGCAGATGTTTCAAGCCTTTTTGTAACAGATGTTTGGACAGGGGTGAAGGTCTGTTTGGGCTTTCCTTTTGGAGTACTAACCACAGGGTTTGCAAGAGTTTTAGCTTTGTATTCTTGTATTTTTACATCAAAATTTTTGAGATACAAGCACTCTTTGGTCTTGTGATTCTTTTTCCCACATATTGAGCATGTGGCTTTGGAATCACATTCACTTGTTCCTTTGTTAATATCATATGCTTTTAGAAGAAAACAGTTTTTGGTGACATGATTCTTCTTTTCACAGAAATCACAGAACAAGTTGACAGTCTTTTCTTTCTTCTTCCCCTTTTCAGCCTTCTTATCAGCAAATGTTTGAGCATCTGCTGGAAGATCTTTCAGGGGAATGACTTTTGCCAAGGGAATGACCCTTGCCTGAGGAGCTGTCTTTCCCTCAGGTGTTTTGAAATCAACAGGTTTATAATTCTCAAGAGTATCACACTCATCAGACCAAGTAGGTTTGAATTCATACTTTTCAAGTTCAGTAAAAGATGAGGAACCTTCTGGTTTTTCAAGAACAATTTTCTTACCATTTGGTTCAGTGATTTTAATCTCTTGACCCTGCAGGTTTGTTGGTACTATCTCAACAGACTTTTGACTCTTTGTGTCAGTGTTTTCAAAAGCTGGAGCAGTGGTTGCAAAACCAAAGCCAAACTTCACATGACTTTTGGTTTGTTTGTTGAGTAGCATCTCAAATCCTCTACATGATTCCACCCATTTCTTACATTCAACTTGGGTGGACTCAAGCTCACTTTTACAACTTTGATATTTTGTTATCATAGTTTGGAGCTGGTCTTTGGTTATAGTTGCTTCATGTTTTAAGCTGCTTATTTCAGACTCTTTTGCAGTTAAACTTGTTTTCAAATCTTTTGTAAGTTTTTCAAATTTAACTTCATCATCCAAAATTTTCTTTCTAAGGTTTTCATTCACCTCTTTAATGTTAGAAAATGCTATCACACATTTGTCAGAACACAATTCTTTAAGAATTTGAGGAGATACCTTAACAGCAGCCATCAATGCACAATCACACTTGCACTCACAGTCATCAGATGCACCCCAGGGATCTGTGAGATTCACAACCTCTTTTTCAGGTTTTTCACCTGTAACAACTTCACTAACAACATTATCAGTCACAACATCAGATTCAGTTACCACCTCCTCAGATTCAATCTCATCCACCATAGCCATGAAACAAAAATTTTCTGGTTCATTTTCAGCTTTGGCAACTAGTGCAAAATTCTCATCTGTTAGCTCATCAGGTAGACTGCTCCAATCAACAAAGCCTTGTGTAAAGAAGCTCTGTTGACTGGTCTCTACAGGAGCAGAGGATGGAGCAACAGTCGTTTGCACAGGTGCTTGAGCAATAGGTGTTTGCACATAGTGGATCTGAGGAACAGTGGTTTGGACATACTGGACAGGAACAGTGTTTGAGGACTGTGCAAAATGAGCAGTGTTTTGCACATTTGGTCCAGGGGCATTATAGGAATTCTGATAAGTGTTGGTCTGTGGTCTTTGATTTGGATAGGTTATCATAGGTGTACCATGTTGACCCCTACATTCCCTAGCAAAATGACCAAACCTATGACATTTATAACACTTGATCTTTGATTTATCCAACCCAACCTTAGATCTGCCAGTCAACCCTGGAAACCTTCTACCAGTTTTCTTGTAAAAATTATTAGTTCTTACACTGAGAAGGGCCAATTGGTGCATAATGTCCATTTCTTCCAAATCATCAGGGTCAAAGTATTTCAGGTCATCATACTCAAAGGATATATTGTCAGATGCCTGTATATCACCACCACTTGCTGTGAAAGCATAGTTTGGTGAATAAGAATCAGAGTTAAAACCTGAGTTAAAACCTGAAGTTATGTCAATAAAATGATCATAACTCTGATCCTTTGTGTTTCCAGGCACCTCATCATGACCCAAAAGTGCTGTATTCCCAAACACATAGTCATCAGACACTTTTCCAGAGTCCTGGAGCTTCTTTTTCTGGTTAAGCTCTCTCTCATAGGTCAAGAGCTTACCATGAAGCTGGGTCAGTGATAGGTCTTTAAATCCTATTGAGTTTCTCATCACAATAGCAATAGTGTCCCGTTTGTCTGGTAATGATCTCAAAAACCTATGGTTCAAGGTTGAATGAGGGTAAGTAAGACCAACCAATTTTAGTTCACTAATTAAGCAATTAAATCTCTCAAACTGTTGAGTTAATGACTCTCCTTTGACATGACTGAATGTTTCATATTGTTGGTTAAGTATTTCACGATTGTTTTCAATAACCTCCTCAGTCCCACCAAACTGTTCTTTCAGTGCATCCCACAACTCCTTTGCACTGTTACAGTGTAACAACCCAGCATATATATCATTGGGTAGAGCCATGGCCACAATACTGAAGGCCTTAGCATCTAACTCAATTTTCTGAAAATCCTGGTCGGAGTAGTTTTCAAGTTTCTTTGGCTCAAACACTTTGGGATCTTCAGTACTCGGCACAGTCGGAACATGTGGTCCGAAGATAACCGACTTCCAACACCCAGTGTTTTGTTGAGCTAGAACATGGCTCATCCGACGTTGCCAAATATTGTATTCAGATCTGACAAGCATCGGTGGCTTGTTGTTCGTGCCAGTGTTATGTGGATCGTGATTGATAGAAGCCATTCTCTGATTTTTCAAAAAAACAAAGTCTGTTTAAAAACGGTTGAAGCGAAATTAAACTATTACTCTGTTTTCAATCTAACAGACAAACGATATCAATAATTGTGAGCTGATTATTAAATTGATTTGTTAGATCGAATTTAATTAACCTGGCTCTGATACCAATTGTTAGGATCTGAGTTTGTTTGTTTTGATTGTTTAACTAAAAATGGTAATAATGAAATGAAAATAGAATGAAAGTGCAGCGGAATAATAAACTGTAAATCAAAACAAGAGAGTAAATGTTTTCAGATCGAATGCTTTCATTTATCTAAAAGATTACAATCGTACAAATACTCCCCCTCAGCCTGATCACACAGTGATTGTTTGTCTGAGAGAATGTTTGTGTGTGTGATGCAATAGAACAGTACAGTACAAGCACTATTCTATTTATAGACAGACTCAAAGCACTGATGACCTAGGCTGACATCACCTAAGACAGTGACCTCTAACAGAATAACAAACATAAACATCTGCCTATTACAAACTACTATTACATTGAAAGCACTGATATTAAACAGCTGTTGTAGATAAACTCTGATGGTCTTGTATCCACTGCTGGAGCCTAAGTGCTGTTGGTTCCAGCAGTGCTTTGGTCTTCAGTACTTGTATCAGCAGTTGTTCTTTATCAGACCTTTGGTCAACAGTTGTTCTTCATCAGTTGTTCACTCAGCAGTTCTTTGTATCAGCAGTTGTTGAGCAGTTGTTTGGATAGAACAGTAGTTAGGGTCAGCAGTCTTTTGGGAGAAGTAAGTTGTAAAGACTGTTTATTCAAAGATCAAACTGATAGCATGTTTTGGCTTTCTAATCATCTGTTCTTCTCCAGGTCGGCAGACCCAACAGGTGTGATTGGAACACAGTGAACTTAAGGGGAAGATGACGATAAAGGCTTCTTCTTTGTTCATTAATAAAACTCCACTAAATGAGGAGTTCAGATACTAATTGGATTGTTCTAGCATCATCCTTTATGCAACATATAATTTTAGGTTTATGGACACTTTGGGCAACCAACTTGTTGGAAATTTGATATTTCATTTAACTTTGAATTTTTGTGATAGTTGCTAGTTGAAATAATTTACTCTAACTTTTGTTATTAATGTGGAAGAGTATACATAAACTCTAAACTAGTCTCGACAGATCTAGTGCCCGATAATAAAACTCAACTTGCTTTCAGTTTTGAACTCATTTGGTTTTTTTTTTCTTTTTTCTTTTTTTCTTTTTTTTTTTGTGTGTGTGTTATAAATATTACATATAACATCTAATTACAAATTTGATCTGATAAAATTTATACATAAGATGAATTCAATAATCAGCGGGATCCCAAAAGTTTCTATACGAACTTCTTTAGAGAGCAAGGGGTTAAGGATTAGTCGCTCGAAGACAGAGTACCTCTATTGTGGTTTTAGTGATGCAAGTGACGTCAGTGACACGCATCACCATCGATGGCCAAGCGGTCTCGAAGACAACGACTTTCAAATATCTAGGATCTTTTGTTCAAAATGATGGAGAGATAGATAGAGATGTAACCCACCGTATCCACGCCGGCTGGCGTAGATGGAAAGCAACCTCTGGGGTTTTGTGCGACAGGAGGTTCCAAAACTAAACTAAAGGGTAAATTCTATAGAGTTGCAGTCAGACCGGCTATGTTGTATGGGTCGGAGAGTTGGGCCATCAAGAAGACTCAAGCCCGCAAGATGGATGTAGCAGAAATGAGGATGTTTAGGTGGATGTGTGGGTACACAAGGCTAGACCGAATAAGAAATGAGCTTGTTAGGGAAAGGTTAGGGTTGGCTAAGATGTAACAACCGGCAAAAATGAGGTAATTCCGTACTAATTAACTAATACGCGATTAACGTAATTAAATGCAATTATGTGTGATTTATTTATCAAGGCCTTAGAAAGATAGCAATTCCCAAATAATGCATAGGAATGCATACGTTTAATGACAAAACATGATAGGATCATGTGCGAGTAAACTTATCCGGTATGGACGCTGGCGATTACCCGGAAAAAATTAAATAAACGAAAAGGATCCCGAACACCCGGGATATAAAATAAAGGGTAATTTCACAAAATATAATGGGTTTTGGAACTCCAAAGCCATAAGTGAGAGCTTTTCATACAAATCTCCCGGTAACGAATAAAGTGCGCGTACCGCACCCGATACGCGTATAACTTATAATTTCACCCGACAAGAGCCTAAATAACTAATCAACGCTTAAACTGGGCTATGTTTAAGGGTTATTAAAGGTATTTTTAATATCCGGATAACGCGCGGTTAAAACCCGAAAAATACCCGGACGACACCCGAACAAGGAGGGATTTAACATAACAAATAATGGGTAAATATTTAGTGTTGTGGACCCCACCCAAACACCCCAAGGGGCCGGCCTAAACCCCACCCCCATGATTAATCTTTTCTTTTTATTTATTAACCCACTTATAATTAGAGCTAATCATGAGATTTAAAAGTTGCATGGATTAGCATTGGGCAAAAATCACCAAATCCCCTTCTCTCTCTCTCTAACTCACGGCCAAACACCCTCTTAACTAATCCCCCAAAGATTTTTCATATCCCACATAATCTCCATTAGATCTTACACAATCTATGGAGGATACATATAATCTTAGAGATTTGGAGAGGATATTATAAGGATACTTGTAAGCACACTTGAACCAACAAAGCAAAAATCTTCCTTCTTCTTCTTCCCCTTGGCCGTAGCATATACCACCCCCACATACATTTTCTTTTCAAGTTTAACACTTCCAAATCACCTCTAAATATTCATCTTTCAAAACCCCATTGTGTGTTTCAAGAGCTTGGAGCTTAACCACTTGGAAGAACACACTAAACCCCATTCAAATCCGAGGTTTTTGTCTTCCCTAGCCTTGAGCTAGTAGTAAGCTTTTTAACCTTGCTTTGATCATTAATATTCATGTTATGTGTTCTTAGAAGCAAGTTGTACATGAAGGGTTAAAATGTGGTTTTGAAACATAAACTTTAATATATTTTGCAAGAGTAAAATGGATAAGTAAAAACATGTAAATGGATCATAGATATGATGTTAGTAATGTAGTATTTCTAAAAATTATAAACATACACATACACTTATGAAGGATGATGATTTGAACATGATTTGTGAAAGTAACTTGAATATGCTAAAAGATAGTTTTGATCATCATAAAATGACCATCTAATGTCTAAAATAAGTTGGAATATGTTAGATGTTCATAAATGTAAAAGTTACATATTTAAAGTCTACTCACTTGGATGAGTGAAATATGGATATGTTGGATAAAAACACTAAACACACATGTTAGTAGCCTTAATGATGGAATATAAGATTATAAAAAGTGGTATGATGTAAAAATAATCTAACATTAAGAAGATGATTCTTCAAAGTACACTAATTTGGGAGAAAAATGCTAACTTTGGAAGTTAGGATGGAAAAATGCAACATTTATAAGTTAAGGGACTAATATTGTAACCTTGAAAGTTGAGGGACTAAAATAGATATTTTAGAAACTTTAATCCAAAAATGCAACAATGGAAAGCTTGGTATCAAAAGCATAAATAATGATTTTTAAGGATGGTTTGGGTAAACATTAGTAAACTACTTGTGTATTTTGTATAAAAAGTGTATTTTTATAAAAATGGAAGTGTATAAAAATATGGACTTGTAATAACATAAGGATTTTATAAAAATAGAGATATTCATAAAAATGTTGAACAAGATTAAACATGAGAAAACTTATACAAAAAATGGATACTTTTATATAAATGGGAATATAAAAGTATCGGAAACATTTTTGGTATATAAGTTAACAAGTTGGGTTAAAAATACAAAAGTATATTTTTGAACCTTTCAAGTAATATGTGTTGAGGAATTGGAAGTATAAATAATATTTCTATAAGACGCATATTGGAAGAAACTTGGAAAATTAACTATCGGACTTAGTTACATAAACTAACTATAGCGGATAAACGGACAAACAAGAGAAAAATGCCATTGCGGCAAGATGAGAAAATATATATTTTAGAAAGTAAAATGTGACACCCGGCATGTTCGGCTTAAACATAGTAGTAACATCTAAGTCTACCTTAGCGAGAAATGTTTATAAACAAACTTAACTGGGTTAGTTGAGTCGGGTCAAGTTAGGATTGTCCAGGGTACAATGATCTGGAGGATCATTGGGAGTCGTTTTGGTAATACACTAGTACCGGGTTCCGTTGTTGGTGACATTACATGAACTAATTAAGTATATGTGTAGATTATGGGTCGTGTGGTGGATCATATACATAGATGTGTTTAAATGATGTGTAAATGATTATCTGTGCTTAAATGTGTTAAATATAGACTAAGGATGCATGCTTATGTGTTAAGATGTGTTAGAATGCGTTAAACACGACAAACTGGAAAACTAATTAAAAAGGGGTCTTGGTTCGACCACTTCGAGTGGTCGAAGGAGAAGAAATTGTCTGGTTCGACCCTTATAAATGGGCGAACCAGGGAAGTGGAATTTAAGGAATTCCCTTCGACCAGACAGGGCTCATTCGACCCTGTGAAAGGGTCGAAGGAGACCACCTTCGACCAATGAATTGGGGCGAAGGAGGATTAGTATAAATACCAACCTTTGTCATTTTTCATCATTTCACAAACCCTAACCGTCCCAAAACGCTCTCAAACGATCTTAAACACTAAGGAAGGAGTTTTTGCTCTTCTTTTTCATAATCTAACCTATCTACAACATCTAAACAAGAATCCAAGGTGTGTTCATAATCCTAAACCTTTTTAAAAGCATTTTAATTCGTTTTCATCTAACCCTAATTGTCCGGATCTGTTCTAAGGGTGTTTTTATGATTAGAAACCATTTAAACATCTTTCTAAATCAAAACATGATCATTTAACATAGGTTGTCATGATGAATAACATATGTAAATTGTGTATTATGTGGTGTTCAATGATTTGCTGCTATATCTATGATAGAAACATGATATAGGATTGTTATTAATGTTGAAATATTGTTGTCTAGGGTTAGGATTGGATATGATGATATTTGGGGGTTTTATTGGATTAAAACTTGATGTATGAATATTTATGATCAATAGAATGGATAAGAAAGATCGGTTAATCGACAAACTGAGTATTTTAAGCTAAGCATGAATCGATTTCAAAAGTTTCCAAATTGGGTAAATTATTCATGCATGAAAGTGATGTTTTCATAATCTTTACCATTTTGGGAAAGGGCTGAAACGGACGTATTATCGGGGGAAATCGGTGGGGTTTTGTAGGGATAAGTTATCCATGCTTGACTGCTGTGTTTGATGATGTTTCGGGTCGTTTTGAATGTGTTTGGAGCGTTTTTAGGAAAAATTACACAACAGGGGCGAACCTGGCCTCCTTCGACCAATCGAAGGTGCGAAGGAGGGATCCAGGGTCGAACCTGGGTTGTTATTGGGCGAATGTGATAAAACGGGCGAAGGAAGCATCAAACGGTCGAACGAGATGTAAAACGGGCGAAGGAGACTAAAAGGTGCGAAGGAGACTTAAAACTGACTGGTTCGACCGTTCTGATGCAGAAATGAGATTTTTGATACAAACTAAGTGTTTTATGCTTGAACCTTGTGTGTAATCTATGTGTACTTGATTAGTTAGGGTAATGGGTCACCAACGGGATGTCGGGTCGGTCTAGTGTGTCGGTTAAACATTTAAACACGTTTTAAAACATACTTGGTTACGATCTGGACAATCGGGGACTAGATAACCTTATGGTTATTAGTTAGAACACTTATGTGAACATTTTGATAGATCTCCGGTAGAGGGATTATCAAGGTCTAAACATCTTTACTTGTAATTGAAGAACGCTATCTAAGGTGAGTTCACGGCCCCACTTTTACTGCTTTAACTTTTGGGGGAGAAAACATGCGCTAAACTGTTTTAGTAACATATGTCATACTATGGTTTTAATTTTATATTGCTATACGATCTTTTGGAAAGTCCCGGGGGAAACCATGAATGTGCAGGGATGCACAACGGGGGAAATGTGGATAGATCTATTGGGCGTGACCTGCCCCACTCGTCGGCTTGGAGGGCCGGGCGGGTGCATATTGTCTCGAACAGGAACATTATCGTGCTGAACATACGGGCTGCTTAAACATGCTGAACATTGCTAAACGTGTCTAGTAATGGTTTCCAATCGTAGTAGTAATGAAACATACGCCTAGCTAGCGTACTTGGTAACATTGATATAGTATGGACATGGTAACGTTTTGGTAACATTTTGAACAAACCTGTGAACTCACCAGCATTTTATGTTGACATCTTTTTGGCATGTTTTTCTCAGGTCGCTAAGGTAGCAATGAACAGAACTAGGCGCACGGGTCTGCATTGGCGTCTAGACTTAGTTGCACGTTTTGTAATAAAAGTATTTTGAACAACTTTGAGATGATAGCATAGTTGATTAAATGCTACTTAAACGCTTCCGCTTATAAAATTAATGGTTATGTCTATTTACGTTTTTCATATAGAGTTGTTTATTGTGATCGTTGACTTAAATCCTGATTTGTCATGCGCCTCGCGGTAAAACCCCGCAAGTGGAATTTGAGGGTGTGACAGATTGGTATCAGAGCCAATGGTTATAGTGAACTAGGACTGCATGTAGAGTCTGGTCTATAGCCGAGTCGCACACACTAGATGGTCACATACTTTGGGTCTATTAGTGGGATACGTACTAACGTTGTCGGGGTGTCCTTACATCATCATCATGTTTCTCCGTTACATCATCCGCTTTTATTTGGGTTCTTACCTACTCTTGTCTTCTTCTTCTGGATTGAAGAAGGAGGGGTTGATTTGTTGGTTCTAGCACACACATGCCTTCTTACACTTGCACCTATCGTCACACATTATTAGGCGACAATGTTCGGTGACTGGGGTCTAGATTAGGGGTACATCTGGAGAACCATGTAGAGCAGTTTATCATTTCGGGTGCACACGAAATAATAAACTGGAATGCATGGAAATCCCGATGGACTTCGAGTTTGGATGTATAGTCCTGGATTTGTCCCTAGGTTAACTCTTGTAAATTTCTAGTGGTTGACACTGGAAGTGAATCTGAATCCCTCGATTTCTTGATTTGTTAGATCATGTCTGGTGCTCGCGGTGGTGGACGTCGTGGTGGCGGCGGTGGCCGTGCTGGCGGCGGTGGTCGTGCCGGAGGCGGTGGTCGTGGAAACATCAACATGACCCAAGCTGAACTGAACAACTTGCTACAGCAGCAAGTGAACATGGCTGTAACACCCCAACCGATGGCGGAAACATCGGGGTGCCACGTATTGATGATTGTTTAGTAGCTCATGGTGAATAATAAATTTCATTAATTGATTTACATAAATTACATACAATTGTTCTATAAGAATTCGTACATCAAATTGAATAAAACTATGCACATATCTTCAAGCAAATCTTCAAGCAAGTAGAACCTGAAACATGTTAAGTTGAAAATATTTTGGGTCAACAATTGTTGGTGAGAATACATAGGTTTGTGAAAATAAATGATAACGATAGTTTGTACAACATTCAAAGTTGTATGATGATAGAGTATGATACCGACATGTAGCAATGCGTCTTTGTACAACCAAACCTTGTGTCGACTGATGACTAACTCGCAAGTTAGTTAAATGTTATTACTGTTATCGATCATCCCTGAGTCTATGCGGGGGATGGGTTTGTCAGACCTATAGCGCTATAATCTAAACAGGCGGCTTGATCATTGTTAATGATTGTACTGTGTCTTTTTGTTACAGTCAAATGATAGAATGATGTTGTAATTGAATCACAAGTAAATATGAGTAAATGATAGTATAAAATGTTTAAACATGTTTCACCCCAAAAATAGTGAAAATAGAGTAAAGGGGCTATGTAAACTCACCTTAGCAAAACGTTATCTCTTGAAAAATAGTGTGTTGCCCAATGTTTCAAGTATCACCCTATAATGAGGTAATATATATGTCTAAGTCTACCAAGTCTATAAATGTATAAGTTTCTAGGGCTTCGAATTTGGGGATATCCAATTGTTGAATTTTAAAATAAAATGTTGATTAAATAAAGGGAAATTTGATACTTAAATAAATGAAAGTCTTTTTATAAAATTTGAATTTAGAATGCTCACAATAATGTGTTCGAAGTATAAAAATAATTTTTATAAAATTATTTCTTTTAAAATAGATTTTTAAATCTATTTATTACAAATTGCCAAAATTTAACTTTAATTTTTCAAAAATACAAAAATTAAAGAATTATTATATTAAAAATCATATTTCTGTTCTAAATATTTAAAAATAAATTGTATAAAATTTTGGTGCAAAAATAATAAAAATTGGATTTATTATGATTTAATTATGATTAAAACTAACAAAAATTGATTAAAAATATTAAATAAATGATTTTTCAGAAATAAAAATCATTTCTGAAAAGCTTAATGTTATAAAAACTTAGGATAATTTTTGTGGAAATTAATAAGATCGTTTTGATATTTTAATGGATTTTTATAAATATAATAGCATAAAATTGATTTAATTATTATAAATATTAAATAAATAAATTTCAGAAAACTAAAAATTGTAGGTGAAACTTATACATCAGATTTGTTAAAAATAATTTTTTTTAGAATTTATAAAAAGGTTTTAATAATTAAAAATGAATTTACAAGTTTTAATGTAATATATATATGGTTTGTGTAAAAAAAATGAAAACAAAAGAAAATGGTCGTCCAAGCCGGGAATCGAACTCGGGTCCCCTTGGTTACAAGCAAGGATCACAACCACTTGGCCTAGGCCTGTGGTTGTGATTTAGATATGTTTTAATAAAATAAATACACTGAGGCAACATCAGTTTATCCCCAAATTCATACCCACGAACCCTAGATTTCCCAATCGAACGATTTACCCAATGTTAATCTAATTAAGCATAGGGTAAACGCTGTGTAGGTTCCGAATAACAATTCCCACATCAAAAATTAAACTTACAATCTCGTTTTGATGCTGATTCGATCGGTCAACTTCGAAGTCAAAGGAAGCGATCGTTTAGTAATATCAGATGATAATTCAGAGGAATTGATGGTTGAGGAAGGTGTATGAGCGAGTTGTGATTGTCCTACAAGGTTCAATTTATAGTGCTAAGCACTGGATCGCTGAATTGGTAAGAATTGACCAAAAATTTAATATTATGCGCGTTAATGGTCAATTGATTATCCATTGATTGATTATTGACGTGCATTCTAGTCATAAAGGTCCGATAATCATGTAATCATTCTATATATAAATTTAAATGTGTCAATTTAGTTAATTGGATGGTCAAAAGAAAAGAAGTAAAGAAAAAAAAATAAAAAAAAAATAAACATCACGTCTGGGTCTGCTGTTCGAACAGGGAAGGAGAAGGAACAAGGTTAGAAGAGGTTAAATATGTTTTAAGTTGGGTTTAAACCAACTAAGAGGAGTGGAGCAGCTGGTTATACGCGTGTGTTGTGGGTGAACGATCTCCGGTTCGAACCTTGGCATGGACATACATATTTTTTTTTTATAACAGACAAGGGATGTGGGCTGGGGACTGATGTTGGGCCAGGCTGGAATGGGCTCAGAGGTAGATGGTTGGTGGGTTTGGGTAGGTTAGAGGTGTTGGGTTAAAATTAACTAACTAGTTTATTGTTTCTACATTATAGTTAGTTTTATTATTATTATTATTATTATTATTATTATAAATCTATATATGTATATATATATGTGAATAATTATCATTGTATTGGGGTCCAAAATATCACCAAAAATAATAATAATAAGACTTGTCGTTTTTAATCCGTAACGTATAAATAGTTAAATGCGGAATGTTACAGTCTCCCCTACTTTTAGGAACTTCGTCCCGAAGTTAAGAGAAAACCAGGGTTACAATTGGTCAACTACTGAAAACCTTGATAAAATTTCACACTACCTTAACGTACCTGTAAATTCATGATTACGTTCCGGACCGTAATTACCAATTTACCTTACATTAGGGTTTTGCGTCCTTTTATGACTTTACCGATTGTTAAGCAGGTCTGATAGTCTCCACCAGTCGTTAAGCAGGTGGTAGGGCCTCTCCCGACTGTTGGATAGACATGATGACCTCTACCAATCGTTAAGTAGGTTGTTTGGTAGTCAACTAATTGATGTACAAGTAAGCAAGTATGATCATAGATATAGCAATCAGTTCACATTCAAACAAGCATGCACACAGATGTTATGATAATACTTGGATTTATTATTTGAATCAAAAGTGCAATACATGGAAATAAAGGGAAAGTAGACATTATTCAAATGGTAAGGCTTTAAGTAGCTGGAGGGTCTTGATCTCTGTTCAGTTTAGGGCATCGGTTACGGAAGTGATTTGGGTCTCCACATTCATAGCATTGACCATAGTTGTATTGATTAAGGTTAGCAGCTTGAGCAGGGTTGGTGGGTTGGTTGGTATTTGGATTTGGGGTCTCACGACACGTGTTGACCAGATGGCCATACCTTCCACAATTGGTGCATAAGCGACATGCTGAAGTAGTGGGATCATGTCGGTTACAGGTATTACACAATGGGTGGTTTCCTGTATAAGGTTTCTTCTTAGAAGCTTGTGGAGTGAGGTTTGCATCAGGATCCCTGGTCTTACGTTTCTGGTTCTCAGTGGTTACCGCGGCTACAATACTTGTTTTATTGCCTTTCCGAACTAAGGTCCCGTTCTTTACGTGATTATCAGTCAAGGTAGCTGCTAAACGTTTGGCTTCCTCCAAGGTGGCAGGATTCCTTCCCCACACCGTATCCTGGATTTGCATGGGCAGACCACCGATGTACTTCTCGATGGCTACCGGCAGGGGAGTGACTTTGTGAGGCAACAATAAGCTAAGCTCATGAAAGCGGGTGTTGTAGGCAAGGTTTTCCCCACTATCTTGAGCTAAGGTGTGGAACTCATCCTCAAGCTTCTTAACTTCATTGCGAGGACAAAACTCTTCCTTCATGACCTCCTTGACTTGGTCCCATGTCATAGCAAGAGCAACTTCGGCCCCACGAGTACGCTTTTCTTCATTCCACCAAGTGAGTGCTCGTTTGTGAAGAACACTCATGGCATAACGGACCTTAAAGTTGTCGGGGCACGCACTGTTGATGAAGGTATTCTCAATACCCTCAAACCATTGGAGGAGTCCTGTAGCTCCTTCTTCACCACTAAACTTTGGAGGGTTACAAGAGTTGAAATGCTTAAGGGTGCAGGCTGGGGGTCCATTTCCATTGCCATTGCCGTTCCCGTTCCCGTTCCCGTTGCCGTGACCATTCCCGTTGCCGTTCAGTTGGATGACCTGAGCGAGTAAGTTGGGAACCAGAGTTGCGATTTGCTGCGCCATTTGTTGAGAAATGATTGCAGCCAATTGGGCATCAACACCATTGTTGTTGTGGTTAGGAACTTGGTCATGGTTATGGTTATCACCACCTTCTTCGTGGTTCTCACCATTGCTGTTGCGAGTGCTGCGACGTGGAGGCATGATCTGTAATAGACACAATGAAATGAATGAGATTATATAAGGAATGTAATCATTTATTCATTAATTAAAACGAATAAACGAAAACGTTGACTTATCAAAGATTCTAATTTCTAATAACATATGAAAACATGCTTTAGCCTATAAGTGAACACTCATCCCGAGAATTCCCAGGTAGGCATCCGGGTCCCTCGTCTGATTGGGGTATATGCGCAATGCCAGCCTAGACAGAAGACTCAGAATACAGGCGTTCACCCTTCCAGATTGCACGTGTTCGTTATTAAAATCTAGAACTTCGACGAGATCTCAAGGTGGTTCAGGTTAAACCTGAGGATTTTGCCTTATTAGTCTAAGAGTGAATCCAGTGATGTAAAGCATCTTCTTGTAAGGATGATAGTAGGGATAACAAGTAGGAGGGAGATAGAGATTAGCAAGTAAAGGAGCAAGTACTGATTAAGTCCTATGGTTATAGACTAGATTATTTTTCTAATAACCTAATTCCCTATAACCATGGCTCTGATACCAATCTGTAACACCCCAACCGATGGCGGAAACATCGGGGTGCCACGTGTTGATGATTGTTCAGTAGCTCATGGTGAATAATAAATTTCATTAATTGATTTACATAAATTACATACAATTGTTCTATAAGAATTCGTACATCAAATTGAATAAAACTATGCACATATCTTCAAGCAAATCTTCAAGCAAGTAGAACCTGAAACATGTTAAGTTGAAAATATTTTGGGTCAACAATTGTTGGTGAGAATACATAGGTTTGTGAAAATAAATGATAACGATAGTTTGTACAACATTCAAAGTTGTATGATGATAGAGTATGATACCGACATGTAGCAATGCGTCTTTGTACAACCAAACCTTGTGTCGACTGATGACTAACTCGCAAGTTAGTTAAATGTTATTACTGTTATCGATCATCCCTGAGTCTATGCGGGGGATGGGTTTGTCAGACCTATAGCGCTATAATCTAAACAGGCGGCTTGATCATTGTTAATGATTGTACTGTGTCTTTTTGTTACAGTCAAATGATAGAATGATGTTGTAATTGAATCACAAGTAAATATGAGTAAATGATAGTATAAAATGTTTAAACATGTTTCACCCCAAAAATAGTGAAAATAGAGTAAAGGGGCTATGTAAACTCACCTTAGCAAAACGTTATCTCTTGAAAAATAGTGTGTTGCCCAATGTTTCAAGTATCACCCTATAATGAGGTAATATATATGTCTAAGTCTACCAAGTCTATAAATGTATAAGTTTCTAGGGCTTCGAATTTGGGGATATCCAATTGTTGAATTTTAAAATAAAATGTTGATTAAATAAAGGGAAATTTGATACTTAAATAAATGAAAGTCTTTTTATAAAATTTGAATTTAGAATGCTCACAATAATGTGTTCGAAGTATAAAAATAATTTTTATAAAATTATTTCTTTTAAAATAGATTTTTAAATCTATTTATTACAAATTGCCAAAATTTAACTTTAATTTTTCAAAAATACAAAAATTAAAGAATTATTATATTAAAAATCATATTTCTGTTCTAAATATTTAAAAATAAATTGTATAAAATTTTGGTGCAAAAATAATAAAAATTGGATTTATTATGATTTAATTATGATTAAAACTAACAAAAATTGATTAAAAATATTAAATAAATGATTTTTTAGAAATAAAAATCATTTCTGAAAAGCTTAATGTTATAAAAACTTAGGATAATTTTTGTGGAAATTAATAAGATCGTTTTGATATTTTAATGGATTTTTATAAATATAATAGCATAAAATTGATTTAATTATTATAAATATTAAATAAATAAATTTCAGAAAACTAAAAATTGTAGGTGAAACTTATACATCAGATTTGTTAAAAATAATTTTTTTTAGAATTTATAAAAAGGTTTTAATAATTAAAAATGAATTTACAAGTTTTAATGTAATATATATATGGTTTGTGTAAAAAAAATGAAAACAAAAGAAAATGGTCGTCCAAGCCGGGAATCGAACTCGGGTCCCCTTGGTTACAAGCAAGGATCACAACCACTTGGCCTAGGCCTGTGGTTGTGATTTAGATATGTTTTAATAAAATAAATACACTGAGGCAACATCAGTTTATCCCCAAATTCATACCCACGAACCCTAGATTTCCCAATCGAACGATTTACCCAATGTTAATCTAATTAAGCATAGGGTAAACGCTGTGTAGGTTCCGAATAACAATTCCCACATCAAAAATTAAACTTACAATCTCGTTTTGATGCTGATTCGATCGGTCAACTTCGAAGTCAAAGGAAGCGATCGTTTAGTAATATCAGATGATAATTCAGAGGAATTGATGGTTGAGGAAGGTGTATGAGCGAGTTGTGATTGTCCTACAAGGTTCAATTTATAGTGCTAAGCACTGGATCGCTGAATTGGTAAGAATTGACCAAAAATTTAATATTATGCGCGTTAATGGTCAATTGATTATCCATTGATTGATTATTGACGTGCATTCTAGTCATAAAGGTCCGATAATCATGTAATCATTCTATATATAAATTTAAATGTGTCAATTTAGTTAATTGGATGGTCAAAAGAAAAGAAGAAAAGAAAAAAAAATAATAAAAAAAAAATAAACATCACGTCTGGGTCTGCTGTTCGAACAGGGAAGGAGAAGGAACAAGGTTAGAAGAGGTTAAATATGTTTTAAGTTGGGTTTAAACCAACTAAGAGGAGTGGAGCAGCTGGTTATACGCGTGTGTTGTGGGTGAACGATCTCCGGTTCGAACCTTGGCATGGACATACATATTTTTTTTTTTATAACAGACAAGGGATGTGGGCTGGGGACTGATGTTGGGCCAGGCTGGAATGGGCTCAGAGGTAGATGGTTGGTGGGTTTGGGTAGGTTAGAGGTGTTGGGTTAAAATTAACTAACTAGTTTATTGTTTCTACATTATAGTTAGTTTTATTATTATTATTATTATTATTATTATTATTATAAATCTATATATGTATATATATATGTGAATAATTATCATTGTATTGGGGTCCAAAATATCACCAAAAATAATAATAATAAGACTTGTCGTTTTTAATCCGTAACGTATAAATAGTTAAATGTGGAATGTTACAATGGCTATGGCTAATTTCCAGGCTGGAATTAATGCCATGGGTGGTGAGTTGATTTCTGTCGACCTTGTCTCATTTCGAGTTTCGTGTCCTTTCGTTTGTGTTTTACTCGTGTACCGTGTTTCAGGTGTTGGTGCCAATCCATCCCCACCTCAGTGCTCTTATAAGAAGTTTCGGGACTGTCAGCCCCATAACTTCGCTGGAACTGAGGGAGCGGTGGGACTGCTCCGATGGCTGGAGAATGTGGAATCTGTGTTTGTTATGTGTAACTGTCCTGCTGGGGACCGGGTGAAGTATGCTACTGCGACATTTGAAGGGACTGCACTGTCGTGGTGGAATGCTACTACACAGAACGTGGGATTGGGAGAGGCTATTGCTATGCCTTGGGCGGAGTTTGTGCAGCTTTTGAGAGGTGAGTACTGTCCGAGAGAGGAGATACAGAAGTTGGAGCATGAGGTCTGGAGTTACAAGATGGTGGGGTCTGAGATTGAGGAATATACTGTGAGGAGGAATGAACTGGCGGTGTTGTGTCCTGACTTACACACACCCGAGTACAGGAGGATCGAGCACTATGTGTCTGGACTAGTGCCCGAGATTGCTGGGTTGGTGGCTGCTGGGAATCTTCCCACTATTGCTGAAGTTGTCCGATCAGCTCATCGGATGACTAACCTGAAAGTGGCGGACGGCGTTTTGCCACCCAAGGGTGCTATTGTGAAGGTTGCTGAGGGGAACAAGAGGAAGTGGGAGAGTGTGGGGAAGAGTGTGGTGCCAGCTCAGCCGGCGAAGAAGTTTGAGTCATCTGGGTCTTCTTCTGGGCAGAAGGCGAGTGGGTATGTTGGGAAGCATCCCAAGTGTAACAAGTGTGGTTTTCACCATTCTGGGAGTTGTGATAGAGCTCGTTGTCATCGGTGCCATCAGTTGGGGCACCATGCTAAGGATTGCAAAGTGGCACTCACCCCAACTCAGACTCCTGCGGCTACTCCTGCTCCTGCTGCTCAGGGGACTCAGGGGAGGCAGGGGTGTTATAACTGTGGTGACACGGGACATTTCAAGCGTGACTGTCCCAAACTGAAGCAGGGCGATAATGGGAGGGGCGGAAACGGTAACGGGAACAACGGCGGCGGAGGCAGAACTGCGCGTGCTTTCGTCATTGGATCTGCGGAGGCTAGGCAGGATCCAGACACAGTTACCGGTACGTTCCTTCTTAATGATCGCTAGGTTTCTGTCTTGTTTGATTCTGGTGCCGATAAGAGTTTCGTATCTTTGGATGTTAGTCGATTGCTAGATATAGTACCCACACCTTTAGAGGCTAAGTACTTAATAGAATTGGCTGACGGTAAGAAAATCGAAGCGACACACACCCTTAGGGAATGTCACTTGGAACTGTCGGGTTTGTCTTTCCCCATTGACCTTATGCCGGTACCCCTGGGTAGTTTTGATGTCGTGGTTGGCATGGATTGGTTATCTTTGTATCGCGCGGAGATCGTTTGCTTTGACAAGGTTATTCGGATCCCTCTCCCTGATGGAGAGATTCTTTCGGTTCGTGGCGAGAAAAGCGGTGCTCCGCTGAGTATCATTTCTTGCATGAAAGCCCGTAAGTATCTTCGGAAGGGTTGTTCGGCCATTCTGGCACTTGTTAACGTTTCTTCTGACAATGAGAAGAAGATCGAGGAAATTCCGGTGGTTCGTGACTTTTCTGATGTGTTTCCTGATGATTTACCTGGTCTTCCTCCCCATCGTCAGGTTAAGTTTGGTATTGATCTCACTTCGGGCGCAGCTCCTATTGCCCGAGCTCCGTATCGTCTTGCACCTCCCGAGATGCAAGAGTTGTCCAGCCAGTTACAGGAACTCTTGGAAAAGGGTTTCATCCGACCGAGTTCTTCCCCGTGGGGAGCTCCTATTTTGTTTATGAAGAAGAAGGATGGAAGTCTTCGCATGTGTATCGATTATCGTGAGCTGAACAAAGTGACCATCAAGAATCGTTATCCTCTTCCTCGCATTGATGATCTCTTTGACCAGCTTCAGGGCTCTAGCTACTATTCGAAGATTGATTTGCGGTCCGGTTATCACAAGTTGCGCATCAGGGAAGCTGACATTCAGAAGACTGCTTTTCGAACTCGTTATGGCCATTTTGAGTTCTTGGTCATGCCTTTTGGTCTCACTAACGCACTGGCGGTGTTCATGGATTTGATAAACCGCGTTTGCAAACCTTACCTTGATAAGTTCGTCATCGTATTCCTTGATGACATTCTGATTTATTCCAAGAACAAGGCGGATCATGAGGAACATCTGCGGTTGGTCTTGGAACTTTTGAGACAGGAGCAGTTGTATGCTAAGTTCTCAAAGTGTGATTTCTGGTTACGTGAAGTTCAATTCCTAGGACATGTGGTGAATGAACTGGGAATTCATGTCGATCCGGCTAAGATCGAAGCTATTAAAGACTGGGAAGCACCAAACACGCCATCTGAGGTGCGGCAATTCCTAGGTCTTGCGGGCTATTATCGTCGTTTCATTGAGGGATTTTCGAAGATCGCTCAGCCCCTCACTGCTCTTACCCAGAAGGACCGAATGTTCGACTGGGATGAACCACAAGAATCAGCATTTCAGATGTTGAAGCTTAAACTTTGTTCTGCACCTATCTTATCCCTACCTGAGGGTACGGATGACTTTGTTGTGTACTGTGATGCTTCTATTCGTGGTCTCGGTTGCGTGTTGATGCAGCGCGGGAAGGTTATTGCTTATGCTTCTCGCCAACTCAAAGTTCATGAGAAGAACTACACTACTCATGACTTGGAACTGGGTGCGGTAGTCTTTGCGTTGAAAATCTGGAGACATTACTTGTACGGTACCAAGTGGGAAGTATATACCGATCACAAGAGTCTTCAGCATATTTTCGACCAGAAGGTGTTGAACATGCGGCAGCGTCGCTGGGTTGAACTCCTAAACGATTATGACTGTGCCATCAAATACCATCCTGGCAAGGCGAACGTTGTGGCGGACGCCTTGAGCAGGAAGGAGTCTGCGAACCCTCGCCGTGTTCGAGCCTTACAGCTCACCATTCATTCGTCGTTGCCTGACCGAATCCGTTCTGCACAATTGGAAGCCTTGAAGGAGGAAAACCTTAAGGCTGAAACTATGCACAGTGCTGACAAGCATCTTGAGCTCAGGACTGATGGCTTACACTATTTTGCGGGACGTGTTTGGGTCCCATTGTTCGGGGGATTGCGCGAGCTTGTTTTGGACGAAGCTCACAAATCCCGGTATTCTATTCACCCTGACTCCGATAAGATGTATCAGGATTTGAAGATACTTTATTGGTGGCCGAACATGAAAGCTGACATAGCTTCTTATGTCAGTAAATGTTTGACTTGTGCTAAAGTCAAGGTGGAGTATCAGAGGCAATCTGGTCTCCTGCAACAACCAGAGGTTCCAGAATGGAAGTGGGAACGAATCACGATGGATTTTGTCACCAAGCTGCCAAGGTCACCAAGTGGTTATGATATGATTTGGGTGATTGTTGACCGGCTGACAAAATCGGCACATTTTATACCTATTAAGGAAACCGACGGACTCGAGCGGTTAGCTCGACTCTACCTTAAAGAGGTGGTTGCTCGGCACGGGGTGCCTGTTTCTATTATCTCTGATCGTGATTCTCGTTTCGCTTCGCGTTTCTGGAAGGCTCTGCACAAGGCTTTGGGTACTCAGTTGGATATGAGTACGGCTTATTATCCGCAAACTGATGGACAGAGTGAGCGGACGATTCAAACCTTGGAGGACATGCTTCGGGCATGTGTTATCGATTTTGGCAAAAGTTGGGAGATCCACCTGCCGTTAGTGGAGTTCTCCTACAACAACAGCTATCACTCTAGCATCAAGGCAGCTCCGTTCGAGGCTCTTTACGGACGGAAATGTCGATCACCACTTTGTTGGGCCGAAGTGGGCGAGAGCCAGCTCACTGGTCCGGAACTCGTGTACGAAACTTCGGAGAAAATCGTACAGATCCGTCAACGTTTGGCTGCTGCACGGGATCGTCAAAAGAGCTATGCCGATCGCCGTCGAAAACCTTTAGAGTTCCAGGTTGGGGACAAAGTACTTCTGAAAGTTTCACCATGGAAGGGCGTTATACGCTTTGGAAAGCGTGGCAAGCTTAACCCTCGTTATGTCGGACCGTTCGCAATCTTGGATCGGATTGGACCGGTGGCATACAGACTTGACTTACCGGCGGAGCTCGGTAGTGTGCACAACGTCTTCCATGTGTCTAACTTGAAGAAGTGTTTGGCTGATGAATCTCTCATTGTACCACTGGAAGAGATCAAGGTTGATGATCGTCTTCGCATTGTGGAGGAACCTGTCGAGATTCTCGACTACAAGATTTGTAGCCTTCGTCGGAGTAAAATCCGCATCGTTAAAGTCCGTTGGAACTCGAACCGTGGACCGGAGTTCACATGGGAACGGGAGGATCAGATGAAAGATAAGTATCCTCATCTTTTTCCGAAGCGCGCGTTTGAATCGAGGCATGTTACTGCTGAAGCGGAATGAATCTCGGGTCGAGATTCCTTTCAACGTGGGGATGATGTGACATCCGGTAATTTTCTTTTCGTTCTGTTCTTTTCATTTCTTTCTTTTTGGGGCTTTGCGCAATTTTCGGGACGAAAATTCTTTCAACGTGGGGATGATGTGACACCCAGCATGTTCGGCTTAAACATAGTAGTAACATCTAAGTCTACCTTAGCGAGAAACGTTTATAAACAAACTTAACTGGGTTAGTTGAGTCGGGTCAAGTTAGGATTGTCCAGGGTACAATGATCTGGAGGATCATTAGGAGTCGTTTTGGTAATACACTAGTACCGGGTTCCGTTGTTGGTGACATTACATGAACTAATTAAGTATATGTGTAGATTATGGGTCGTGTGGTGGATCATATACATAGATGTGTTTAAATGATGTGTAAATGATTATCTGTGCTTAAATGTGTTAAATATAGACTAAGGATGCATGATTATGTGTTAAGATGTGTTAGAATACGTTAAACACGACAAACTGGAAAACTAATTAAAAAGGGGTCTTGGTTCGACCACTTCGAGTGGTCGAAGGAGAAGAAATTGTCTGGTTCGACCCTTATAAATGGGCGAACCAGGGAAGTGGAATTTAAGGAATTCCCTTCGACCAGACAGGGCTCATTCGACCCTGTGAACGGGTCGAAGGAGACCACCTTCGACCAATGAATTGGGGCGAAGGAGGATTAGTATAAATACCAACCTTTGTCATTTTTCATCATTTCACAAACCCTAACCGTCCCAAAACGCTCTCAAACGATCTTAAACACTAAGGAAGGAGTTTTTGCTCTTCTTTTTCATAATCTAACCTATCTACAACATCTAAACAAGAATCCAAGGTGTGTTCATAATCCTAAACCTTTTTAAAAGCATTTTAATTCGTTTTCATCTAACCCTAATTGTCCGGATCTGTTCTAAGGGTGTTTTTATGATTAGAAACCTTTTAAACATCTTTCTAAATCAAAACATGATCATTTAACATAGGTTGTCATGATGAATAACATATGTAAATTGTGTATTATGTGGTGTTCAATGATTTGCTGCTATATCTATGATAGAAACATGATATAGGATTGTTATTAATGTTGGAATATTGTTGTCTAGGGTTAGGATTGGATATGATGATATTTGGGGGTTTTATTGGATTAAAACTTGATGTATGAATATTTATGATCAATAGAATGGATAAGAAAGATCGGTTAATCGACAAACTGAGTATTTTAAGCTAAGCATGAATCGATTTCAAAAGTTTCCAAATTGGGTAAATTATTCATGCATGAAAGTGATGTTTTCATAATCTTTACCATTTTGGGAAAGGGCTGAAACGGACGTATTATCGGGGGAAATCGGTGGGGTTTTGTAGGGATAAGTTATCCATGCTTGACTGCTGTGTTTGATGATGTTTCGGGTCGTTTTGAATGTGTTTAGAGCGTTTTTAGGAAAAATTACACAACAGGGGCGAACCTGGCCTCCTTCGACCAATCGAAGGTGCGAAGGAGGGATCCAGGGTCGAACCTGGGTTGTTATTGGGCGAATGTGATAAAAAGGGCGAAGGAAGCATCAAACGGTCGAACGAGATGTAAAACGGGCGAAGGAGACTAAAAGGTGCGAAGGAGACTTAAAACTGATTGGTTCGACCGTTCTGATGCAGAAATGAGATTTTTGATACAAACTAAGTGTTTTATGCTTGAACCTTGTGTGTAATCTATGTGTACTTGATTAGTTAGGGTAATGGGTCACCAACAGGATGTCGGGTCGGTCTAGTGTGTCGGTTAAACATTTAAACACGTTTTAAAACATACTTGGTTACGATCTCCGGTAGAGGGATTATCAAGGGCTAAACATCTTTACTTGTAATTGAAGAACGCTATCTAAGGTGAGTTCACGGCCCCACTTTTACTGCTTTAACTTTTGGGGGAGAAAACATGCGCTAAACTGTTTTGGTCACATATGTCATACTATGGTTTTAATTTTATATTGCTATACGATCTTTTGGAAAGTCCCGGGGGAAACCATGAATGTGCGGGGATGCACAACGGGGGAAATGTGGATAGATCTATTGGGCATGACCTGCCCCACTCGTCGGCTTGGAGGGCCGGGCGGGTGCATATTGTCTCGAACAGGAACATTATCGTGCTGAACATACGGGCTGCTTAAACATGCTGAACATTGCTAAACGTGTCTAGTAATGGTTTCCAATCGTAGTAGTAATGAAACATACGCCTAGCTAGCGTACTTGGTAACATTGATATAGTATGGACATGGTAATGTTTTGGTAACATTTTGAACAAACCTGTGAACTCACCAGCATTTTATGTTGACGTCTTTTTGGCATGTTTTTCTCAGGTCGCTAAGGTAGCAATGAACGGAACTAGGCGCACGGGTTTGCATTGGCTTCTAGACTTAGTTGCACGTTTTATAATAAAAGTATTTTGAACAACTTTGAGATGATAGCATAGTTGATTAAATGCTACTTAAACGCTTCCGCTTATAAAATTAATGGTTATGTCTATTTACGTTTTTCATATAGACTTGTTTATTGTGATCGTTGACTTAAATCCTGATTTGTCATGCGCCTCGCGGTAAAACCCTGCAAGTGGAATTTGAGGGTGTGACATAAAATATATATAACATGGGTGAAAATTATATAACACTTTCCTAAGTGTTAGAGAAAACATTCGTGGGAGAAAACATAACTTAAAGGATTAAAACGTTAAACAACGTTTGGACTTAACAAGAAAAATTACATGTTTATATATGTATATATGTGCTCCTCTCGACGAAATTCTAGTATATCTATTTGAATGGGAAAGTAGATATGCGGGAAGGAAAACCGAGACGAGTAGACAAGATATACATATATATATATGTGTATACCGACGAGATCCTAGTATATTTATTTGAATGGGAAAATAAATATACGGCATGGTAAGTCGAGTCGGGCGTTAAGAATATACTACCGAACGACAAGATCTTAGCATATCTATTTGAATGGGAAAATAAATATGCGGCAAAGTGAGTCGGGTCGGGTGTTAAGAATATATTATATCGAACGATACGATCTTAAGTATAATTATTTAAATGGGAAAATAATTAAACGTTAGGTGAAGTCGAATCGAGGATAATAATATACAAGTTAAAAGGATATTAACAAGAATAATATATAACTTGTAAGAAAAGGGTAAACCATCGCCAACGAACCTAGGATACGTGCTTAATTAAACGGGAATTGGAATAACACGTGGTCGGGGAGTTGGGTGTACAACTTGCCAAGGCACATACACTATAGGTGTAGTGACTTATACGTCTAGACCGTTTGTAGGTGCGAGACCACAAATTTGCTATCTTCCTTTTTGAGCCGAGCACAGATTCAGGTGAGTCTCACGGCCCCATTTTGAACTATTTTTACGTTTTTCGGGGGAAAGATATGTTAGGGAAATGTTTGACGGGATAATTACTTGAGTTGTGATCGCCACTCGGGGTTGAGACCTCTCTACTATAATCATTAATTCAGGGAAATGAAATCGAAGGAATATTTGAATAGTACTATTGGTGCCTGACAAGGCCCACCCCTAATCGATAGCGTCGATTATGCATCGGTGTATGCCTGGGGTGCACGTATTCTGAAATCAAGTCGTAGGATACCGAGTAACGACTTGGAGCGGGGCATTATTATTATTTGTCTTGGTTTGGTTATAGGCTCAAGTAGAATTGTAGGAACTTGCAACTCCTATAAATTGTCATAACATGGTAATTCCCAAGAGATAAAGTTTTGGAAAACTAAAACCTGTGAACTCACCAATATTTATATATTGACGAATTTTTAAACATATCTTTCAGGTAATTGATTGATGATGGACAACATGGCAAGCTGGGTCAGGGGAATCTCTCAACTGAGCGTCGGGTGTTTTGAAGGGGTTTCACCTTTATTTCCCAAGGATTTGGGATATATTTGAGGAGCCTCCTTATTTGTATTAAAAACAATTTCGTTTATGTGTGAACATGAAACATGGTTTTTGACGTCGTAATAAATGACCCATTTTCTTAATTACTTATGATTTGCGTTAACCTTGACTTTATACGCTTGAACCGTCGCGCCACGTGTTTCCGCCATTGGCGTGGTGTGACATAAGATTTCAGAGAAGATAAAGGAGTAGAGATTGAGATGGTTTGGGCATGTGAGGAGGAGGCAGACGTCAGCGATAGTTAGAGTAGTGGAAGCGTTGACTGTTGAGGGTAGGAGGAGTAGAGGTAGACCCAAGTTGACCTGGATTAAGCGTATTGAACAGGATTTGATAGAGTTGCACCTCTCTGAGGACATGGTCCAAGATAGGAGTTCATGGAGACGTAGAATTAAGGCTAAGGATTCTTAGGGACTGTCCATTTTTTCGATTGGACTTGTTTTGTGTTGGTAATCATGCTTGCATATATGTTGCGTATCATGTTATATATATTCCTTTGTCTGTCATGTTATTTTTACACCACTTACTAGATTGTTGGTATTTGGTAGTTTTATTTTATATGTATCCAGTTTTTCCTGTTTGGAGCCGGGGGTTTCCTTAGAAGCAGCCTCTCTATCCCTAGGGATGGGGGTAATGTTTACCTACATCCCACCCTCCTCAGACCCTACCAATAGTATTTCTATTTGTGGGATTTACTGGGTATGGTTGTTGTTTTTGTTTTGTATCTTTCTCATACTTTTTTTATTTACCAAATCTTCTATGTAGTGCATTTCTAATTTTAATTTTAGAAATAAAAAAGTGTGCATTATGTGTAAGTTACTTTAAGTTAAAAAACAATTAAGCATAAACGAAGCTTGACACATGTGTAAATCGTAATAGTTAAAAAAAGATAAGCATAAATATGAAAGTTTACACATGTATAATAATATAAGCATGCACATATATGAAGGTTTGCACATCTGTAAAACATAATAATTCAAAAAATTAACCATAGATATGAAGTTTTACAAATGTGTATATCTTAAAAGTTAAAAAGGCATAGATATGAAAATTTACATGTGTAAATCATAACAGTTAAAAAAGTTAACCATAAATATGAAGGTTTACACATGTGTTAATCCCAAAAGTAAAAAACGACATAGATATAAAGGTTAACACATGTGTAAATTATAATAGTTAAAAAGATATAAGCATAAATATGAACGTTTTACACGTGTGTAAAACATAAGATAGCATTTGGTATGATGGAATGTAAGAGGGAACGGAATGCACCATTACGAGGTAATAAAAAATAGTGTGTTTGGTTGGTTAAAGGAATTGAATCACTTATTCCACAAGGCATTCCATTCCCTCAAAACCATTCCATCCCCCCCCCCCCCCATGTTTTTTTTTTCATTTCATCCCTCATTCACCATTTACTAACAACATCATAAACCACCACCATCGTCAACACCCACCACTGCTGTCGCCACCATCCACCATCGTTGTCACCACCCACCACCACCGCCGTCACCACCCACCACCGTCGTCGCCATCACTAACCATGGACACCCATCCACCACCGTCACTCACCCATTGTTGCCGCCATCCAACACTACCCACCGCCACCCACCACCATCACACCCACCGCTGCCTCCACCACCTGCCACTTTCACTTACCACAATTTCCTTTACCCACCATTACCGCCTCCACCCACCACCGCCGTCGCCACCACTTACCATCGTCGTCACCACCCACCACCACGCTACCATCACCAAAACCACCACCCACCACCGCCACTACTAACCATCGTCGCCCACCCACCATCACGACCATCCACCTCCACCTTCCACTGTCACCACCGCCGCTGCCGCCACCCACCACTGCCACTACCACCACATATCACCACCCACCATCACCGCCACTAACCACTGATTTTATTCCTTCTTCTTTTCTTGCCTATCTAACAACACAAAATAATATTTTGTTTCATTCTCACATGACAACCAAACAAGACATGGAATAGTAATGATCCATTCCATTACTTCATCTATTTCATTCCCTCATCTATTCCATTACCCCATACAAAACAGGCCCTAATAGTTTAAAAATTAACCTCATATTTGAAGTTCTACACATATGTAAATCCTAAAAGTTAACAAGAATAAACATAAATATGAAAGTTTATGTAAGATTATAGAATACTGAATAATATTATTGAAAGGTTAGGTTACAATATATAGAGATCACAAGGAACTCTAGAAACCTAACTGAGCCCGTGGGCTTAATCTAATTATCCCTAATAATAATAGGGTCCAATACTCCCCCGCAGTCAAAGCGGTAGAAAATCGGACGCTTAGTCTGAAAAAAAAAACATAAATAAAAACAAAAAAAGAAAATAAATGAAAAACTAGTCTTGATCTCGGCTCTTGACTTGACTTGTAAGTCCAAAATTTTGCAATAAATCCACAACCTTCAGGTCAGTCTCGTATTCCTGCCATAAATCCACAACCTTCAGGTCAGTCCCGTATTCCTGCAACCTTCTTTGCCCAAAAAAAAAAAAAAAAAAAAAAAAAAAAAAAAAAAAAAAAACATACCCGTACTCTTCAATAATGAATTTTCTTCGATCCACAAATTCCCTAAGTTTGGTTTCCTTTCTTATTTCTCATAATGACGAACAAGATTCACTAGATCCCAATAAAGTCGCAATGCCATCTTTGTTGGCCATGACAATACAAAAGATAAAAGAAAGGATAAAAGAGAGGTTGTGGGAAAGAAAGAAAAAAAAAGATAAAAGGAAGAACAAATAGACACCCTACGACTCTTGTCGTGAGGCGGGCTGTCAAAGAGATAAAAGAGATGGCGAAAGCCCGGTGACCGTTGTTAGGCGGCGGTTTTGAGAAGAAGTGAGATGATTAGATCAAAGAAAGATGTCCGACTAAACCGTCGTTTAATCTGCTGAGATCGGCGTGGTAGCGGACTGTGATCCGGCTAGAGAAAAACGATAAGAAAAGAAATAGAATGGAATAGAGATAAAGCAAAAGAAAGCAACTAAAGATCAGAGGGATGGAACTCAAATAAGAGAAAGGTAAAAAAATAAATAAATAAAATAAAAAGAAACAGAGGATGTTTGTGGTGAGTGATTGAATCGGTGTTTTCTTTTTGAAAAAAATAGAAGAAACAAAGGGATGTTGGTGGTGGGAAGAAAAGACAAATATAGGCGGCAACAAAGGGATTTTTTTTTTTTTTTTTTTTTTGTGGTGTGGAGAGGTAGGATGGATCAGAGGAGATAAATAGTGTGGCGAATATAGGAATAATGGTTGAGATCTATAACCGAAACCGAGGCTTTATTTAGAAATAAATATAAGAAAAAAAAAAGAACATGAAACAAACAATGGCCGGACAGGGCGACGGCGGCAATGGTGGCACGCTGCCCTGTCTAGGGTTTTTTTTTCTCAAAGTGGTGACAACTAGGGTTTGATTATTTGTGTATGGCGTGGTGGAGACGGTAGAGAGCCTTGGCTGGCTCTGATACCATGTAAGATAATAGAATGCTGAATAATATTATTGAAAGGTTAGGTTACAATATATAGAGATCACAAGGAACTCTAGAAACCTAACTGAGCCCGTGGGCTTAATCTAATTATCCCTAATAATAATAGGGTCCAATAGTTTACACATGTGTAAATCATAAGAGTTAAAAAAATATAAGTGCAAATATGAAGGTTTGCACAATGGTAAAGCAAAAGAAGGTTTACATATGTGTAAATCCTAAGAGATAAAAAGAAACTTAACTATATATATATATATATATATATATATATATATATATATATATATGAAGGTGTACAAATGTGTAAATCATAATAGTTTAAAAAATATAAGCATATATTTGAAAGTTTACACATATGTAAATCATAATAGTAAAAAATAAGCATATATAGATGAAGGTTTACATAAATGTAAATCATAATAGTAATTAAAAACATGAATACAAGGTTAACACTGTGGAAAGCAGAATAGTTAAAAAAAAACCATAAATATGAAGGTTTACACATGTGTAAATTCTAAAAAAAAAAAAAAAAACACTTTGTGTAAATCCTAATAGTAAAAAAATATAAGCAAACATTTGAAAGTTTACACATGGTTTAAATCCTACTGGTTGGAAAATAAAATCTTTTCTTTTATTTTTAGATAATACTATATTGGTTTAATCCAAACAAGGGTATGTCATTGAATAGTATACGCACGTCTAAATCAACTACACATAACGAAACATATATGTTATAGTGAATAATTTACACATGTGTAATCAGATGCACATATGTAAAATATATGAATCATTACTAATAAAAAGTAAGATTTAGGTTTTTCTCACACTTCTCGCACTAGAACCCTCTTCTGAAATTAACCTAGTCCTATATATATATATATATATATATATATAACAAAGTGTTTTTTTTTTTTTTTTGAAAAGTGTGAGAAGGATTAAAAATTGATATTTAGGCATCATTTTTTGAACTTAGTCGTGATGTTTTGGATTGTTTTGCCTATAAAAACATCAAACATAACAATTAAAAACCGAAAACAATGTATTTTAGGCTTAAAACTTAAAACACCATGCTAAGAACATTAGCAGTGTGTTTTAAGCGTTAAGTAGTATGTTTTAGCTGTTTTTTAAATTTAATGACTATAATACATTGTATTGTGTTTTATATTGTTTTGTTTGGTGTTTTTCAAGTTAAAACAACCTAAAACATCATTCCTAAATCCAAAACATGATGTCTACATGTCAATTCTTAGTCATTCTCACACTTCTCATGAAAAATGTACTTTGTACAGGATCCTAAACCTAGGAGTTGGCTAGAAAGTGGGTTTTGTCTAAGAAGTGTAAGAAGCCATGTATGTGTGACAAGTAGCATATATATTATTTATAGAAAAGGGTATTTTAGTGATTAACACAATGGGGGACTATTAATTTTATAATAACTACAAATTTGGATAATTATAGAATCTGATCTGCAATTTAGAATTAGACAATTTTCATGAAAACCAACATTATGAATGTAAAACACAATTTATGATATAAAACACTACATCAATAATTAACAGACATTAAAACACACCAACATAAAACTTATGAAGATAAAACACAATATTTTCAACTATCAGCCATTTCAAAATACACTAACATATAACTTATGATATAAAACAATACACATTCAACTAACCATTCAAACACCAACATACAACTTGTGAATATAAAACACCAAATCATTAACTAACAACCATTATAAAAATGATAAAACATTAACAGTTGTGATAAAACACTATGCGAAGAATAAACACGTGTAAAACACTATGTGAAGAAATAAACACTGGTAAAACACTCTATGAAGAAATACACACAGATAAAACACCACGGGAAGAAATAAACACTAGTACGTAAACCTTACAAACAAAATACATGATAAAACACCTGATCGGAAAACATAAAGTGTTTTAGACTTCATCCATTTACTTAGCTATAAAATCAGAAAACATCCATAAATTTGAGAAAATGCTGATTGAATCAATGAGGAAAAGCGTTTCATGAATTTAGTATGTTACACCACAATGTTTATCTACATCCATGAATTTAGTTTATTGTTATTCTTTTAGAAGTGGGGTTTGAAATATGTAAATGAGCTTAATTGTAGCATTTATTATGCAACCGTTATTTATTTAATTCCTTTTAAAACACAAGTGACTTTACCATAATACCCTTAGAGGTTCTAATTAACCAATAATTATAAAACACTAATTACATAAATGACACTCATTTAATCCACACCATTAAAAAACAAATCCAACGGATGTAAACACTTCCTAGACTTCTTAGGAAAACACTACTTTCTAGAGGTGAGCATACGAAAACCGATAACCGAAAAATACCAAAACCGAACCGATAACCGAACCGAAAATAACCCAAACCGAGTTAACCGGTCAGTTATGGTTAACATATGGCCAAAACCAAACCATTCGGTTACGGTTTTGGTTTTCCCTTCTTCCGTAACCGAAATAACCGAAACCGAACCGATAGTTATATACTTAAGTATTTTTCATACATATATCCATGTAGTTGGAACATATTTTCATGTATTTCCGGTATATTTTATGTATCTTTCATATGTACTTGAAATATATCTTTTATATAATTCATGAATTTTTCATGTATATCCATATATTTGAAACATTTTTTTTATTTGTTTCCTCGGTATTTCATGTATTTTACTTGCGTTTTCATACATATTTGTATTCTTGAAAAAGATCTAAACACTTTACTAACTATTTTAAGTTTACAAGTTTGCACAAGTTTTATGTTTGGATATTAACCGAACATAACCGAAACCGAACCAATAACAGACATATTAACCGCATTAACCGAACCGATGTAACCGATCGGTTACGGTTATGGTTTTTTCTAAAACCAAACTTCGGTTATCGGTTTCGGTTATGATGTGATCATAATTTTTCTAAATGCCAAAAATCACATAGTCTCAAACAAAAACCTAAAAGAACGAGTAAACAATTTTAAAGGTCACATGTCTGAATATGATGTGATCACCGACTGATAAGAAAAAATCTACAAAGAAAATAAAGAAATTATTTCATAGGTATCGTTAGTCATTAACGGATCGCCAACAGATTAAACAAAGTCGTAACCATAAAATGGAACGTTTACATTTTAAAAATCATCGGTGAAGCTTCTACACATGTTTAATTTCTTCACATATTTCAGCAATTCATTAGAGGGCATTTTTCGCCACATCATTATCATAAGGCCTTTAAAAAATGTGTAATGGTTAAAGTCACTTAATGTCTTTTTTAGTTATTACTTTCCATATATTTTTTATCCTATTTGAGCATTATACTAGAAATGTTCATCCCTCTTAATGCCCATATAATGCCTAAGGGGATGGTGTTGGGGACATTATCATGCTTATTCATGTCCCTATAATGCTCATTACACATGGTCTTACGTCATTTGCAATGGAGGGGCTTTATACATTAATTAAAATATTAATAAAGTGAAATGTGGCTTATATAAAAAATATGTGTAGTGGTAAGGACTTTATAGGTAGTGACGAATCAAGAATGATTTCCAGGGTGTTCTTTTCATAGATTTTCTTTGATTTTCACTAATTTTTTAACTTTTTCCACTAAAATTTTCATTTATTTTTTCAAATTGAGGGGGTTTCTGAGAACCCCCGAACCCCCACCCCCACTGGATCCGCCATTGTTTATGGGTGTAGAAGCTGATTTTGATTGGGCATAGAAAAAAGTGGGTGTAGAAGTTGATTTTGATTGGGTAAGGGACAAGGGGCATGGCGCCATGCTGCTCACCCAAAGAATTTTTTTTATTACTATAAAGCCCAGGGGGCGATGTTGGGGCTTTATGAAGTTCTATAACACCCATCATCAAGCCCATTACACACGCTCTCAATGACATTATATTTTTACCAACTGAGCAGTGACGTCTTTTGCAAAAGATGGAATTCCTCTTATTTTTAGTGGCATAACTTAATCTTAGAGCATTCACATTTGGTTCTTCATATTTTTGCGAGTGAAATCTTTATATTTTCATATGTGGTAGTAAATGGTTATGAGTTGAGGAGAGATAAAAGTTATTGTTCATCTCCATACTTGATATGGAACTGTTCACCCTCTATATTTTTTTAATATTGTTTGAAAGTGGTTGTGAGTGAATGAGAGATAAAAATAATGATAAGAGTATAAAAATATTATTTTTATTTAATTAAAAATGAGAGAGAAATAGAGTGATTTTTAGTGTAATATGTGGTCGCTAGTGGATGGGATGGAGAAGCTACTGTAAGACCATCCGTAGTGGAGCACCATTTTGAGCGTGATTTCCAAATTCGCGCCCCACACACCGTTACGGTGGGGCGCTATGGATGCAAAACCGGCCACAGCGTGATGACCATGGCGCTCGATCAAATGTTGACAACTTGGTAGCCTCCAACATCTATATTATTCAAACGGTAATAAAATTCTTTTTTTTTTTTTATAAATACAACACAAACAAAACACAAAACACAAATAACACAAACCATTAAACAAAAACACACCATAATATTTTTAAAAAATGGGTTCCCTCGAGTCATCATCCGTTGCCAAGCAATAATACAAAGAGTTTCTACGCGATGAGGGTGAGTCGACAGACGAAGAGTTGGAGCAAGATGCGGTTACGAGTGTGTGTACGCTTGCGGCGAAATATATGGAACAAACTAGTGCTGTAGTGCACCTACACGTCCAAAAGTGTCTAGACAATATTACGAACGAGGTCGTGAATCGGCAAATGCTCGTTTGATGAAGGATTACTTTGATGAAAACCCGACTTACCCCGACCCAAAGATTTTTAGGCGTCGTTTCCGGATGAGTAAACATTTATTTCTACGAATTACCGGAGACTTGAAAAACATGTTTCCTTACTTTCAACAAAAATCGGATGCGAGGGTGTAACAGTACTGATTTCTGGGAGATTAACATGGACCTTTGTATGACACCCTATGCAAATCCCACATCGGTCGTGGCCAGGAGAGATCCTTGGTTCATAAGTAATCCAAAGCCTCTTAAATCACCAACGCGTTTTGGGCTTAATGCTAGTGGATGAGAGGAGAACTCCACAGTTAAGCGTGCTCAGGTGGGAGTAGTATCAGGATGGGTGACCTCCTGGGAAGTCTCCACCGGGGCGACCAAAAGCAAATCCGTGAGCTCTAGATGGGCAACCCATCGGAGCAAAGCGGACAATATTGGTGGTGAGAGGGACCGGATGTTACAAATGGTATCAGAGCCACTCCTGTGCCGTTCGGGATGGTGGAGCAAACCTCATCGAGGACGATGAGTCCCTAAGGGGGGGGGGGGGTGATTGTAACAATACTGATTTCTGGGAGATTAACATGGACCTTTGTATGACACCCTAGGCAAATCCCACATCGGCCGTGGCCAGGAGAGATCCTTGGTTCATAAGTAATCCAAAGCCTCTTAAATCACCAACGCGTTTTGGGCTTAATGCTAGTGGATGAGAGGAGAACTCCACAGTTAAGCGTGCTCAGGTGGGAGTAGTATCAGGATGGGTGACCTCCTGGGAAGTCTCCACTGGGGCGACCAAAAGCAAATTCGTGAGCTCTGGATAGGGGTGTAAATGACACGTAGCGGCTCGAGAGCTACCCGGGATCGGCTCGGTAAAAAGCCCGAATGAGCCGAGCCTTAACGAGCCCGAGCCCGAGCCCGAGCCTGAAATATGGCTCGTTTAGTTTTCGAGCCCGAGCTCGAGCCCTAGATACAAAGCTCGATTGGGCTCGCGAGCCTAAACGAGCCCAAACATAATTATAAGTTTTTTATATATCTCTTATAATTTATAGCCCACATCTCCAAAGCCCAAGTCCTTATTTCATAGGCCCATTTAATAACACTCGCGAGCCGAGCTTTTGCGATCTTGAGCCGAGCTTTGAGCTCGTTTGAGATTGTTCTCAAATCACCTCGAGCCGAGCCGAGCCGAGCTCGAGCTTTTGATTTTGCTAGCGAGCCGAGCTCGAGCTCAAGATTGTAGGCTCGAACCGAGCCGAGCTCGAGCTCGAGCTTCATAAAACCATAACGAGCCGAGCCCGAGCCCAGTCAGGCTCGGGATCGGCTCGGCTCGTTTACACCCCTAGCTCTGGATGGGCAACCCATCGGAGCAAAGCGGACAATATTGGTGGTGAGAGGGGCCGGATATTACAGAGGGGGTGATGGGATTTACCGCTATTCAAAAGTGTACCTCGGCACTGCGTATACTCGCATACGGTAACACGACCGATATCAACGACAGTTATTTAAAAATGGCTCAGAAAACAACACACGATTGTTTGGAGTATTTTTGTCAATGTACGTCACATTTTTTTAAAGTAAATTCATTTACCTTTTTTTATATTTAATCTAACATATATATACGTATTTCTTTTTTAGGAATAACAGAGTTGTACGGAGCCCGTTACCTTAGAAGGCCCACTTGGTACTACTTACAAAAAATTTACGAGGTGCATACGAATGAACATGGGTTACCAGGAATGATTGGTAGCATCAATTGTCGTCATTGGTCGTGGTATAATTGTCCAACCGCTTGGCGAGGTCAACACACACGTGGTGACCAAAAAGGACCATCGGTTATTCTTCAAGCGGTGGCTTCAGTCGATCTTTGGGTTTGGTCAGCCTATTTTGGTGTTTCGGGTTCATGCAATGATTTAAACGTTTATGAGCAGTCGCCTATTATTGAGGATTTCATTTCCGGCAGAGTAGCAAAGGCGTCGTTTTATGCTAATGGAAACTACTACCCACACGGATACCATTTGGCTAACGGAATATATCCGAGGTATTCCATTATCGTTAAGACGTTCAGTAACCCGTTCGATGAAAAAGGGGCACACTTTATGAAGGTTTAAGAGGCCGCGTGAAAGGACATAGAGAGATGTTGGAAAAAGATTTAACCCAAAAAAATATTTTAGCCCTCAAAATATTTGACCCAGCACAACATTACCATATATAAAGTCCAACTAGTTAAAACCCAATACTGTAATCACCACTTAAAAGCTTGCACTCCCAACTCCAAGCTTAAGCCCAAGTTCAATGTTGAAAATATGTTTTTGATTTTTGAAGCGGAAAAAAGACCCATCGGCCAATAGTAGCAGCCATCGACAACAATCCTCCCAAAACATATTATAAGTGGGTAAGTGTGACATCTTTTTGTGAGAAAACAAGATTGAGATGACAGATATGACGGAAAGTTATGGTAAATTGTTTTAATGAGGTATCAACTAAATTGATAGAAAATATGTTTGGTTTAAACCCATGTGATTCGTTTTCTAAGTTTGACATATATAAGATAGTGACATTTTCTCACATGTGTCTAAATGATTTTAGTAAATAAGAAAGAGAGTGTCTTTCAAGTGATCTTATCGTATCGATCACACTTTAAAGGAATATGAAAAATTTGCAAAGTTTGGTGAAATGTGTGACCTTGCTTTTGTAATTGTGATAACCGAAAAACATAATATTTTTCCTTTGGTTTATCGAATATTAAAGCTAGCATTGGTTTTACAGGTTGGAATTGCAACCGTTGAAAGAAGTTTTTCTAAAATGAAGCTTATAAAGACGGATTTACACAATCGAATGGGTGATGTTTATTTGAACAGTGCTCTAATTTGTGCGGTCCACATAGAAACTTCTGATAAAGTAAAAGAAAATTATGTAATGTCAAGATTTTAAGTTTTCAAAACCCGAAGAGGATAAATCTATTAGGTATGTGTTTAAATTTATTTATTAACATGTTTTTATTTTTGCTTCATTTATGTTGTATGGAAGTACGAGAAAAAAACATTTTAAACGTTACCCATAACATTGTAGTCTAGATCTATAACTGGCATGGATGATTGTATCTTTTGTTTGGTGGGTTGTGCCCACTTTTGTTTTTTTTTGTTTTTAACTTTAATCTATTTACATTTAACCTCATTACATTACATATTTACAATTTAAGTCAACACATTTTCGCTTTCAATTTTAATACCCTATATTTTTTCATCTTTTACAAGTTTTTGTTTTACATTACAGTTTAAATTTTACAAGTTAACGCACCGTAACATGCATGTATGGTTCAACATTTTTACGTCTTTTTTTCTTGTGGTTTTTAAATAAATTATTATATTACATTTTAAATCATACCTTAACGTATGTAACGTTAGGTGAGCAGAATTGAGGTGGTTGACGGCAGCGTTCGCTGGTAGTCACGTGTAAGAACCAAACGCGTGAATCCACCGTCCCCGAATATTTACTTTACCTTTTCTTATTTGTCACTTCTACATCAACATTGTGGAGATGTTGAGGCAAAACTTGTCGGTGGGGAATCATTTATAAAACTACATATATTTTCCATGAGTTGATATCGTTTTTATATTTGACTTGTTTGAATATATTTTTGGAGCTAGGGGTTTTAATGGAGTGTCAAGTTATCCTACACGATGTAATAAAAATAAGAAGGATACAAAAACACAATAAACAACAACAACAACCATACCCAATAAAATCTCACAAATAGCTGAATGGTATCAGCAAGGTCTGGGGAGGGTGACATGTAGGCGAGTCTTACCCCTATCCCTAGGAATAGAGAGGCTGCTTCCGGAGAGACCCACGGCACCAAGTTTATTAAAGATGTAAATGTACATCCACCACACAATAAAGGCAACAACACCAACAATAGTAATAACAACAATAACAATAAATCAATAATAATAATTGTAATACATAAATAAAATAGCTACAAAGGGGTGGGAGAGTGCAATAAAGAAACATAAATGGCTAACACCTCAAGACGCAACACATAAACAAAAAAATACGGTGATCGCATGGTAAGGCCCAACTACGTTGTCTGAAAAATATAAACCCCGAAAGCCTGGCTAAGGTACAAATTGTAGCCTCCCCTAAAAGTCTTTTACCTTAATCCTACGTCTCCACGAACTCCTATCATGGACCATGTCCTCAGAGAGGTGCAACTCTAGCAAATCTTGCCTAATTCAGAATATGATACAATGAGCCACAAATGAGAAGGATGAGAATGATACTAAAAACACAATATATCACGAAATATGACACAATGAGCCAAAAAATATAACATAATGCCGAGAAATATAACAAAATACCGAAGAAAAAGACGAAATGAATCTAAACTATGACACAATGATGAAAATAAGAAAAGACATATTGCTACATAAACTGCTAAAATCCAAAAAAGCAAAAACTTAAAAACTAATATTGTGGTGTTCAATGAGACGATTTCAATGCCACTTGAATAAGTTCAATCGGAGTCCGTTTGATACCCTTCCTACGACTTTCTATTTCCCTATCATTGTGTATTTGTTCATAACCCTTTAGCGAAAGCAAATTCTCTATTCTCATGAATAGATATAGATGCAGATGTATGTTTAGCGTTTACATCTCAGTTTTCTTTAACACCAACAATAGCTTTTACAGCTATATGTGAGAACGGAGGTTTGTACTACATAAGTTTGTTATAATACTAGTGACAAACTCGTGAGTTTCAGCAGAGTCAATAATTTATCTCTGTATGAACACATTAAAACACACAAATTTAACCCATTGTGAAGAACTCGCAAGTTGCAATCTCACGTTCTCACCTACTTTCATGATATATTGTATACTTAAGTAAGTTAATTTCTCTTATTCGTACAACAGTAAAGTTTATATGTTTATTGTTTTATTTTTCTTTAAATTTTTTAGTTAGTAATATTAATGTGATCTATCTATCTATATTGGGGGGTGATAAAATTGGTAGGTTGAATTGGATTGGGTACAACAGTTGCTAGACTATAGATATATGTTTTTGCTGTGTTTATATTTTAAGAAGTGTAAGCTCTAAAATAACTATGAAACGATAAAAAAATATGTCACTATGAGTGAAGAACCAAACATCCTTTTACTTTGAGAACCATAAAAACGACATAAAGTTATAAGTAAGGGACCGCAAAATCCGTACCTTAATTAACAAAATGTTGAAGTCATCCTTTAGAGATTATGAAATGGATTGGTGCCATTAGATGCTAAACAAGATGTAGAAAATTACTTTTGTTATGGAACATTTCTATATGTTTTCAACGAGTAAGAATATTATATACAACTATTATATCATATATATATATATATATATATATATATATCTATATTACCTTATTAAAAAAACTCGATGGATAGATATGTAATTTTACATCAACTTTAAGATGACATTCTAAGAGCCATAGTTTAATTTTCTAATTGTTTACCAAATCCTTCTCTTTATACCATTGTTGTACAACTTTTGAGGTCAATTGTACAAACCACTAATGTAATAGAAAAATTAACCTAACCCCTTTCTCAAGATGTGACTCACCTTCATAAAACACATTAAATTCAATTCAATTTAATTTCAATATTAAGTCCTTGATCTTGAATGAGTCTTTTATTGATCCATTAAAATACTCACTTCCTTCTTGTCTTCTAAACACCCGATGATCAAATAGTAAGAATGAATGCTCCCTATCGGTTACAAAGCTAGGGTTTATTTATAATGGTGAAACATCCGCATCAAATACTCTTCCCATCCCTACACAAGTACGTGCTTTTAGTTTGGTATGAATATGAATTTTCTGTTGATCAGGTAAATGTTTTTATCTTTTGTTTTCAATCCCCCATTTAATCAAACAACTACTGTTACAACAGATCAATTGTGTTTGTTTAGGCAATGTTGTTTGTGTAGTTGAATTTAATATGGAATCGCGCCAAAGGAGGGCATCCGAAGTGGTTGGTGAAGTTATTCTTAATTCTTGTCCTGTTTTCATTGCTTGTTATTTAATGGGTTGTTATTTGAAAGTTAAAACAAACTTTTAATTTTTTCTTGCAGTATGAGGTTAAAACTTTTGTTCTAACCTTGTTCAAAGATACATGTCCGATTGAGATTCTTCCGAAAGTGTAGAATTCAAAACGGGGTACGTTAGGATCTTTAGTTTTAGGAAAAAATGTTATTTTATTTCTCCTCAATATATATTTTCATATTGTTATTACTAGCATTTTATGTATATGTGCTATCAATTTTTCATATTTTGTAGTTATTTTCTTGATATTTTGGGCTGAAGTTCTCGACAACTCTATTTATCCTGAAGGAGTATATTGTACAGTCTTTTATATAATTTTTGTATTATTAAGAACCAGATTGATACCAGGTAAAATAAAATTCATATTAGGATTTGGGCCTTAGTATATATGTAACATATTAATTAGCGTGTAAAATAATGCTATATAACTTTTATTTTATCTTCAAATATTTAAATATTGTATATACACACATAAATCGTTTTGACCCGCTTCTTAATCCGATCAACTAGACTTATTTGGGAATTAAGTAAATCATTACTCAGTCATTTCTTATTTCAATAATAATTAAAAAAAATATGAATACTAATTGCAAACTGATGAGAAGTTATAACAATTTTTTTGTGTCTTTTCAAATTGGTTGATGTCTTTATGATTATTTTAGCAGAGTTGTCGCCACCCGTATAAAAAAAGATACGATGGTGGAATTTTAAATATAGACATCAGGTATATCTCATTTGATTGATATAATTTGTAGTTTCATGAATTAATTTATTTACTTTTATTCATAAACATCAAGGCAAAGAAATTATCAACATAGATGATATCATCATGTTAAACATTGTTTCTTGGTTCATTAAAGGTGGTTAGGATGGTCTTAAATTGTTTTATGTAAATCAGCATGGCCATGGCATTATATAATAGTTCTATAGACGTTGATGGGTATTTTGGTTTTAAATGTTAACTATGATTTTAGGTTGCAATAAACTAAACCGGATAGGTTGGGTGGGCAGTTCAGTCACAACGACAACTTTTAGCAATTTCACCATCGACAACTTTTAGCAATTTGACGCTATTCAATGACTTTGTTTTAATTCTACATGTGGCCATTCTAAAATAAAAAGGTTGGATCTAAGTCATTTAAATTACGCGGTTGGTTAAAATTTGTCATGCATACAATATTAAGTAGTTTATAATTTTAATAGTAAATTTTTATTTAAGTGAGACATGTAAGAATTATGACATAGACTAGAATGATGCAACTAATTAATTTTATTTGCTAATTTTCAACATGTAATGAATATGTTGCAAATGAAGGTATAAGTTTGGATATTGTGAGGTTTATTTTTAAGGAACAAAATATAGTGAGTGTCCTGCATCATCATCTTCTTTCAGTTGTGTTTTTTGTTTCCATGTCGAATCTGATTGAATTTTTTAGCTAGGTTGGTATACTTTTGAAAAATGTTACTATTCAGATGGGTGAATATGTTGAGAATGTTAGTTGTGAATAAATATTATTGGAATTCGTAAGATAGTTGGGGTTCTTTTACATGTACCCACACTTTGTTTATCCATATGCAGTGGCGGACCCAAGAATTATTTTTAAGGGGTGCGATCAGGGTGTTTAACCGAACTTTTAAGGGGTGCGGTCGGAATTTTTGCCTACAAATTACACAAAAAAAAAAATAATTCAAGAGGACGCCTGCCTACCTTAAACTTCACCTAGGTCCGCCCCTTGTCCATATGCATGTGCTCATATAAGATAGATAAAATAAAAACAACTACAAATGACTATTGTAAGTTTCTTTAACATCCAATGGCATCAAAATCAACACATTTAGAATATATGTATTCATCCCTTAAATTGATATGATTCTAAAGACACAGGTTTAGTTTTGGATGTATATTTTGTATATTGTTAAAGCAATTTTAATCAAAGATCACTTGAACTAATATATAAAATCACATGTGTTCAATTCGTCGGCCCTCTATTCATAAACGATTTCAGTCATTCATACTTCAATTCTACGTACCCGAGGCAACGCGCGGGCATTCCTCCTGGTTTATCATAAAAGATAAAGTACAAAAATGATTTGTGTTTATATGTGATTATGGATTTAATCATATTTTTTTCGATATACTACACATTTAATAATATTATTATTATCTTGTCATACATTAAAATCTTACTAATGGATTAATTATATATGACTAAGACCTTGTGTAGTCGAAGTGTCATAGGGCGTTTTTTTTAAATAACGCCCCCACACCGTTACGGGGGCGTTATTGTGCAAAAAACTTGTCTAGCGTGATACATATAACGTCGGTGCCAACTTGATCCAGCGAATGGGAGAGGGACACGTGGATAGGGACTTTCAAACAGTCAAAAAAAATGAACGTTGGGGGTATTAAATTTCAAACGGTAATTTTTTTATAGTTTATATACACACACAACAAAAAATATAACACACCACAACACAAACTAAAACCATGCCTTCAAACTACATCTTCAAAAACACAAAAATGTTTCCATATGGTTCACCATTTGGGGTCCCGTCTCGTCCGGGTACGAGGCCAAACACTACGAGGCTAAACACTACGATGCCAAACACTACTCAACTGCCACCCAATTGGAGCGAATTTGACGCGAACACAATGGGGGTACGCTCAACTTCTAGGCATGCCGGGTCAATATTTTCAAGGGTTTGCGCCAAACATGAACCTAAACTATGTCCAAGGTTCTCAACAGGAGCCCGAGGTCGTGCCTGAAACTCAAGGCGAGCCCAACCAACCACGTGAACCCGAGGGTTCTCAAAGGGGGGGGGGGGAAGAGGGGGGCGCGAGACGCTCGCACAGAAAAAAAGATCCTAACGTGCCTCGTCAAAAAAAAGAAACAAGAACGTTGGGAAAAAGACGAGGAGTTTGCTTTAGCGCGGGCTTGGCTCGACATATCGGAGGATCCAGAAGTTGGTTAGTATTTTTTTTTGTATTTATATATATTTAACGGTATATATATATAACTTGGTTAGTATTTTTTTTTGTGTTTACATATATAATTAATCGTGTATATATATATAGTATTTTTTTATTTATATATATTTAACCGTATATATATATATATAAATAGTTATATATTTCTAATCGTATAATATTTTTTGTAGCGAACTATCAAGACAAGTCGCTCTTTTGGATAAGAATTCGAGAGCTGTTTTTTGCCGCCATGGGTAGAGGGGAGTATCGAGAGCACGATTCGATATCGGGAAAGTGGACGGATATAAATAATAATGGTCATTCGTTTGCGGAGGTTTACCAACGCTGTAAGGATAACAGGGGCAGTGGGGAAGGTGATGATGGTTTGTTGGCAAGAGCGTTGGAGGAGATGAGAGAAACCCGTGGCCCGTTTCCGTATTTGAGGATTTGGGACATGTTGAGAAAAAATCTAAGTGGGCTAATGTACCGCCTTGGGGTCCGGTAATAGGCGCAAAATCAAGAGAGGAGGAGGAGGATCATCAAAACGAAGCAAAACCTCCTCGTCGCGAGATCCGGATACACCATCATCCAATGCTCGCTTTGTGAGTTTAGATGATCCTATTCATTTGGAGGATGAGGAGGAGGATATTCCAAGACCACCCGGTAGAAGATCAAAAAAGGTGGCAAGGCGGAGTCGTCTTCGGCAGGAGGTGGTGAGTTGAAGGAAGATTTTGAGGAAATGAATCGACGACTACAAGATATTTGCGGCCTCAGCCAAAGACGTTTGAAAACTATGCACCAGAGAGTGGTCGAGAATAAAATGTCCGTCGACATCCAAGAGGCGAGGCAAAGGGAAAAGGACATTGAGTTTTTGTCCAGATCGATCGACCACCTCGATAGATAAGCCCTACGCCTTGCACAACTTCATAGGCAAGAAATTCTTGCAAAATATCGCCTCTAGTGTGTTTAGCTTTTTTTTTATGATGCGGTTTTTTTTAAATTTGCTATTGTATTTTTTTTTAGTTGTTTGAATTTAGTTTAATATTAGTTGTGTGTTTGTAATTTTTTTATATTATTTGTGTTTTATTTTAATTATTTTGAGTTTATTAATTAAAAAAATAATAAAATAAACAACCAATTAGAAACAGGGGTATTATATTTTCCCCCTTACCACTATACCCCTTTTTTCACTTCAATATCCATGCTGACTCAGCTGTCACGTTAACCAATCAGAATCAGAGACGTTATATATAACCCCCTTCACTACACATAGTCTAATGTGAAGTCTTTAATATTACCATGGTTTATTAACTATAATGTGATGTAATTAAATATAATAGAATGGAAATTAAGTCTTTCGTCCTTTAATATTTTGGTAGTTACAATTTTCATTTTATATAAATATATTACCAACATCACTACGTAAGATGCTAGGCAATAGATCACCAAGGAGTACATAAAAGCAATACAGCAAGAAAGAAAACATAGATAACTTTTGCCAAGCTAATCACCTTGATGGTTTTTTTTTTTTTTTTTTGTGTGTGTGTGTGTTTAATCATGTATACTAGATCTATAACATTGAAAGAGAACCATTTCTGTCGATCAATACTTGCAAGATTGGTGCCTTATGCCTTAGCCAAAGAAAACTAATGGGGTTGTGTAACGATCCGGGCTGATGTGGCCGGGTTGTCGGGTCGGGTTATCGGAGTTACACAGCGGAATCCAGGGTTATAACAGTCTTGTAGTCTTCCAGGATCCACGTCATCATTTCTGTTGGGTTACCTGAACACATGTCAAAAATAGTTTCTGTCAACATAAAGTTGTGTGAGGTCTCGTATTTTATAAAGTGAATGGCCAGTTCGTTTATTTATAATTCTTTTGTAAATATCTTTTATAAATATGCTTTACAATTCTATATTCTGGAGGGGAACTAGATATTCTATCAATTCGATTATATTTCTATTATTTCGATTAGATTCTATAAGTTGCCATTCCTTTCTATGGTATCACTCTGCTTGTGATAATATATGATTATTTTACCCTCTACTCGGGTAAACTGGTTCTTGTCCTCTAGTTAGACAAGAAAGGAGATGGCGATACCGTCCAGTACTGTCCTCGTTGTTTCTATTGCCCCTTTCTATAACTTCTATAAATCGTTATTCTTTTATGTAAAGCCTTATGTTTTCTAATGACATGTATTTCCCCTAAAACACTTAATAAAACGGTAAAAGAGGGGAGTTCACGATACTCACTGGGTTGCGTTATATCTTCTGCTAATCTTCTTATTACAATTATATTTCATATATATATTGATACGTTTAACGCGTGAGACTTGTTAGATTGTAATACTTAGGATATATATCATATATACAATTTATATATATAGAATTCAGTATATATTTGATAGTCCTAAACTCGGGGTTTGGTCAATCTAGGCGAAAAGAAACAAAGCTGGCCTTTACAGCTTGGCACGCGAACCTAATAAGAACTCTAGACATTCTTACCCGAGCTTAGTATATCGTTTTATATATCGAATCTTATATATAAACGTATATATTTTATATATAATTATTAATCTCTTATTATTATTATCAAGTCCGTACGTTATTCGTATTATATATATATTCGTATAATTAATAATACTCCTCGTCTTAGCTATTGGACCGGGTTCTATTCCGGGTGTTGACCGAGTCACTGAGTCGACTCGGCGACAACTTGTATCCTCCAACTTGATTATCGGTACCTCGCAAATACCATAACCAGTAAGTTAATATCGGCTTGTAATATTATATAACCAATTTAACTAATGGGATATAAAGATGATCGGATAAGTAACCCAATCAATGATACTCGGTAGTTTAATCACGAGATTAATATGTTCGGGTTATAACCGGACACTCGCCGGAACTCCTCAGAGACCGTACCCGTCACCTTAATCCTTATACACGATACCATATCCTTTAACAGTGGTGTAGGTGACCGGATAAAGCTCGGGTTCGATTATATTACCCGATGTATAACATAACAGGGCTCGGGTGAGGAGTACCAGCGGCTCATGGTGACTGTCCGGCTATATTATTAGAGAATGATGGTCGTCTGATACAGATCAGGGAGTGACCGGATGATGGATAACATGTCCGGTTATCAAACCCGGACCTAAGTTTGACTGATTATAACCCACGGTGATATTAAGAATTAATAACAGTGACGATAGCTTCAATTATACAAAAGTGAGTGACCGGTTTTAAAAGGATCTAACAACAGTCACCGTAGCCGGTGACTGTTTGGCTTTGATTATCAGCAACAAGAGCAGATCAAGGGTTATCGGGGTCAAGATAGATGAAAAGGTCTATCAATATTTGATCACGCGAAGGTTACCGGTCAGAAATCAAAGAAGGATAAAGGGTTCGGGTTGCTTACCAGACGAAGAAGAAGATGTAGGGCGGCGGCCTGAGACAGTAGCCGTAACAGCAGCAGTGAGGGTGACCGGAGGTTGGAGCAGCGGTGATCGGAGAGGAGGCGGCAATCGCCGGCCATGTTTCTCCGGTCAGGCTGCTTTGGTCGGAGCATTCATATCCCAAACACACACTTGTGTGTGTAGCGTACAGAGAGAGTGAGAGCAGCGAGAGGTGAGAGACAGAGAGGGGTTTATATAGAATGATTTAAATAGAGGGTGTTTGGCTACGGGGATAATTACTGAGACTCGCGGTGTTTGGTAACGAGTATAACAAAAGAATAACGGGCGTTTGGTAGCGGGTTATTAACAGATAAGGAGCGTTTAACCGCGATAATAATAATTCACTAGTTATTATTTATATATTCGGTTGAAACGGTTGAGCGCGAGATTCGAACTTGAACAATTAATTTGGATAACCGGGTGGTCAGGTCCGACCCGACCCGTTTAAGAGACACGTCAGGTGACGTAATCACTTCGAGACTTTGGGGTGTTACAATCTCCCCCCCTTAGGAAATTTCGTCCCCGAAATTTGAATGATCTTGTCCTTTATATTCTTAATCTTATAAGGACGTTACAATTAGAACGAAATACTTGTCATCGAGACATGATTGATTCTCATGGTTTGCGAGGAAATCGATCTCGTATCAATCCAATATTAGAAATATCAATCTGTATGATTACATCTTGATCATATTTCTAATTACGTTTTAACCTTTCTTGCTATAGTCATATTAATTCAGATACATGGATTATCTGTATTATTTCGATATGGCTATTAAAGGTTCTCGTATTGATACTATAATTCCATCGTTTGATATTCGGATTCGTTTACAATGATGGATTCTAGATAGTTCTCAAGAGATAGATACGGAAGTCCCTTCGTTATCATGATTTGAACGGGATCCGAGCTACTACCTCTTTTATTCGAACTTTAGAATTTACCATCATTGTAATTCCGATTCCTTTAAAGAGTAGAAATATCCGTTAGTAACTATCGGATTAATTCTTATAAATTCTATCCTTTAAGTTCCATCTATATGGTTGACCTCTATTTGTGGATATACTTAGGAGGTTTCTCATATCATTAGACGTATCTTACCTGAATTCTTAAAGGTACCGGAAAAGACTAATTCATGGATAATTGAGATTCCTCTTAAATCATCTATAATAATCTTTCTGACTATTTCATTGATGATTAACTGCATTGTGTCTAATACATATTAATTGACTTTTCTCATTGTATTATCGTGAATGAGGTCTTTCACAATTCTACAGTCAATATATGTACTTTCTCTTTATAGTCTCAGAATCTACTGGTAACAGTCGTTGTTACGATTCTTTTGACTTTAAAATTCTAGGAACAATGCATCATTTAATCTTTCTCAAAACCATGATTATCATTTCGGATTACTATACTTATTGTATTATCTATTTCTATAAAATTCTTTCTTATTTCTAGTTCGGGATTCGTTGACACTCTCGATAAAATATTCTTTATAATTTTCTAGTTGTTTTTATACTACTTATATTTTTATCTGATAATTTCTTTTAATGTTTATATTCTTATTCTGATAATTATATTTCTTGGCATATCGGATGCCTTTCTATTTTTCAGACATATCGGATGTCTTTTCGATTGATAATTCTTTTTATTTTTCGATTTATATTCTTTTATTTATCTATTCATATTCTTTTATATCCAAGCAAATACTGATAATATCTATAGCACACACTATAAATTCAGTATTTCTATAATGTACGTTTGCTTGGAATAATTCTTTTCTTATATATATATTTTCGATCAAAGTCTATATTATTGGTGTCTGAAAACACATTCCGATAGACTTATATATAGGCAATCTATCACAGATTCTTAATCCAACTTATTATAAGCAAGGCTTATTTCGTTGAGATATTCGTATAGATAGTTCTTGCCAGAACAGTGATTTCTTAATGATCTCTCGTAGCCTTTGACCTGAACAGGAATTCCGTTCTTCCTTGGCCAGAGAGTTTCACTGGAAAAATGAGCATAACTCTATTCATTTTTCGTTTTTATTTCGATTATATCTTGTGAATCTCTACGCGATTCAGCTTGGTATCAATTATATTTCGATATATTCGTTGGATTCTACCATCTCTGGTTTCCGAATCCATATAGATTTTTATCTGTTATATTCTTTGGAATTTTAACAATTCTTTTATCACTTCTTAAATTTCAAACTGGGTAACACTTGACCGTTTTACCAATTTGATTGTGCGGTAACTCACGTGAGTTTTGATACGAAGTGACTGCGAAGATTTGTTCATAGTAGTATATATCCTTATAAAGAATCCTGTGACTTAGTGGCAAATGTCCGGATATACCTTCTGTAAGGGTCCGAATTTCCTTTGCCACCGGGATTGCACATAAGACATATAACTATCTTTGGTTGGCAATCAAAATCAGTAAACTGATTTCTTTGATTCGTAGAATTTAACCGATCGGTGGTTTCTATTCTGCGAATATATTCTTAGTTGCATTCACGAAGGAATTTCAACAATATTGCCAGTTTTGTGGTCGTATTCTCCACATACGATATGCTGATATTTCGGATTTATATTTCTTTTCTTATTATTTCTCTTAATATGTTCGTGACCCTAACATACTGTGATCTTAATAAACTCCTACTCGAATGTTCCTGTGCCTGTGGCATTCATAATTATGTTTGCAACCATAATTACTATTCCACCTCACCTAACATTCCAGTATTTGTTTATTTTAATCACAATAGGTATGTGTCCCTTACATATTATTTCAATATTCTGTCTTTTATTTTCTCTTAAATTTGAGATTATATTATTCGGGATAGAACTTATAGATCTAAGTCTAACGAAATAGACTGTCAATCATTCAAGAATTTGTTCGTGTCAGAAGGTGTTCAATATAACAATCCAATCTTCTTAATATCCCTGACTTTGTTCGAATCATAGGATAAAGATGATAGTTATATTTTCGTATAATCGAGCGAGTAAGAATTCGATTTCGTTTGACAGATACCAGCGTATGTTGATTACGGAATTTCGGGAATAATATTTTGTTCAAATATTATTTAATTCTGGAAGGGATCGAGGAGGACCTCTAACCGAGATTTTTATATAATTTACGAGTATGAGTTTATAAAACGGAATATATGCTTATCGTTTATATTAAAACAATATCGAGAAATTATATAATCGAACATAGATATAAAATTATACGGAGGAACGCTATTAATATTTATATACAAATACGATTTGATTAATAAATCTTTATAAAAATACTGTTAAATGCGATATGAAATATGTTTCGGTAAAATAATACGGTCGTGGTTCTTTTGTAGAAAAACTTCTAGGAATAATTTATAATAATAATACTGATTCGGGTTTCGTAATGATATTTATTTTCAAAAATAAACTTTACGATTCAGAAGTCATAGTAAAAACTTTCTTAATACCGGAATTCTTAAATTTTTATAAACAAAATTCTTATTATAAATTGATAAAATAAATAAATTTCTTAAATTATCGAAATCAAAATTTTAAGATTAAACGGATCAGTTTAAATAAAACCTGAGATAGATTCTGGGGTGTTTCAAAAATTATCAATACTTGATTTGATAAAAATATTAATCGGATTTTTATTAAATAATCGAGGAAAATTCTTTAAAAACACAATATTTATATGTTTCTAGTATATTAGATTTTATAAAAATTTCGGAAATTACGGGGTAAAATAATATTTACGGATACTCGAGCATAGAAATGTTCAAGTTGGAGCGTATATTTGTATTTTCTTTATATATATATCGGGATGACCGTGAGATTGACGATCTAAATAATTATTAAGACGGAAATTTCGGAGAGATGCAACGAGTAATTATAATCAACGAGTTTTTCTAGAGAATGAAATACGATTTCAAACTCTCGTACAAGTCGATTAAAATATCGAAGAATAATTTTTGTAATTCTATATCTATTTATATATATACTTCTAAAATTTCTGTCATTTCTTATTTATATCGAGATTTATTTTCTGATTTCTTTTAATATATCTGGTTTCTGTTCTATATTCTTTCTTATTTCATATGGCCTTAATATCCTGTAAGATTTCCCAGAAATTAATGTGCATATAAATTCACAACTGTGTACAGAATTGTCAATTTATCTCACATAATCATTCTAGTAATTTCTTGTGGTGGATTCATTTTAAATTCTAATATACAGTTATGGTTCTCACCAACTTTATACTGGTTTGACATTTAGGTACCCAAAATTTTACTCGACTGATATTTTTCTTTTCTAATCCTGGTATCCTAAATATTTCTAATTTATTTTTCTATGCAATATTTCTTTTTAGAAAAACATTCTGGTAGATCCCGGATGACTACAGACTTCAAAACTGTTATAAGTGCCGCTCTGATACCAACTGTAACGACCCGGGCTGATGTGGCCGGGTTGTCGGGTCGGGTTATCGGAGTTACACAGCGGAATCCAGGGTTATAACAGTCTTGTAGTCTTCCAGGATCCACGTCATCATTTCTGTTGGGTTACCTGAACACATGTCAAAAATAGTTTCTGTCAACATAAAGTTGTGTGAGGTCTCGTATTTTATAAAGTGAATGGCCAGTTCGTTTATTTATAATTCTTTTGTAAATATCTTTTATAAATATGCTTTACAATTCTATATTCTGGAGGGGAACTAGATATTCTATCAATTCGATTATATTTCTATTATTTCGATTAGATTCTATAAGTTGCCATTCCTTTCTATGGTATCACTCTGCTTGTGATAATATATGATTATTTTACCCTCTACTCGGGTAAACTGGTTCTTGTCCTCTAGTTAGACAAGAAAGGAGATGGCGATACCGTCCAGTACTGTCCTCGTTGTTTCTATTGCCCCTTTCTATAACTTCTATAAATCGTTATTCTTTTATGTAAAGCCTTATGTTTTCTAATGACATGTATTTCCCCTAAAACACTTAATAAAACGGTAAAAGAGGGGAGTTCACGATACTCACTGGGTTGCGTTATATCTTCTGCTAATCTTCTTATTACAATTATATTTCATATATATATTGATACGTTTAACGCGTGAGACTTGTTAGATTGTAATACTTAGGATATATATCATATATACAATTTATATATATAGAATTCAGTATATATTTGATAGTCCTAAACTCGGGGTTTGGTCAATCTAGGCGAAAAGAAACAAAGCTGGCCTTTACAGCTTGGCACGCGAACCTAATAAGAACTCTAGACATTCTTACCCGAGCTTAGTATATCGTTTTATATATCGAATCTTATATATAAACGTATATATTTTATATATAATTATTAATCTCTTATTATTATTATCAAGTCCGTACGTTATTCGTATTATATATATATTCGTATAATTAATAATACTCCTCGTCTTAGCTATTGGACCGGGTTCTATTCCGGGTGTTGACCGAGTCACTGAGTCGACTCGGCGACAACTTGTATCCTCCAACTTGATTATCGGTACCTCGCAAATACCATAACCAGTAAGTTAATATCGGCTTGTAATATTATATAACCAATTTAACTAATGGGATATAAAGATGATCGGATAAGTAACCCAATCAATGATACTCGGTAGTTTAATCACGAGATTAATATGTTCGGGTTATAACCGGACACTCGCCGGAACTCCTCAGAGACCGTACCCGTCACCTTAATCCTTATACACGATACCATATCCTTTAACAGTGGTGTAGGTGACCGGATAAAGCTCGGGTTCGATTATATTACCCGATGTATAACATAACAGGGCTCGGGTGAGGAGTACCAGCGGCTCATGGTGACTGTCCGGCTATATTATTAGAGAATGATGGTCGTCTGATACAGATCAGGGAGTGACCGGATGATGGATAACATGTCCGGTTATCAAACCCGGACCTAAGTTTGACTGATTATAACCCACGGTGATATTAAGAATTAATAACAGTGACGATAGCTTCAATTATACAAAAGTGAGTGACCGGTTTTAAAAGGATCTAACAACAGTCACCGTAGCCGGTGACTGTTTGGCTTTGATTATCAGCAACAAGAGCAGATCAAGGGTTATCGGGGTCAAGATAGATGAAAAGGTCTATCAATATTTGATCACGCGAAGGTTACCGGTCAGAAATCAAAGAAGGATAAAGGGTTCGGGTTGCTTACCAGACGAAGAAGAAGATGTAGGGCGGCGGCCTGAGACAGTAGCCGTAACAGCAGCAGTGAGGGTGACCGGAGGTTGGAGCAGCGGTGATCGGAGAGGAGGCGGCAATCGCCGGCCATGTTTCTCCGGTCAGGCTGCTTTGGTCGGAGCATTCATATCCCAAACACACACTTGTGTGTGTAGCGTACAGAGAGAGTGAGAGCAGCGAGAGGTGAGAGACAGAGAGGGGTTTATATAGAATGATTTAAATAGAGGGTGTTTGGCTACGGGGATAATTACTGAGACTCGCGGTGTTTGGTAACGAGTATAACAAAAGAATAACGGGCGTTTGGTAGCGGGTTATTAACAGATAAGGAGCGTTTAACCGCGATAATAATAATTCACTAGTTATTATTTATATATTCGGTTGAAACGGTTGAGCGCGAGATTCGAACTTGAACAATTAATTTGGATAACCGGGTGGTCAGGTCCGACCCGACCCGTTTAAGAGACACGTCAGGTGACGTAATCACTTCGAGACTTTGGGGTGTTACAGGTTGGATGAGGAGCTACAGGTCACGCAAGAGAGTAGGATTCAGGAGGTTGGTCTTCATGATAAGGTTGAGGTGGTAGCAAATGAGACCACCGCTACAATATCGTTGGGGCTAGCCTTGGGTGCAACAGATTTGGATAGATTTATGCCGAATGTTAAACAGGTCTTGCGAACCGAAGGTTATCAAGAGGGTGATTTATGAATATTCTTTCTTGGAATATTCGTGGGTTGGGGATTGGAAGTAAAGCGGACTGGATTCCTGGTTTTCGGGTAAATAATGAGGTGAGTTTTTTGATGTTTCAGGAAACGCAATTCGTCTCTTTGGACTCGGTGGTCTTGAGCAGGTTTTGGGGTAACGATGATTTTCAGTTTGACTGGGTTCCTTCGGATGGTAGATCGGGTGGTTTACTTTCAATGTGGGATCCTAGGATTTTTGGTATGGAGGCCGTGTCTAAATCGGCGAATTGGATGCTTGTGTCGGGTAAGTTTAAAGGGTGTGGGGATGTGGTTCATGTCTTAAACGTGTATTCTCCTCAAGCGTTGGTGAATAAGAGGGAGTTGTGGGCGGAGATTGGGGGTTTAGTGGGTATTGGGGACGGGTTGTGGGTGGTGGCAGGAGATTTTAATTCGGTGAGGAGTGATACGGATAGACGGAATTCGGTGTTCTCTCCGGCGGAAGCTAATGAATTTAATGGTTTTATTGACGACAATAATCTTCATGAGTTCTCTCTGAAAGGGAGACGTTTTACTTGTGTTGCAGGTACAAAAATGAGCCGGATCGATAGGATTTTTGTCAGTTGGGATGTTCTAATGGCTTGGCCGAGTGCGGAATATGTTGTGCTAGAAAGACACATTTCCGATCATAGTCCTTTAATGTTGAAGACGGTGTCGAGAAACTTTGGCCCCAAACCTTTTAGGTTCTTTAACTCGTGGCTGGGTCGTGATGGTTTTATTGATATGGTTAAGATGACTTTGGCTTCCGCCTCTTTTGAAGGGGCTCCGGACGCTATCTTGGCTCAAAAATTCAAGTTGCTTAGAGATAGAATAAAGGCATGGGTGGTCGAGTGCAAAGAAAAAGAGATGGACGAGCAGCGGCTTTTAGCGATTGAGTGTAAGGAGTTAGAAGATTTTTTGGAGGTTCGGGATCTTTCGGAAGACGAGGTGTGGTCGCTTACAGAAATTAGAAGGCGCATTAAGGAACTTGATTCTTTCTGTCAAAGTGATTTGAAGCAAAAAGCTAGAAGTAATTGGGCGTCATACGGGGATGATAATACGAAGTTCTTTCATGGTTGCATTAATAAAAGAAAGGCGGCTAACAATTTGCCGGGGCTTTTGGTTAACGGGGTGTGGGAAGTTAATTCTCATGTGATTAAAAGAGAGGTCCTCGGTTTTTTCAGGAACAAGTTTAAAGAAGATGTCAGTTTAAGGCCAAAGTTGATTTGTTATGGTTTGAAGAAGGTGACCGATGAAGAAGCTTCCAGGCTCCTTGATTCTTTCTCGGTTCAAGAAATTAAAAGATCGGTTTTTGATTGTGGCGCGGATAAAGCGCCAGGACTTGACGGGTTTAATTTTGGTTTTCTTCGTGCTTTTTGGGACGTTCTTGAAGCGGATTTCGTGGAGATTATGAATAGCTTTCACAATACGGGCCGGTTTAGTTCGGGGGTGGCGTCGTCTTTTATTACGTTAATTCCTAAGGTGGGGGATCCGACCATGCTTAGTGATTTTCGCCCGATTAATCTTATTGGTTGCATTAGTAAGGTTGTCTCGAAAACCTTAGCTAATCGCATGAGGTTGGTTATGGGAAATGTTGTGTCCGAACACCAATCCGCTTTTTTGTCAGGAAGATATATTTTGGATGGTCCTTTAATGACGAACGAGATTATCACATGGGCTAAAACGAGAGGTAAAAAAAAATTTCTGTTTAAGATTGACTTCGATAAAGCGTATGACAATGTGAACTGGGAATTTTTGTTATCGGTTATGTCTCAAATGGATTTTCCACCATTGTGGTGCGAGTGGATTCGTGGTATATTGGAGTCTAACAGGTCTTCTATTCTGGTGAATGGCTCACCTACATTTGAGTTTGGGTGTCAAAAAGGAGTTAGACAAGGGGACCCAATTTTGCCTTTTCTTTTTATTATTGTCATGGAGGCGTTTTCTGGGCTAATGAAAAAGGCTTGTGATATTGGTGCTTTTGACGGTTTAAGGCTCCCCAATGATGGTCCTATTTTATCCCATTTGTTGTACGCGGATGATGCTATGTTGATGGGGGAATGGTCTTCTTTTAATTTCAAGAATATGAAGAGGATTCTAAGGATTTTCTATTTGTGTTCCGGGTTGAAAATTAATTTACACAAGTCGACTATATTTGGTATAGGTGTGAATAGTGATGAGATAGTGAGTGAGGCGGAGGTGTTGGGTTGTAAACCCGGTATCATTCCGTTTATTTACTTGGGTATTAAGGTGGGTAGCAATATGAATAGAGTTGCAAATTGGGAGCCAGTGGTGACGACTTTCAAGAAGAGATTATCGAAGTGGAAAGCAAATACGTTATCGATAGCTGGTCGTCTTACGTTGATTAAATCTGTGCTTCACAGTTTACCAACATATTATTTTTCTCTTTTCAAGGCGCCTAAAGCGGTCCTACAAGTTTTAGAGGGATTAATGCGGCGGTTTTTGTGGGGTGGTTCCGAGGATGTTCGAAAACTTAATTGGGTGTCATGGGATAATGTGACAAAAGGTATCACAAATGGTGGTTTGGGCATTGTAAAATTGGAGGTGTCTAATGATGCGTTGTTAGCTAAATGGATATGGCGATACTTAAATGAGAGATTTGCGATGTGGCGCAAGGTGATAGTATCCTTGCATGGGTCTAGTCGTGGTTGGGGCTTGGTTCCGGCCAATTCAGCATTTACGGGAACTTGGAAGAATATGGCTAAGTTTTGGAATATGCACAAGATTGAGGGGATGGGTCTTCATAGCTTGATAAAGGCCAAGGTGGGTGACGGGAAGATTGTGAGATTTTGGCTAGACTCTTGGTTGGGTTCACAACCGCTTAAGGAAGTGTATCCGATGCTATTCGTTCTCGATCGGCACAAGCGTGCTTTTGTCAAGGATCGGATTATTGGGACAAGAAGAAATAAGAGCATTAGATGGGAGTGGTCTCGTGCGCCGGCTTCGACGGAAGAGATTAAAGGCAAGCAACAACTTGAAGATCTTTTAGAGTTGGTTTGTTTGAATGATTCTAATGATGAATGGAGATGGGAAGATGGGAAGGGGGACGAGTTTTCGGTGGCAGCGGTGAAACGATGGATGCTTGGTCCGGTTAATTCGGGAGAGCGTTTTGGATTTTCCTGGAGTAAGTGGGTTCCAAACAAATGTAATATCTTTATGTGGCGGACTTTCTTGGATCGTCTTCCTACCAAGGTGGCTCTCATTCGTAGAGGTATCATGGTTGAAAACACGTCGTGTGGTTGGTGTGATGGGGTGCAAGAGTCGACGGAGCACATTCTTACGGGTTGTTGGTTCGCTTCCGGAGTTTGGAGTGGGGTAGCGAGTTGGTGTGGGATTCCGGCCTTATACGTTTTTCATGTTAAGGACATTGTGGCTTTGCATGATTATTATGGTATGGTCGGGAATAAAAAGTTGGTGTTTCATGGTATTTTGATCATTGCTTGCTGGAGGTTGTGAAAAGCTAGGAATGAGAAGATTTTCGAGAACAAAGAGGTGAAGATTATTGAAGTCATCGCGGATATTAAGATTTTCGGGTTTCTTTGGTACAAGCACAGATTCAAAAATGGGGTAGTGGATTGGGATAGATGGAATAGATTTGATATCATGTAGTTCGTTTTCTTGTATTGTGGTTTTCGGCTGCTTGCTCCGCCTTGGAGATAGTAGTCGTTTGGTGGTTTAATAAAAGTTAATTTTCAAAAAAAAACTCACACACTTTTGATTGCTTTGCCTCAGATTCATCCATTAAGTCCAATCATGTGCAGTGCACATGAAGCCAATTTGTTTTTTTTACTCTTATCATTTAAAGTAAAAAATTTAAAAGATAAATAAATTCCTAGATAACGGAAACTGTTTTCTTTGGGCGTGTTTGCAAATAGAAGTCAATTTGTCCGCCATGTTTCATATGTAATAAAAAAAATAAATCAGTAGCTTAAATTGCTATAAAACAAATGAATATGTTTTTTCAAAGGAATAATGGAAATAAATAATCCCAACTATTGACTATTGGCCAATAACAGTTCCAACTACGAAAATTACCAATAGTGGTCCCAACTTTCGACATATTGGAATATAATGGACCCAAACTAACGGAACACTAACTCCGTTAGTGTGGTGCTGACGTGGCATGCCACGTAGGATGCCACGTAGGGTGCCACGTAGGATCATTTTGCCACCTCGGATGCCACGTATGATCATTTTGCCACCTAGGATGCCACGTCAGCATCACACTAACGGAGTTAGACCTCCGTTAGTTTGGGTCCATTATATTCCAATATGTCGAAAGTTGGAACCACTATTGGTAATTTTCGTAGTTGGGACTGTTATTGGACAATAGTCAATAGTTGAGATTATTTATTTCCATTATTCCTTTTTCAAACACGTATGTGTACCCGCACATGCATAAAATTTCAAATAAGAACCACTAAATTGTTATGAACAAAATAATAAAATTTTGGTAAAATAAAAATTTTTCAATGAAATTATGAAATTCATCAAAATGAAATATGAAAGTTACTTTAAAATAGAAGGCAGACGGACAACAAGCTGCGCTGTCACTCCTTTCTGAATTACGGACCCTCAACTTCAAAAACTATTGTTGTGGATTGAGACATACAGAGTTAAATGCCATTTTCGTCCCCGAGGTTTGGCCTTTTTTGCTAGTTTAATCCAAAAGTTTATTTTTTCTCGTTTGAATCCAAAAGTTTTCAAAATCTTGCCGTTTCCATCCGACTCGTTAACTCCATCCATTTTTTCTGTTAACTTTCGGTTAAAAGACCAAAATACCCTTGTTGTTTATAATAAAATAAATTATTGTTTTAAAAGGCAAAAATTCATCATCTCTCTGCTCTCCCTCTCTTTACTCTCTCTCTCTCTCTCTCTCTCTCTCTCTATCCAATCGCCGCCACACCCCAGCTCACCACCACCACCATTTTCACCACGACCACCACGCCTACCACCATCTCCGACCACCTATTTTGCCCCCTCTCGTTACCTTCTTTAATCGTCAGGGACACAAACCGTCGCCACTACCACCATCTCCGACCACCTATTTCCGCCCTCTCGATCTCTGCCGCTGTTGACTCAATCGGAACCCAAGGCTATCTCTTTCTCCTGGTTTTCTTTCTCCAGCCCTCTCTTTCTATCTCTCGACTATCCCTCTCTCTCTAACAGAGTAGGAACAAAATTGAGTTATGCACGTTTGACCCGTGTAGGAACAAAGTTGAATTATTACTAACCGGATCTGATCTCTTGAAAACATGTCTTGTTTCTTGATGATTGACCTAAAACACAGAGGGAATAGATATAGATCTAAATAAGAGGGAATAGATGAAGATACAGTAGCATTTTCCACCAGAATTCTAAGTTGTAACATATCATATTATGCTTTCTCATTGAGAGAAAGTGGTTTATGTTTTAGTATTATTATATTCCAAGAAAAAATGATATCCGGAGGATATTTAAGATGCTAGAATGAACAAAGTTGAATTATTAATTACAAACCTAAGAAGACGCTCGTGGCAGGTGTTTGGGGATTGAGTTGAACAAAGTTAATAGATTTTTTTTTTTTTTTTTTTTGGGATTGAGTTGCAGGTGTTTGGGGAGATGATGTTTGGTTGATAATGGTGGTGGTGGTGCAATATATATATATTATAGGGTATTTTAGTCTTTTTACAAAAATTTAACAGCAAAAATTGACGGAGTTAACGAGTTGGATGGAACCAGCAAGAATTTGAAAACTTTTGGATTCAGATGAGAAAAAATAAACTTTTGGATTAAACTAGCAAAAATGGTCAAACCTCAAGGACGAAAATGACATTTTACTCTTCTATTAATAAATGATTAAAAGATTTCAGGTTATTTATATATTTTAAAACTGTATAATGCTAAACTTTATCTTTTTCTTGATTATGTAAGTTTGGCTTAATCAACAAATCTAGCCTTAGATCTAAAGTGACCCTTGACTGGATCTAGATCTCAAGAGTGTAGAAGACATAGATCATATCCTTAGCATGTATTAGTCATTACATAGTGGCAGGGCTCTCTGAGAAACCTTACATATTCACAGGCCCGGTGCAACTATAAAAATGGGCCCTTAAGAAAGGATGATAGCGTAGCTTATTGCCCGTATAAGTGTCATCTTAATGTAATATTTGTCTATTTATTAATGAAAATTATTAGGTTTTTAATTAAAAATAAGAATTAACAAAATTATACATCCACACACTTTTTATTAAACCAAATAACCTCCTAAAAATTGATTTAAAAAAGAACCCTCATACAAAAAGACAAAACTAGATAACCTTTAAGTTTGTGTAGACAGCTCAACCAAAAAAAAAAAATAGACTAGCTTAATTACTAAAATACTCCAACACCACTAGCTTAATTACAAAAATACCCCATCACCCTCTTTAGAGGGGGTCGTCGGTTGAAGTCTCGTTCGTCACAAAATATCATGTGCGAGCTATAGGTTTTACCACAATGGGTTTTTGAGCGATAGTTTTCCTCTGAAATTGGTGACGAACCGGGTCACCAACGTTATCTGCGATAGCGACTTGGGTGGTCTTTTACCTATGGTCTATGGATATATTAAAATGGTCAGGCTTTATTGAACGTTAAAAAAAAGTAAGTTGTTAATATGTAAGTTGAACGAACATCTTAACAAGATATATAATTAACAAGACATGTAACAACAATGCATATTTTGCGTAGGTTACTTGGAAGGATTGTATCAATTATATATTAAGTATTAAATATTAAATTCAATCAGTAACTAACAATAAACAAATATAATCTGTGAGGCTTCATTTATAGTTTTAGTCATTGGTTGTTAAAGCTTCGTTAACTGCTTCTTTATGAGTTTTTTTTTTGAAAGGCTTAGTTCAGTGGAAATCCTTGTACAACCCTAACCTAGCGATCTCAAGTTCAAATCCCTACCCACACACTGGTGTCCTCCTTGCCTAAGCTCAAACCATCACGGGGAATTTTTTTGTGGTGTGCATGAATCGAACTTGTGACCTACCCTCAGGATGGGAACCCCTAAGGGAAAACCCACCCTACCTCAAACCTATGAGTTAAACTTTCATTTTTTCATATTTCAAGAAAATAGTATTTTTTTTTTTTTTTTTTTTACCAGTTTCATCAAAATGAATACTATGATTCTCATTTTAAGCCGGCATGAATACACGATTTATAGGATAACTTCCATCTTGAAAGGTATTTTGCACTTTTATAAGATTTCCTCGATTTTTCTCTATTTGTAATCCAATAACCAACTCAATGGGTTCCCTCAAGCTATATGTTGTGTATTATCGATGATTTCTACATAAGGCAGTAAGATGATAGTTAGCAGTAGGAGTGCAAACGAGCCGAGCGGCTCACAAGCTGCTCGAGATCGGCTCGGTAAATAGCTCGAAGAGCCGAGTCTTATCGAGCTCGAGCCCGAGCTCGAGCTTGAAATAAAGCTCATCTGGTTTTCGAGCTCGAGCTTGAGCCTCGAATGTAAAGCCTGGTTGGGCTCGTCGAGCCTTATCGAGCTTTGCTTATTTATGTCAACTAATACTATATAGCCCAAAACAAGCTCCTTAATGGTCCAAAACGAGCTTGAGCCGAGCTTGGGCTCATTTAAACTCTTGCCACATACATTTTGATCGAGCTTTCGAGCCGAGCTTGAGTTTTTAAATATATTATCGAGCCGAGCTCGAGCCCAAGATACAAGGCTCGAATCGAGCTCGAGCTTCAGAAAATTTTAACGAGCCTAGCTCGATAATGCAAGGCTCGAGCTCGAGCTCGGCTCGACTCGTTTGCACCCCTAATTAGCAGTTACATATTCAGTGCCCCTAGCAAAAATAGGCACCTCACAAGTTTCATAGAGATTACTTCTCAATACAATTTGTTTCAAATTCATTAAAATTTCATGTACTAATTCTTGAATACCCATTGTTGCTCAATCCACTCTTCATTTCTTGTTCTAAGCAAAATTTGTACCCATACTATATAATAAAAGAAAACAATATTGGGGGAATTTACTTTTTGGTGTTTGGCCTCTCTATCCAGATTAATTATTGATATAATTTTTCTAGTTAAAGATAGTTATTACATTATAATCAAAATAATTTAATATGAAACTAATTATTAATGTTATTTACTTAAAGTTTTACAAAGTTCAAAACTATGTTAGTTTAAACGTTGAAAAAAATGAAGAACAATGACAATGACTGTCTATTTATGAGTTATTTCATAATATTTTTAAATGTCTAATGTGATTGGATAGTAAAAATATAATATTTTAAATAATAATAAAAATAGATGGCATTAAAAACTATAAGTAATACCTAGTTAAAAATAAATAATGTTTAAAAAATGAACTTAGGAAAATTATAACTGCATGTGGATGTTCATTTTCTTAAATACATATGTTGACAACTACATATGTTAACAAATTACATTATATTTTCTAATTAGTATAGTAGACGAGTTTATTCAAACATGCAATGCATATGTTTATTTATCAACTTGTATAATACAAGGGATTATTGATTATTACCTAGTAGTTTTATATATATATATATATATATATATATATATATATATATATAAATAAGGGAATATATAATTTGAAAACTCATGTGAATCTAAAATACCTTGCAAACTCTTTCTCAACCTTTGGTTTATATCAATCTACAGTTAATCTTTCTAGCATTCATCTTCTTAATAGTATTGTGTATGTCTTTCAAAAGACACATGCACTCGGAGTACTGTCTCTTTATGGTTTTCCAGATTTTACGTGCCTTCAAGTCATGAGCTAACAACTCTTCCACCAATTTAAATTTGGAGGGAGAAAGTGTTCTTGCATACACGTGGCCTTTCAGATATTCAGCAGGACTGTGGTTATGTTCGGCGTTCCTTACATCTATCCTCCAAGCGTCACGCGTCCCGGTATAGAACTTGAACACTTCAAAAAGGCAACCAATTTTTGGTTGTCGATTCTCCTCTGCGTGGCTATACTCTTGTGCTCGTCGCTACGGTTGCATTGAAGCCAAACATTCACACCTATATCATTAAGTTGTTTGGATCTCAGGTCACAATAACGTAACTGTTATCTTTTCTCCGTTTTTTAACCCACATAACCAACTCTTTCCGCGACATAAAATTTTGGTCAATGTCATACAAAACTAGTGGGTTACCTGGTTGGTCGTCTGAAACATGCGAGTTGTGTGGTTGCTCTTCTAAAACTTGTGGGTTGTGTGGTTGTCCGTCCAAATAGTTTTGGTGTGCGTACAAAGAGTATTACGGTAGGTACGCATGTTCACCACCGTGTTCGTAGTATTGGTTCTTTTTCGGTACGTATGAAGGTTCAACAACAGGTTCCTAGTACGGATCATTCAGGTCTGGCAGTAATGGTTCTTTGTAACCAGACACAACATCTTCCTTGTCAGGATCATTCCCCCAATCCCTCCTATTTCATAAGAATCAGAAATAGTTGTCTCATAAGAATCGGGAATGTACTCGTTTGATTCTTCGAAAAAATTATACCATGACATTCTTAAGAAGAAGAAAAAAAATACACGAAAGAAAGAAAGGCAGCAAAGGGAATGATCGTTCGTTAATGTGTTGAAGAAGAGGAGAAAGAAGAGAAAAAAGAAGAAAAGGGGAACCAATAATTCGCATTTGTTTCAATACGCCTCGTATTGGTCTATACGAGACATATAAGGTACAACGTGGCAATAACTTTATGTGTTATCGTACTGACATGGTATTGAATTATTGATACGCCCCGTATTGATCTATACGTAGCGTAGCAGGACCAATAAGTGTGCTTTGTCTTAGACGTTGTCTGACTTCGGGTCATGTGAAAATCCATACGGCTCGTATCGACCTATACTAGGCGTGTAGAGATCAAATCTTTATCCTTTTCTACTAACGTGGGAAGTTTATTTAGGATGTGAAACCAAGTTTTTTTGTGTGCCGTATAAAAAAACGAATAACAAATTGCCCCTTGGAGTTTTGTAAAGAAAAGTCAGGTGTTTAAAAATGAAACATTGGGAAGGACAAAAGACAGTCAGTATATGAATTGCAATCATGGCATTAAAGTACACAAACAATCAATTTTCCATCAACCAAAACTAACGTTCACTTTTTCCGTTAAAACACGTCCGAGTGAATTATAAAGATTAGCTTGAGATCAGAAAAATAACTTTTAAGAGGTGATTTATAGATCAGAAAAATAACTTATATTTACAACCTTTTAATTAAATGGCCTAAAAATATAGAAATGAACTTGAGAGAAAGTTAAAAAGGATCTTGGAACATAAAAAGAAGAAATGCTACTAGTGCAATAAAAAGAAGAAATATTCCAACAAGATAACATGAAAAATAAGAATACTACTACTGCAATAAAAAGAAGAAACATTCTAACAAATTCAAACGTTTATGTGTCACACAACATATTCTTTGCTTTTGTTTGTAAAAACGGAATTAGTTATGGTTTTAGTGTTTATTTATCTATTTATTAAGTTGCACGGTGGGGTGGCGTGAAAAAGGCCCATTAAGCCCTTCCACGTCGGTCCGTCACACCGTACCAAGCGTGGGCCATGGCGTGGGGCACATTCAGTCGAAATTTTCACCGATGTGTTGCAACACCTGAAGGTTGATGTGGCATTCGTTCATTGGACCGTTACTTTTACCATGATTTGATCGTTTGACAACGGTAATCTTGCAGTTAATTTCGTTTATTTTTTACCTTAATTAATTTCAAATTCAATTATAAAAACCCTTGCCCCACCGTTCTCACACGCCCACAAAATATCCGTCTACATCACCGTTCCCTTTAACCCCACTGAACACCCCACATTTTGAAGATGGTTCGTAGGACCGAAGAAGAAGAAATTGCTCTTTGCACGGCGTGGTCCCAATTGCAAACCAACCCACCACCTTGGGGGTCGATTTGGCCCCACGTCCTACGAGAGTTTAAACTCTTGGTCGTTGATTCAAATTGAACCACCGACTTACTGAACCGAAAGTGGACGGGCCTCCAGAATAAATGTAGACCTTTCGAGGCGGTCTACCAAATAGTTTTTCAACAATTACCCCCCCCCCCCCCATACCCCCGATTACAAGCTGATTGATCTCGCGAAGATCGAGTACGAGTTTTGGGGATACGGTGAGTTTCCCCATTTTTCAAACAAACTCACTTCACAAATTATCTCTTAGCTTTTTATAAAATCTTCTGTTACTTTTCTCATGGTTTTTGAGAAATACCAATGGATGGTCCAAGTTTGTTTCAACCCAATTCATCTACTTTGTCTGACTCGACGAGTTCAATTCTTGATTTTATTTGCAAAGCCCCGGAACTTGAAGATACGGGGTGATCAAAGAAAAAATTTGTGTGGCGTGATCGGGTAGTGACAAATGAAGTCCTAATGAATTATTAGTTTGTTAAAAACCCAAAGTACAATGCCGAGACGCTTATAACGAGAATCTGTTTATCGAAAGTTTTTTTTTAAAGATTTTGGGAGATATCGAAACTCAATTTGAATGGTTTCGAGAAGGCTAGGTTGGTTAAGGAAAAAAAGACTTTACGACGATACAAAATGGCACATCCGTGATTCGTCAACCTAAAACCTGTAACATTCCTAGCAAATTGGTGAAGATTTAGCTATGTCTTTTAGCACTTCAAGTAAATCTCTTGATTTTTTTTTGCAACGCTATTAGTCTATTATTAAGTATTTGGTAGAGAGATTATACGAAGACCGACTAGACACGACATAACACGTTTGTAAGCCGCACATGAAACTAGAACCTTATAGGGATGCTCATTATCATAAGCTATATGCGTATCGTTTCGAGAAGTTGTTCAACGAGTTTGCGAAGCCAATTTATGAGTGGTGCCATGAAAAATCGGACGTGCTCGAAGCGCTTGCGTCGAATAATTTATGGATTTGGCATGCATGCTTTGGTGCTCCCGGTTCAAACGACGACATTAGTGTTCTACATGACGAGTTACAAGGAGCCGCCCGATCATGTTCGTTTGTGGTCAATGGGAGACATTATAGACGCGACTTCTATCTTGTTAACGACATTTACCCGACTTGATTTGTTTTGTAAAGGTTATTCGTAATTGAATGTCAATAAATAAAAATTGTTCAACAAGTTTTAAGAATCGACGAGAAAAAACGTTGAGTGAGTGTTTGGTGTTTTGAAATGTAATTGGGGTATAACTGATCGACCAGTGTGTGTGATTAGACACGCGAAAATAAGGAGAGTTCAGTGGTGGATAATTAGGTTAAAATGAGAACTAGGTTAAGTTGTGAAAACCATAGGAACCCACTTGTTAACCACACATTTAATTAATTTTGTGGTGGATTTATAGTTGTAATTAAACCAAAATAAAATATTAATTGTGTTACACTGGTGTAGTCATTTTGTTACATCTGTGTAAGAACGATGTTTTATTTTTCGTTTTTTTATATTTTTTAGTTAGCCATTTTTACATACCTAAGCAAAAAAATTTAAATATTACGATTCGACGGATTGAGTCCTCCACTAAAGCAAACGGAATCCCATATATATATATTAATTTTATAATCACCAACAAAAATGTTAGTACGTCCTTGACGTGTGAAAGTATTTGGACACACCACGTGTCCACGTCCACATCAAAATATTAAACTAAAATTTAAATATTTATAAAATGAAAATTAATCGAAATTTCTCTCTCCCTATATAAACCTTCTCAACTCCATTCTTTCGATACCTCTTTAAATTCCTAAAACACCCCTATAACTAACGTAACAAATGGAATCTTTGAGTGACAAGAAACGATTCCGTTCCGACTCGGACGAGTCTACTCTCAACTCGCCCGAGGCAAAGAGACTCAAACACGACCTTCTCGACTCAGTAGAAGACCCAGACGAGTACACGGTTGGACAAGACCTTGACTCGTTTATAAAGAGTTTCGAAGACGAAATTTATTCTCACTCGGACCGAGTCGACCAGGTTTCCGACTCGGGCGAGTCAAGGCCGGGTCTTGAGTTTCTACTCGAGGCATCGGATGATGAACTTGGACTGCCTCCCACTGACTCGGTGCTCACTGAGTCGGAAAAGGTACCGGGTTCAACTGAGTTGGGTGGACTCGGTCTATATTCCTGGTTGGATAACTATGACTCGTTCGAGTACGGATTTGATTATGATGAATCTGATTTTGGTGTTTGCAATAACGACAATTGCAACGGTGAATACGTGGCGTTAGATGGGCTGTTTGATTAGGGTGCTATGGGCATAGGATGGTAGGGGTACCCTAAGAGGGTAGTAGTCACCGATGGGATAGTTGTTTTTGGGTATATAATTTATTTTAGTTAAGAAAAGAAAAATATTGTAAGGTACTCGAGAGAAATAATGTTAGTGATTTAACGGTTTTAGGGTAAAAGATTAGTAGAATTCAAGGTACATAAGAAGTTAAGTAGCTGGCGGCGCTCGATTAGTCGATCTCGGCTACAACGTTCGGTATTACCACAACGTTCGGTATTACGGTGGTTAGCAACGTCGTTCCTTATAAATATATGGGTTTTGGATCATCCGATCTGTCAAGCCAAGCCAGAATCACTGTCGGCCCATGACTATGATTTTTAGATTTTGTAGTAATTTCGTTAACTCTTATTGTAAAGTTATTTTATTATTATTTATTTAATTTAATCATAAAGATGGAAAATAATGACGTAGATTTGTTATTTGTTAAAAGCATATTCACCCATGTGAAATAGGAACGTAGGGGTGGATATTTTTCTTTTATTTATTTTATCTACAAGCTAACTTAATCTTAAATTTTAATGTTTGCATCTTTTTAAATTTGAATCTATCACCTCTTGTAGAGACTTCCCTACTTTATTATCACCTCATCAGGGTCGGACCCAGGGTGGGTGAGCTGCATTCCCGGCTGAGGTCCATTTTTGCTGGAGACCTTTACTCTCCGGCGAGTTGATTTTCCGTTAATAGAGAACCTGATGTTAACGTTTGTTTATGTGGTTTGACCCTCCATTTTTGTGAGACTCGTTTTGTTTAAATACAAGATGTAACATACATATTTTTAAGCGTTTTTAGCCTAAAAAAGCACCGACGGGATATTTAAAAAAAATAAACAAAGTTGCGTTGTTACATATCTAACAACTCTGTTACAACAGTTAAAAGCAGAAAACATAAGTAAACAACGCATCTTTGTTTATTTTTTTAAAAAAATATCCCATCGGCGTTTTTTCATCCCAAAATGCTTAAAAACACGTATGTTACATTGCTCAAAAAGAAACAAAATTGTGCCGTTACATATGTAAACAACTCTGTTATAACAGTTAAAAGCAAAAAACATATGTAAACAGCGCAACTTTGTTTATTTTTTTTAAATATCCCATCGACATATGTAAAGCATGTATGTTACATTGTGTATTTTTTTTCAATAGAAGTTTTTTTTTTTTTTTTTTTTTTTTTTTTTTTTTTTTTTTTACATGGGTTTCTTATGTTTTCTTAACTCAAAAGTGTTTTCATTTTATCTCTTCCAAGTATAAAAAGTTATATGAAAGTATGTTAGAAAAAATTACAATATTATGTCAAGTACATGTTATATCATATGTCATTTTGCATTTGTTGGTCTTGTGCTTAATTAACTTAAGACATTGTCGACAGTTTGTAAAGTTGCACTAATTTTAACGTTATTTTACTAATTTCGTGAAAATAACATTAAAAATGACGGGCGATTAATCATGCATTAGATGGTGACGTTGATAGCTAAAAGACAAGGGGGTACATGCACCAATAGGGTTTGTCCCGATTGCTAAGTGTAATGTGTCTTATGTCTAAGGCTTGATACAAAACCACTATTGAGCCGGGGGTCTCACTGAAAGCAGCTTCTCTATTCCCATGGGGTACAGGTAAAGTTGTCTACATCTTACCATCCTCAGACCCTATTATAACTTTTGCTATTGGTGGGATTAACTGAGTATGATGATGATTGTCGACAGTTTGTGCAGATAATGATAATCCATTGTTAATTAAAAAAAAAAATTGTGTCTAGTGGTTGGACGATTGATACACAACACGATCATAGAACTTATTTATCAAATCTTATGGGTTTTATTTAACCAACTTGTCTTTTGATCATTGTGATCCATAACATCGATCGCAAGTCTTTAGATTGTGGACTTATTAACGTTTGTTTTTGTGTCCATTGTTTGTGATATCAGTAGAATATATCATGAACATGTGATAGTAACATTTTCATCACGTGATATATATCTTTAAAATACTTTAACAAATACATTTTTGGAATGGATGAAAGATGATGGTGCTTATTAGCTAGATCATTAAACTTGTATTAATAATTGTTAATGAAGGAAGAGACAGAAAAAGCATTTAGGGTCGTCTAGATGCATAGATAAGTAGCCTTTATTGGATTATGTATGCAATTAGCAACCAAATTAAAGCATTCATCGTATTGAGTCCGTCCCCACTAATTTAAGCATTCTGTAACTTTCGGGATCCCCTCCCCTGAAAATTGTGTTCAAGGTTCACCACTGGTCTCTGTCAAATTTTATGGTATTGTCAGAGAAAATGACCCACAATACTCAGGCTTTATTATAAACTCAACAAAGACACAGATTACAAAGAACCTCACTACAACTCTCAGACTCAACCCTCCAAATCATCAACATGATGACCTGCTATCAACAAATACAAGATCTAACCAAGGCTTACAAATCAAACTATGACTCTAAACCGAGACCTGAATAATATCAAGAAGATGACAGGGAGAATACAAGTGATAAACTAATGAAAAAACTAAAGTGATCGAAACTGGTAAATGGGCGAGATTGGAAGCCTTATATAGAGGTGTAAGAACCTTCTAATGAAAACACAAATCCAACGGTTGTAAAGACTTTGTGTTTCTTTAATCAATGCACAGGATCCATTCTCTAATAAGCACACAGATTGATGACATGGTAGGGATCATTCAGCTGTACTTGTACTGGGTCGGTGTATCACCAAGGCCAAGTTCTTCCTTAGCCATCCTTAGCAACACAATCCTCTTATATCCTTAGCCCATCAACACATTAGCCCAGCAGCATCACCAATCTAATCAAGAATTATTGTGACCTGTAACAATTATATAAACAAAACAATAAAACCCTTTTGTGAAAATGTCAACTATTTTTTCCTCAGATTTAATGTGAATAGGTTTAATACTTCCCTTCACTATTTTTTTCCCCTAGAAAGAACAAGTCTAGCTCAAAGTGTTTGGTTTTGTCATAAAATACTGGATTATTTGAGATAGATATTGCTGCTGAATTATCACAATATATGATTACAGGAAGACTGACCTGAATTTGAAGTTTTGTTAACAAATTCATTAACCATAGGACTTCACATGTTGCAGTACACATTGATCGATACTCAGCTTCTGCTGTAGATCGAGATATTGTGGACTGCTTTGACTTTTCCAAGACACTAAGGGGCTGTTTGGTTGATTAAGTGCTGAATCATTAAGAGGTCTGAATGGTTAAGATGTCTGAATGATTAAGCGCTGAATCATTAAGTTAGACCTCTTAATGGTTAGTTTTCTTGTCCCACGTTGGTAGGGGAGCCTCATTAAGGTTCAGCCTAGTTCAGTGCTTAATAATTCAGTGCTTAATGGTCCAGCATCATCCCAAATCTTAATGATTCAGACTTAACCATTCCATTCAGAAGCTGAAACAAACGCGCTGAATGCTGAATCATTCAGCGCTGAATGGTTAAGAGCCTCATTAAGAGGCTACCAAACAGCCCCTAAAGATTTGCCCAAAAAGATGCAATATCCTGTTACTGACTTTCTTGATACTAAGCATTTTTCCCCATCTGAGTTATCATATGCTGACAGATTGAACTCAGACTTAGAACATCTAAGAATAGAAATCCCTTTTCTAGGTGCTCTTTTTAGATATCTCAAAACCCTCATGGCCAACTGAAAATGTCCTTTAGTTGGCCTGTGCATATATTGACTCAATATATGCACAGAATATGAGATGTATGGTCTTATGTGAGATAAATAAATGAGCTTGCCTACAAGTCTTTGGTATCCAGTGACATTAACAAGACTATCAACCTCTTTGGCAATTAAGGAAGTCACCAAATAATTTGGTTCAATAGGGTTGTTGGCTGGTTTGCAGCTAGTCATGACATACTTATCCAACAGCTCTAAACAATATTTTCTTTGAGTTAGGCTAATACCATTATTTGAATTTACCACCTCAATACCTAGAAAATATTTAAGACTTCCTATATCCTTTATCATGAACTTGGTTTTTAAAAAAATCCTTACAAGTCCTATTTCAGTTTCATTGTTTCCTGTTATTATTATATCATCAACATAAACCAATATTAAGACAATAAACACATAGTCACTATTTTTAACAAACAAAGAATGATCACATTTACCTTGCACAAAGCTATTTTTAAACAGAAAACCAACAAGCTTTTCATTCCACATCCTAAGGGCTTGTTTAAGCCCATATACTGATTTTTTAAGTTTACATACCCTAGTATCACTTTTATCAAAGTACCCTTCAGGTAAAGTCATATAAACATCTTCACATAAATCACCATATAGAAAAACTTTATTCACATCAAGTTGGTATAAAGTGTAACACCCCAACCGATGGCGGAAACATCGAGGTGTCACGTAAGAATGAGTATACAGTAGCACATGGTATTCAAGTTTTAATTGAAATTTATTTAAAGTAAAATATCCAAAATTGAAAATACATAACAAGTCTTGAATGAAATTCTAATGCATCAAAAAGCCAAACAAAGCATAAACTTCAAATTTTCTCCTCATGCTAGCTCTAGACTTCAAGCATCATTATTTCCTGTTGAGTTTGTAAAAGGGGGGGGGGGTCAACTAGAAGTTGGTGGGAATACATAAGCCATGTCAAGCAATTAAGTTTAAGAATAAAAGTTTAGCAATTCATATGTCTATTGTAAGTTTAAGTCTACATGAATAAACATGAAGTGTTGTATGCACATAATCAAACCTCCGACTAGTTTAGGTCCATCCCGTCATCCACGGTTCACCTTAATATCACGTTGGAACGATAACAATCACCCGCGCTCCCCATAAAAGATGGTCAACAAATCTAGGTGGGATTGTCAATCCAATAGATCTATTATTGAGTATCGCCGGCTTGGCCATAGCTAATGATTATGTATGTTGAAGTTTAAGTCTAACTGTTGTTGTCTAAATCATGAGGCATTAAAGTTTACAACTAGACATGTATGTAGAATTGCTTAAGTATAATGTTGCAAGTATAAAGAATTGCATAAACATGGTTACGTAAACTCACATTGGCTAAGGTGAATTATCCTCTAAGTGTTGTGAATGTATGCGAGGCGAATCCCAAAGACTCAACAACGTAGCTAGTCCAAATTGAAGAAATAAAAAAACGAAAAAGAAAGAATATCAAGCTTCCAATTCGCCAATTACAAGAGCTTGTAATCAAAGCTTCAATTGTAGAAGTAATAGACTATAGAAGAAAGGTATGAGGGAAAGTTTAATCGGACTGAAACAATCGATTTAGAGGTGCCAAGTATAATGGGTCATAGGTGGGTTTTTATACTAGTTTTGGATTCAATTAACCATTAAAATTGGTCAACACCATAAAGTAAGATTTTATGATGAATTGACTATTTGACTAAGACTTTGACTAGGACTTTGACCAGGACTTTGACTCTTGACTCAAGGCTTTATTTTGAAATGAATTTATATCTTCCTTGTTTGAGATTATAAATGTAATTGGAAAAATGATTAGCTTTAAATAAGAAATAAAAAAAAATCATTAGTTTGAATTAGAAAATAAAAAAAACACCGTCTTATAATAAAATGACGATTTTATAAATAGAATTAGGATAGGACATATGTCATGATTGAAGATTTTTTTTTTCCTTTTTTTAAGTACAATGATAAAAGGAACTTAGAAAAATAGAGTGCACGGATAAAGATAAGAATACTTAGAAATAAATTAGACTTTATATCATGGATCGGGAAATACTTTAATGCAAAATAAATGGGAAAATTCGTGAGGTTACAGTCTCCCCTACTTTTAGAAACTTCGTCCCGAAGTTATAAAAAAAACACCGGGTTGACAGTGATTGGGTAGAAATTAGGGCAACTGTGGTTTGGAAAATTTGTGTTAAGACATGACATGAATTTATAGGTAACATAATAAACTATTTCGAATAATTTGCTAAGAGGTTTGATAGGTGTGGGTTTTAAGGGTTGGATTAGGTTCATCTAAAATAGCAAGGAGAATAAGAATCTAGCAAAACACTAAACTTTAAGTTTTAGGAATCTTAAAAAGAAATGCATGAGTTAATTGACTATAGAAATACTAAACAGGTAACTAGAGTTTATAATTGGTTATCTACCAAAAACCTTGATAGAATTTCACACTACCTTAACGTACCTGTAAATTCATGATTACGTTCCGGACCGTAATCACCAATTTACCTTACATTAGGGTTTTGTGTCCTTCTATGACTCTAAACACACATGTAAGTAATGCAAAATAACCTTGTGATTGAATCGTATACAATGTATCCAAAAATGAGTCCAACTGTTGAGCAGGAAAAAGACTTCTACCAGTCAGTGAGTAAGAACCTCTACCGATTGTTGAGCAGGTGCGATAGCCTCTACCAGTCGTTGAGCAGGTTGTAGGGCCTCTACCGACTGTTGAGCAGGCATGATGACCTCTACCAATCGTTGAGTAGGTTATTTGGTACTCTACTAACTGTTGAGCAAGTACTTCATCCTCTATCAGTTGTTTGATTAAGTGCACCAATTATTACACACATGAATTGCAAATTGATAATATGTACATGTAAGCTATTAAGTATCAAGTATATCATACGAGTTGTAATAGAGTTGCCCTAGACAAGGTTAATGACTCTAGGTGTGTCTATAGCAAATAGTTTATATTCCATGACTTCTAGTATCATCATCATCTTCAAATATGGTAGATAATCGAATCCTCATGTATAACTAAGGATTAAGTTTGATGCAACACACAATCAAGTTTCAATAGTTTGGTTATCATAGGGATCAAGTTCATGTTCAAGAAGGTAAAGAATATGAATTTAGTTCTTGAGAGGATGATGAATAATCTCGAAGCAGAATCAAGGTTGTGAGAGATAGTGAATGTGAAGATAGTTTATAAAAAGTTTATTTTATAGTAAGGAGATTATGTAGCAGTGTAAATTTTGGGGTTTGGATCAAAGGTTATAATCAAGTGTATAAGAAAACATGATTGTGGTATATGCCAAATATTGTAAAAATTTGAACAAGTTGAAAATGAGTGAGTGTCGATGGGGAATTTAGAGACTAGATATTATTCCTATGGAAAAAAAAGTCTTATTTTCAAAATTGGTTTTATACATAAAGCAAAAGTTGTTAAATAGTACAAGCTAAGTGGGCTTTGATTAAAATATTCCCGTTAGTTGGAGATTTCAAACATGACATTAGGTTTTGAAGATCAAGGTTCTATTAAGTGATTTTTAATAGTTTAAAGCATTATATAGAGAATTGTTTGTTACGTCAATAAATAAACAATTGAATTTAAGTTCGAGGACATCTTTTGACAAAAATATATACTTTGTAAAGTTACTAGGTAATGAAAATACAACAAGATTTAGAAATCTTTAGTTTGCGCTAAGGTATGAGGTTATAGTTTTAAAAAAATAAGTAACATGTGGAGAAATGAAATAATATGATTTGGGTAGGGTGTTGAATATTTAAAAAGTGGCTAAGATGGTAAGGTGAAGTGTGATTGTGAAATTCATAGATGGTTATGAAATGAGATTGATTTAAGCTGTAAAATTTTGAGATTTTAGAGCTTAGTTTAAGGAAAGTGAGTGTAATCATTTATTCATTAATTAAAACGAATAAACGAAAACGTTGACTTATCAAAACTTCTAGATTCTAATAACATAATGAAGACATGCTTTAGCCTATAAGTGAACACTCATCCTGAGAATTCCCAGGTAGGCATCCGGGTCCCTCGTCTGATTGGGATTTATGCGCAATGCCAGTCCTAGACAGAAAACTCAGAATACGGGCGTTTACCCTTCCAGATTGCACGTGTTCGTTATTAGAATATAGAGCTTCGACGAGATTTATAAGGTATTTCAGGTTAGGATCTGAGAATTTTGTTCCAGTTATGGAGAGCAAACATCTTGTAGGGACTAAAGTATGGATAAGAAGTAGGATAGAGGTAGAGAATAGAAACAAGTAGAGTTGCAAGTAAAAGGAGCAAGTACTGGTTATAATCCTATGGTTATAGACTAGATTATTTTTCTAATAACCTAATTCCCTATAACCATGGCTCTGATACCAATCTGTAACGCCCCAACCGATGGCGGAAACATCGAGGTGTCACGTAAGAATGAGTATACAGTAGCACACGGTATTCAAGTTTTAATTGAAATTTATTTAAAGTAAAATATCCAAAATTGAAAATACATAACAAGTCTTGAATGAAATTCTAATGCATCAAAAAGCCAAACAAAGCATAAACTTCAAATTGTCTCCTCATGCTAGCTCTAGACTTCAAGCATCATTATTTCCTGTTGAGTTTGTAAAAATGGGGGGGGGGGGGTCAACTAGAAGTTGGTGAGAATACATAAGCCATGTCAAGCAATTAATTTTAAGAATAAAAGTTTAGCAATTCATATGTCTATTGTAAGTTTAAGTCTACATGAATAAACATGAAGTGTTGTATGCACATAATCAAACCTCCGACTAGTTTAGGTCCATCCCGTCATCCACGGTTCACCTTAATATCACGTTGGAACGATAACAATCACCCGCGCTCCCCATAAAAGATGGTCAACGAATCTAGGTGGGATTGTCAATCCAATAGATCTATTATTGAGTATCGCCGGCTTGGCCATAGCTAATGATTATGTATGTTGAAGTTTAAGTCTAACTGTTGTTGTCTAAATCATGAGGCATTAAAGTTTACAACTAGACATGTATGTAGAATTGCTTAAGTATAATGTTGCAAGTATAAAGAATTGCATAAACATGGTTACGTAAACTCACATTGGCTAAGGTGAATTATCCTCTAAGTGTTGTGAATGTATGCGAGGCGAATCCCAAAGACTCAACAACGTAGCTAGTCCAAATTGAAGAAATAAAAAAACGAAAAAGAAAGAATATCAAGCTTCCAATTCGCCAATTACAAGAGCTTATAGTCAAAGCTTCAATTGTAGAAGTAATAGACTATAGAAGAAAGGTATGAGGGAAAGTTTAATCGGATTGAAACAATCGATTTATAGGTGCCAAGTATAATGGGTCATATATGGGTTTTTATACTAGTTTTGGATTCAATTAGCCATTAAAATTGGTCAACACCATAAAGTAAGATTTTATAATGAATTGACTATTTGACTAAGACTTTGACTAGGACTTTGACCAGGACTTTGACTCTTGACTCAAGGCTTTATTTTGAAATGAATTTATATCTTCCTTGTTTGAGATTATAAATGTAATTGGAAAAATGATTACCTTTAAATAAGAAATAAAAAAAATCATTAGTTTGAATTAGAAAATAAAAAAAACACCGTCTTATAAAATGACGATTTTATAAATAGAATTAGGATAGGACATATGTCATGATTGAAGATTTTTTTTTCTTTTTTTTAAGTACAATGATAAAAGGAACTTAGAAAAATAGAGTGCACGGATAAAGATAAGAATACTTAGAAATAAATTAGACTTTATATGATGGATCGGGAAATACTTTAATGCAAAATAAATGGGAAAATTCGTGAGGTTACATAAAGACCAATTATGTTTAATGGCAACAGTTAACACACATCTAACAGTTATCATTTTCACAACAGGTGAAAATGTTTCATCATAGTCAATCCCTTCTCTTTAACTCTAACCCTTTGCCACTAATCTAGCCTTAAACCTATCTATCTCTCGTGATGACTTATATTTAATTTTGTACACCCATTTGCAACCAATTGGCTTCCTATCATTAGGTAACTCAACTAATTCCTAAGTTTTATTTTTGTTTAATGCTTCAATCTCATCATTCATTGCATTAATCCAATTTGGATCATTACAAGCTTGATAATAAACTTGGGTTCAACAGTTTTTATTTAACATGGATGTAAAACAAAAATTTTCAGGACTAAGATTAGAATAGTTCACCACATTTTCCAAACCATACTTCACTTTCCCTTCTATAACATATTCACTTAGTTTCTTAGGAAACACATAAGTTCTAGAGGATTTTCTAACACTCACACTTGGTTCAGGTGTGTTGTTTCCCTCAGAAATTTCATGTTCATCACTAACATGATTATCACCCTCAGCACTACCTGTTTCAAAACCTGACCTACTAGGTTGTTGAGTCCTAGCCTTACCAGTAGTAGAAACTGGACTGACAACTGGTTGCTGAGACCCATGACCATCATGATCAGTAATTGACTTTTCCTTCAATTCATCATAGGGAACACCTTGACCATTTGAATGTTTGTCCTCAAGATTTTCATATAAGTAAAAAAAAGTTTATGTTATTCACTTCTTTATTTAAATTTGAGTCAAAGTCAGATAAGTTCTTTGATTCCTTAAATGGGAAAATAGTTTCATAAAAACTTGTTTAAAACATACTTATCAACATCAGTCTCAAATTTATTAGAATTATTCAAAACTGTACTAAAACACAAACATCCAAATACTCTAAGGTGGTCTATTAAAGGTTTAAATCCAAACAGAAGTTCATAGGGTGTTCTACCTTTTTACACAAAAGATGGAGTCCTGTTTATAAGATAAGCAGCAGTTAATAGACATTCTGACCAAAATTTTAATGGTAAATTAGCTTAAAACAGTAAAGCCCTAGCTACATTTAGTAAGTGTTTATGTTTGCTCTCAACAATGCCATTTTGTTGAGGGGTATATACACACGTGGTTTGATGGGTTATTCCCTTTTGTTTGCAAAACTGTTTGAATGTTTGATTTACAAATTCAGTTCCATTGTCAGACCTGAAACCTTAACATTTTTTTCAAACAAATAGTAAAATGTTGAATATTTTCAAAAACTTCATCTTTATATTTCATAAGATAAACCTATACACACCTGGTAAAGTCATCTACAATGGTCAGAAAAAATCTAAAACCTTCCCTGCTTTTTATCCTATAGGGTCCCCACACATCTAAATGAACAACCTCTCCTAAATTAAAAGTTTTATGTTCACTTAAAGGGAAAGGTTCTCTATGTTGTTTGGCTTTGTGACATGTTTCACAAGGAAAATGACTATCAAAGGTTTTAAGTTTAAGGTCATCTTTTAGAACCTTTAAAACAATTTTAGAAGGGTGACCAAGCCTAGAATGCCACAAACTAGTGACTTCTACATTGCTACAACTAATGCTAGTAAACTCAGAAGACTCACCACAGAAATATAGACCATCAAGTTGATTACCAGTCACCAGGGTTTTCTTTGTGAAAGAATCCTGGATATAACAATTGTTCTCATCAAACAACATAACCAACTTACTATCCTTGGCAAGTTTTTGCACAGAAAGTAGATTCACAACATAGTCAGGAACAACAAACACATCATAGAGAGTGACTTTATCATTCAATTTAATATCACCAATTTTAGTAACCCTTGCACTAGTTCCATTAGGATGTTTAACAGTTATGTTATATTCCAAAACATCTATTAGGTTAATCACGTTTTTATCACTCATAACCATGTGTTGGTTTGCTCCTGAATCACAAATCCACCCAACAATTTATACCCTTCACTTATACTAGCAAATAGGGGTGTTCATCAAATCGAATAACGAATTTTCGAATAGAATTTTTTGAATAATTTATTTTTTTACTGAATTTTTATTCGATCAAAAGTTAACCAATATGATTCGAATTCGTAGTAGAAACTCGAATTCAAAGCAAATTCGAATAAATTCGTTTAAGGTTGAGACTTAAGTTATGGGCTTTAGTTATGCTTGGTCTTGGTAATGGGCTAATTTATGATTTAGATCAAATTCATAGATTAGCCCATGTTATAAAGTTATAGGTGTGTATATAATTATATATATATATAATAAATATGTATTATTTTTATTCGAATTTTGAATCGAATTTAAAATCATAAATTCGTATTTGATTTACTGAACTCGAATTGAATCGAATTCAAATTCGAATTCTTGATCATCGAATCGAATTCTGAACACCCCTACTAGCAAAAGAAAACACAGGCCTATAGCTACCACAAGTAGCATAAAAACAATGCACATTCTTACCTGCAGGCTGCAGAGTTGCAGGCAGAAGTTGATTCTTCAGACTTCTTGTATAACATATTTAACAACTGAGAAATCTGTTCAGAATTAAAACCACTTGAAGAACCATTAGTTTCAACAACAGAGTTGTTCACACTGTTGCTACTAGCAGACTTCTTGTTTTGGCTAGGTCTAAACTTCATCCAAGAAGGATAACCAACTATTTCAAAACACTTATCTACAGTGTGACCAATTTTATTACAATGGGTACATTTTAGATTTTGATTAGTCACTTTGGTATTCTTCTTTTTATTTTCAAAAGACTGATTGGCTTTAGAAAAGAATCCCATAGTTTGACTATTGTCTTTGGACCCAACAGTCAAGTTAGAGTTCCTATGAGACTCTTCCCTTGACACAACAGAAAATGCCTCTTTAACAGAAGGTAATGGTTCTCTAATTAACAAATTTGTCCTAACAGATTGATAAGCTTCATCAAGACCCATTAAGAACTGCATAAGTTTTATTAAATGATTAAAGTCATTAAACTGTTTAGAAGCATCACAAACACATACAGGTAATTGCAAATTTTGGTCCAATTGTTTCCACATCACATTTAGTTTATGGTAGTAATCCGACACAGAAGATCCATTTTGTGAAAATGAGTTTATCTTTTGATATAACTCAAACACAACATACCCATCTATCTTATTGTAGGTTTCTTTCAAATCTTTCCATACTTCTTATGCAAGTTTGGAATAGACTTGTCCTAAATATAGTTCCCCAGAAACAAAATTGAGGATCCAAGTTAGGACAACAGAGTTGCATCTATCTTACTACCTAGCAAGTACAAGATCATCACTAGGTTTAACACAATCACCATTTATAAACCCTAATTTGTTTTTAACTTGTAAAGCCAATATCATTACATTAGACCGTACATTGTAATTCTCAGTCCCTTTTAGTTTTACATTAACTATAATGAGATTAGCAGAATCACTAGCATGTAAGTACAACGGATCACTAGCATCAAGTTTGTTTACCAAAGTTCTAACAACAAGATTGTTATTGTTATTATTGTTACCAGCATCCAAATTCAAATTATCATAATTAACATTCAAGTTATCATCATCAGCCATTATTGCTAACCTCAGCTAAAATCAAATAACACAGTTATTAACAACAATGAACACAGCTTTAAACAAACAAACAACAACAACCAAGAACACACCAATAGAACAACAAACAAACAAATTAAGATTCAAGAAAACACGACGAAGCCTCATTGGTGATCCAGATCGTCGATTCGTCACTCAAAGGGTGTCGACGCAGGTCCTCACTAGGGAGCCTCCTAAGACATAATCCCAACCTTAAAGCTAAACATGGTCTCAAGCCCTGAACATTCGACTCCTTAGACCAACTCTAAGAAAAACAGTAAAGAATGGAATGATCTCACCAAGTATCACCCAAATTAGGGTTTCTCAAAAACTCATAGTGCATAACCTTCACTTAGGGTTGTACACCAAAAAGCAAAAGAAAAACAAGCCTCCAATAGTCCCAAATCACCACGATCAAGAACCAGAAGGATCTCCTTATTTAATAACGCAGCAGAACCAAGAAACCAAGACCAGAGCTCAACCTAGAGCTCTGATACCATGTCAGATTTTATGGTATTATTAGAGAAAATGACCCAAAATACTCAGGCTTTATTATAAACTCAACAAAGACAAACATATTACAAAGAACCTCACTACAACTCTCAGACTCAACCCTCTAGATCATCAACATGATGATCTGATATCAACAAATATAAGATCTAACCAAGGCTTACAAATCAAACTATGACTCTAAACCTATACCTGGATAATATTAAGAAGATGATAGAGAGAATACAAGTGATAAACTAATGAAAAAACTAAAGTGATCGAAACTGGTAAATGGGAGAGATTGGAAGCCTTATATAGAGGTGTAAGAACCTTCTAATGAAAACATAAATCCAACGGTTGTAAAGACTTTTTGTTTCTTCAATCAATGCACAGGATCCATTCTCTAATAAGCACACGGATTGATGACATGACAGGGATCATTCAGCTGTACTTGTACTGGGCCGGTGTATCACCAAGGCCCAGTTCTTCCTTAGCCATCCTTAGCCCACAATCCTCTTATATCCTTAGCCCATCAACACATTAGCCCAGCATCATCACCAATCCAATCCAGAATTATTGTGACATGTAACAATTATATAAACAAAATAATAAAAGTGGATTAGTTATATCAAAAATAATATATTACATATATTATTTTAACAGTCTCATGTAATTTAAGGACTTTGGATTAGAATATTGTAATAGGATATTAGTAGACCAAAAATGGTATATTAAGAGTTTTGATAATCGACATGATATTTTAAGAGTTTCGACCAAACATACACGAATGGTTTCAATACTCACTGTGAATAATGATAGTAGATGATCGATGAGTAACAATGTTCTAACAATAGGATTGAACCGGTCAGTTGGACTGTGGGTTGCATACAAAACTGGTTTGGTTGAGTATTTTTGAGCGATCTTTATTTGGTTCGGATGATATGTTGTCAAATAGTTGGTCAAAACCGGGGTTTTCTAAATATATTATCCTCTCTATATTTAGCAAAGTCGGTGGTACTCACAGATTACCACTATTGCAACCATGGCACGCATTTCAAAAAAATTGGTAGGAACGGCTCACAGCTTCCCACGTTTCTCCTTCATGCTCTCGTCTCAACCGTTAATAGAAATCGTAAAATCCCTGCATTTCTTTCGATTACTGCTGTTGTCCGTTGGTTTAACGCCATCTTTAGTGGTGGCTTTCCGGTTAACCGGCCGGCCGACAGAGAGGAGAGGTCGGAGATGGAGTCATTAATGGAAATCTCTACATCTCTGTTCTCTCTCTGTTTTCTCCCTTTCTTTCTCCATGGCTACGGTTGCCTTCGTTGGCTACTGTGTTGCCGGTCGGTTTCAAGCCGTCTTTGCCGGTGGTTTTCCGGTTAGTCGACCGACACAGACAGAGAGAGCGAAAGGGTAGGTGATAACGCTATATTTGGTTTTGATTATAAGGGTTTCACATCCTGATTTCTTGCCGCCTTGGTCGATGATGGCTATGATATAGTCGCCTGAGACCGTCGCTTTGTCGTTGTCGGCCGCTACGACCATGTTGTTGTTACCGATGGTAGACTCTCTTCATATTTCCTGTTGCGAACAGTAAAGGTTTGCTTTCATCGACATATTTTTCTGTTTTCGTAGGTTTGTTTAATCTATACGGCTGCGCTTCTTATGTGCGGTAACTGATTGTCTAACTCTGAGCTTCATAACTGACCGCCAGAAGTTATGGATTTTGTCATTTTGTTACGGTATGTATGCCACCAATATTGGGTCGGCTTTGCCAGTGATGTTTTCGATTGTTTATTTAGACTAACTTTATTCATGTTAAAAGGCTCCTTTTTTGGGTGTTGCATGCTGTTTTATGATCCTGTAGCGGTGGTTACTACCTTACTAAGGTTTGTGTTTTGCTTTTTGTTGCGGCTCTTAGGGTGGCAGCGTTTGTTTCATGATTGTATAGCCGTTGTAACACCCCAACCGATGGCGGAAACATCGAGGTGTCACGTAGTGACGATTGTTCAATAGCTTATGGACTAAAAGTGTAAATATTGATACATTGATTAAATAGTTTATTACATTGAAATGAAATACAACGATTCTAAATGTCACCTAAACTGAAATACAATGAATCAAAATCTAAATATGAAACCGAAAGCTTAACGAATGCATCTCAAATAACCTGAAACATGTACGAAAATAATTTTGTCAATACAAACATGTATTGGTGAGCATACCCGTTTGATACATATAGTAAGGAAAATTTAGCAATTCATGTGTTATTTTGCAAAATGTAATAAGTGTTATCCGGGTCAAATCAACCCTATGAAAGGAAAGCAGATATATATAGTATGCGCTAGTAGTAATGTAATACATAGCAATGACGAGGACTCTCAACAAAGTCACAAGGGTATATACCATAGTACTATTCATTGAAATGCCAGGCCGCAACGGTTAATGATTTGACAAGTCATAGATACACGAAATAACACAAGCAAACAAACGTAAGAATTGCTATTTTAGTAAAATGAAATAGAAACTTGATAGTAAGTACATGAGTCACCCCAAAATAGTAAAACGGTAAAAGGGGAAAAGACATACTCACAGTTTGCGAAATCGATCCAACTTAAGCGGTCGTGAGCTAAGTAATGGGAATTCCGAGGAATTCAACCTATAACGTAATAGCATACTAATAAGGGAGAAGTCTAAAAATCTAAGGTAACTAGGGTCTAAGGCATTAGGGTTTGCTAAGTCGATTTGAGGAATTAGAGTTTTTATGATAAGTCAAAAAAATAATATACTAAAGTTTATAAATGAGGTGTAGGTAATATAATTATTGTCAATTGAATACTTAGATAAAAATATGTTTGAATAAATTAAAACAAAGTAATTTAAATTAATTTCTATCACTAAGTTATTGTAAATAAATACAATAATCATAAATGTTTAAATAAATACTAATGAGTTACAACATGATCCAACCAATGGTAATAAAGATTTTCAAACATAGAATTATTTCTATTTTATAAGAAAAGTATTTATAAAATAGATAAATAATAGTATAAATAAATAAATAAATAATTATGTCTAATTAAACATAAATGAGACTAATAATTCAAGACATGATCCAAAAATGCTATTTTTATAGAAAATGGATACTTTCTGATGTAAAGTAATGGAAATAATTTTCCCATAATTTTGATAAACTTATTTATATTTAAAACTGATTTAATGAGATTAAATCATGTTTAAATGATTAAAATATAAAATCAATAAAATAAGTGTTTTCTGAACCAATAATTTTATTATGTCAGTTCGTAATGATGAGAAATAATTTCCCAAAAAGTTTGAGATTAAAATCATTAAAAATGAATTTTTAATCAATTAAATATTATTAAAACAAATTAAATAATAAAAAATTATGAAAATAAAATATTTTCCAGAATTAAAAAATATGATAATTTTCTATGAGGTGTCAAGAAGCTACTCCTAAATTTTCATAATTTCTGAAGCAAAAATGAATTTATTATGAATATTTCAAGATTTGTATATTTGTATTTATATATATAAATAACATAAATGATAACTAAAAAAAAATTGAGAACAGTCCTGTAGACAAGGAGGGTCGAACTCCAGGTCTGAGCAACAACATGTAATGCATACAACCACTCTCCTATAGATAGTTTTGATGATTTTATTCAAAACAAAACCTATTTATTAATTAACAGTTTATTCATCTTCTTCCCCAAATATACTTAGAACCCTAACCCTAACTTCAAAATCAATTGAACCCGATTCGAATAGATTATCATTCTGTAATAAAGGGCTATTGATCGGAAAGGAATAACAAACAAAACGGCATTGAAAAACAAGACTTACAATCGTGTTTTAAGGTCGAACAAGATGACGATAAACTCGAGCATAAAGAGATCGATTTCATAGATTTTGGACTCGATTACGCTTGGTTTTTTTTTGTGGGTTTATGATTCGTGAATGTGCAGAAAGGTCTGGCATCAATTATATGTAGTGATTTCGAATTAAACATGTTGGAATCAGTTAATATTTGATGGAGAGATTTTCGGGTAGTAGTTACGGATCAAAAGACGCCATAAAGTAGTCAAATTTCCATTCGCCGGAGAGGAGCTCCGGTGGCCGGACCCGGGATCGGAAACAGCAAAAGAAGAGGGATTTGGATTGAGTTTTAGAAGTTTGGTGCTATGGCAGAAAAGGTCCCTCAATATTTAACTGAGTTAGTTATATTATAAACTAGTTAGTTTTTCCCTTTAAAAAACTAACCAAGTTAACTTACTTAACCTAAAATGTTTTTAAAGCTTTACAAAACTTGAATTTTTTTATAAAATCTATGCCGAATAACGTTTCGACACGCGCATTTGATTAAAACTTACACCCGATCCACAATAAATATAAGTGATAAATTTTTAGCTCACTCAAAAATTAAATTTGAAAGCGACAAAACTTACGGGTCTATAACGGAAAATTTTGGAGGACTATTATTGTCAATTAGATGAAAGATGATGGTGACGGATGTCACAGCCGTATAGGTCGATATGGGCCATTCTTGGAGAGTTTTTGTGTGCCATTTTATTGCGAACTTCTGTTGCTGCTGGAGTATGTTGTCCTACATTCTGAGCGACATTTTTCTTGGTTATATGAGAAAGTTGGTGCCTACTACTCTACTAGGTTAATCATTATCTCTTATTACCTAATTAACTAACTCGTAACTTATAGACCACTAATTTGAACGTTGGTTTGCATTATTTTTTTAGTTTCTGTTCTGACCACGGGTATTTGGCTCATACATGTATGAACCATGTCCACGTCCTTTGGTAATTTCTGTGTTCGCGGGCATGCCATTTGGCCGGTCTATGGTTTTATGTTTCTTTGCTTTGATGTATTGCTATGACTTAAACAAATGAGGAAACCATGATGTCTAATTTATTAAATAGTATGATCATACCTCTAGGCGATGATGATAAAGGTAATGAAGAGGCGTTGTTTGGGTGTGGCAAACTGAATAGTACGATTTGCAGCCACAACGTTTATACTAATCTAAGCCTAATTATCCAGTTACGTAATAACCAACACTTCCATTGGATAGTTGTTCCTCACAGCTTGGTGGAGTGATTTGAATGGACCGAGAAAGATGTTGTTGGGCCTATATGTTGGCTGACATCGTTCTTCGTGCGTATGCGAATGTTGTTGCCTATCAACTTATTGTTTCGGTTTTGTAATTTTGTTCCGGCGAAGGGCATTTTGGTCATCTGTCCATGAATCATGTCCATGTCCTTTGGTAATTTGTGTTCGGGGAGCAGGCCATTTGAGCCGTTTGTGGTTGAGGTTTGTTCCTTTGCTTTGCTGCATTGGCATGACTCATAAAAATATGGAAACCATGATGTTAATGGCTCTAGATGATGATAAAAGTCAAAAAGAGGCGTCGTTTGGACGTGGTAAACTATTCCGATTTATTAAATACTATGATCATTTGTAGCCACAACGTCTTTGTTATTCTAAGCCTATCCGGTTACAAAATAACCCCATTCTTGAATCCATTTGTTGATGTTTTGAGGTTTAGAAAGAATGCTAAGAAGGAGTATAGTGTTATGTGTCAACTTAATAAACCAATCACAAGGTTAGTTTTACTTCTTTTTAAAAACACACTTAAGGTTTTATGTACATGTAAGTTGACTGATATATATATTTTATAACAATAGGGTCTCGCTGTTCAAATTGCCAACAAGAAAAAGACTTCAGGCAAGGTACTATTTTTACTACACACATCAGCAAAATCAACTGAGGGGACTGAGATCTTTGAGGATGAGGAGTATCAATCTGTGTCCATGGTAATGCTTTGGTGTTTTGAGTTATATTAACACGATAGTGGTCCGTCTAATCAGGTAATCAGGTGTTCTTTTAGTGGAACGATTTGTTTATGATTATTTGGTTAGATAGGTTGACATGTTATAGGTACTGTTTTTAAAAATTATGTAGTTTTTTATACTGTTTGGCATTGTTATCTGCTCTTTATGTAAAGTAATTTAGAACAGAAATGCAATTTGTGCTGTTTGGAAATTGTGTTTTTATATAAACTAACCTAGCCTATAGAAATAATTAATATTGGACATCTCTACGAAGACGTTTTCTAGCTGAATTTGGTGAAGAAATGTACTGCTATAGTTGGAAAGGTTCATATCATATATGAGGGGAAAAAAGTGCTTTTATAGCACTTGGATGATTTTTTTATTAGAAGGGTGTGATTATGATTGGTTGCAGTAAACCAGTGAATTTACTACAGAGGTTTTGAGTTTAAATCAATGTCAAAGTGCATCTGCCATAATTGATCCTATGTATTGTCTACTTAAGTGGAATTGAAAGACACAAATAAAATGTCACTTCTGCATATCAACTATCAAGGTGTTAAGTTTTGCTTATGTTTATGTAAGATGTTTATTTAGTTATGACTTATGACTGTAGAAGTCGTAACAAACTAATTTGATCTGCTAAAGTACCTGCTCTAAATAATTTGCTCACTTTGGTGTGTTGTAAAATTGTATGAATAAGGTGCATTATTAGTGAATATGATACCTGCTCAATTATAGGAATTTAGGCATCAACATTTGTTTTGTATACATATCATGTTTCCTTCTAAGTGAGGACTGATTGATGGCTCATTATAGGAATTTAGCCCTCAACATTGTATCTTTGTTGGTTTAGTCATGTTAGCAAATACAGCCAGATTCAATTCACATTAATGTCATCGTCACAACGTGTGTATGTCTAGGTTGTCGTTGCAACGCGCGACATGGGTAAACATCTAGTTTATTTATTATTTTTCAAAGTCTCTTTTGTTGACTAACTTAGAAGTCAACGGTCCATATTTTGATAATGTTGTAAAATCAGACGGAAAGATAAAACAGCTAAAATGTTAGCTTTAATGTTTTTATGTTATAGTGTTTAAATATAAACTAGTTGGCTTAAGCTTATAATAGACGATATATTAAGAATGTCAAAATTGTATTTATTTTGTATTTATTTGTGATTAACATTTACCATAGATAGGACCCCTCATTGTATTATATATAGTCTTGAGATTAATGAGAATGATCAAGGGGAATAATTCTATCATGGTATCATTGACCAGGTTGTAAACCTAATTCTCCTCACAAACCTCCTCCTCTTTCTCGATCCTTTTCTGCCATCTCCCGCCGTCGCTACCTTCTGCACGGCAACCACCTACTGCCCTCCTTCTTCTCTTACTTTTCCCACATCCATACTTTCTTCTTTCTGTTCCCATGGCCACCGAACCCAATCAAACATCCACCATCATTCCTTCCCTCACCGTAGAATCCAAACTTCACCCCGCTACCACGGTCTCAAGTATTAAAAACTTTATCCCCATCACCCTTGAAATCGAGTCCTCTCAGTACTCGTCATGGGCTACCTTATTCAAACTCCACTGTAAAGCTTTTATGGTGGATGACCATCTTAAACCTAGACCACCCAATGACCCTTCCGCACCCGAATCCTCATCAAAACCCACCGATGACTGGGAGCGTATTGATGCCATTGTCTTGCAATGGATATATAGTACGATCTCTAATGATATCCTACACACCATAATCAACAATATTTCCAATGCCCACGAAGCATGGGTTGCCATTGAAGACTTGTTCCACGACAACAAAAGTGCTCGTGCCATTCATCTCATGAACAAGTTCTCCAATACCCGGCAAGACGGTTTTCCCACTATGACCGCCTATTGCCAAGCCCTGAAAGTCCTTGCTGATCAACTTGCAAACGTTGGTGCCCCAGTTGATAATGATAGATTGGTCCTCCAGTTATTAGCAGGCTTAAACCCCGAGTATGAAGGTATTTCCACCATCTTACAAAACCAAGAACCGTTACCCTCATTCTACAATGCTCGCTCCAAACTATGTCAAACTGAAACAAATAAAGCGGAACGAGCATTGCATGAATCCAAAACCCAATCCACAGCCCTAACCGCATCCCATCGTACCCCTACCACTGACCAAACCCGGCCCTCTTCTGACCGCTCAACCTACAGCGACCAAACCCAGCCATACGGCCGTGGCCGTGGGCTGTCTTCGCGACGTGGTCGTGGGGGTCGTTCCGGCTATGGCCGCTCCCGTTATCCAGCATACTCCACTCCCTGGCCCAACTCCTATTACCCACAAGCCCAATATTCTCCAGCCCCCTGGTTCTATCCGCCGGCCCATTACCCTCCTGGCCCACCCACTGCAGCCCAATACAACAACACCCACCTTCCACCTTGTCCCTACCCAACTGCACCCAGGCCCGGTTCTTCTCAGCCCACACAACAGGGTCTTCTTGGTCCGAAGCCTCATGCTCAGGCCCACACGGCATATTGTCCCACGGACATCGAACAAGCACTCTATACCATGAGCCTGCAACAACCACCGGACCCGACACAATACATGGACACGGGAGCATCACAAACTACATCTCACGAGTCAGGTGACTTTCATACCTTTTCTAATTCTAGCATTTCTCGTAATATTATAGTCGGAAATGGTGATACTATACCGGTTCTTGGTCAAGGCACCAAATACCTACCCAAACCATTCCCGCCCTTTGTCCTTAAAAATGTCTTATACTCACCCAAAATTGTCAAAAACTTGATATCTGTCCGTCGATTTACCATAGATAACTGGGTTTCTGTTGAATTTGACCCGTTTGGTTTTCTTGTGAAGGACTACAAGACCAAGGCACCCCTCCTGCGATGCAACAACACCGGTGATCTATATCCCTTGGTGCTCGGGTCCTCCTCCACCCAACCTTCAGCCTTTGCTGCCATCTCTTCTCAAGTCTGGCATCACCGTCTTGGCCACCCAGGACGGGACTCTTTAAATAAATTAAAAACTTCTCATGTTTTGGATTTTGATTATGTTTCTAATAATGTTTGCCAGTCTTGTATTTATGGAAAAAGTATTCGTTTACCTTTCTTTAATTCTTTAAATTCTACTTTGCAACCATTTGACATTATTCATAGTGACGTGTGGACATCACCCATAATTAGCTCATCCGGCCATAAATATTATGTCTTATTCCTAGATGACTATACCAATTTTTTATGGACCTACCCTCTCACCCATAAATCCCAAGTTTACCACTCCTTTACCCAATTTGCCACAATCATAAAAACACAATTTAACCAAACCATTAAAACGTTTCAATGTGACAATGGACGTGAGTACATTAACACGTCTTTCCAGAATTTTTTCACCACCAACGGTATTCTCTACCGTCTCTCCTGCCCCTACACCTCTTCCCAAAATGGCAAGGCTGAGCGAAAAATACGTACAATAAATAATATGATTCGCACTCTCATGGCCCATGCCTCCCTCCCCACCCACCTATGGCACCATGCCCTTGAAACTGCTACTTACCTACTCAACATATTACCTTCCAAAACCACCCGCAACAAGACCCCCACCGAGCTACTATATATGTCCACACCCACATATGATCACTTACGTGTCTTTGGTTGCCTTTGCTACCCTCTTACACCACCTCCCACCATTCACAAACTTGATAACCGCTCTCACCCTTGTGTCTTTCTTGGTTACCCCCCACTCATAGAGGGTACCGATGCCTTGACCTATCCACCAAAGATATCTTCATCGCGCGTCATGTTGCGTTTGATGAGACAACTTTTCCATTTGCTCAAACCATTGGCCCTTCCCCAACCTATGAAGCATTCGCAGATCCTTACCCACATCATTTATGTCCTCATATCTCCAGTGCCCACCCCAACAATACTCCCACTCCCACTCCACCAACCGGCCCAGCCGTACCAGCCCATAGCCCTCCACCGGCCCAAACAAACACACCCGCCACAGACCCATCCCACACAACCCACACTGCCCGGCCCAATACTACCGTCCCTCCAAGCTCAACGCCACCACCTCCAACCGCTAACCCACAACCATCCGCCCAACCACAGCCCAACCCCCAACCAAACCGCACTGTCCGAACTCGCTCCATGAGCGGGATCTTCAAACCAAAACAACCCTTTAACCTTACCGCTTCCGCCACACCACCCATTGAACCCATACCCAAAACACCAACCGATGCCTTGAACAACCCGGTATGGTACTCGGCCATGACGACCGAGTTTAATGCTTTAATTAGAAATGGGACATGGGAGTTAGTTCCTCGTGACTCATCAATGAATATTATCCGTTCCATGTGGTTGTTTAAACATAAATACAGGTCAGACAGCACTTTGGAGCGATATAAGGCCAGGTTAGTTTGTGACGGCCGTTCTCAACAGGTGGGAATTGACTGCGGTGAGACATTTAGTCCGGTTGTTAAACCGGCCACTATTCGTACGGTTCTCTCACTCGCACTTGCTAAACGGTGGGCTGTTCACCAATTGGATGTCACCAACGCCTTTTTACATGGTAATCTAAATGAGACGGTCTACATGCACCAACCAATGGGGTTTCGAGATAAGAAATTTCCGGATCATGTTTGCTTACTCCGCAAATCTTTATATGGTTTAAAACAGGCTCCCAGGGCATGGTACCAACGCTTTACAGATTTTGTTTTATCTTTGGGATTTCTAAACAGCCGGTGTGACGCATCTCTGTTCACACTTCATCAAGGCCGTGATGTAGCATACCTTCTTCTTTATGTGGACGATATTCTCCTTATTACGTCCTCTGACGATCTCCGCAATCGTCTTATGACCAGTCTTGCGAATGAATTCGCCATGAAAGATCTTGGTCCATTGAGCTATTTTCTGGGCATCTCCGTCACCAAGACCGGTGACACCATGTTTCTATCTCAACAGTCATACGCGACTGATATTATTGCTCGCGCCGGCATGCAATCTTGCAATCCGGTTGCGACACCAGTTGACACTAATGCAAAACTCAGTGCTGTTTCAGGTGAACTATTTCATGACCCCACTTTATACAGGAGCCTTGCAGGAGCTTTACAATATTTAACCTTCACCCGCCCTGACATCACGTACGCGGTTCAACAAATATGTATGCATATGCACGCCCCACACGTTGATCATTGGAATGCCCTGAAACGAATCATACGGTACATCCAAGGCTCTTCGCATCTCGGTCTACTCCTAGGCCCCTCGGCCTCTTCATCTTTGATTGCATACACAGATGCCGACTGGGCCGGTTGTCCGGACACGAGACGCTCCACAAGCGGGTACTGTATTTATTTTGGTGATAACTTAATCTCGTGGTCCTCCAAACGACAACCAACCGTCTCTCGCTCCAGTGCCGAAGCCGAATACCGCGGCGTTGCTAATGTTGTCGCAGAAATTTGTTGGATACGGAACCTATTACTCGAGCTTAATGTCCCAGTTAACCGCGCAACTATGGTATACTGTGACAACGTCAGTGCAATTTATCTGTCAGGAAATCCAGTTCAACACCAGCGTACCAAGCACATTGAGTTAGACATTCACTTCGTCAGGGAACAGGTTCAAAAAGGTCATGTTCGCATCCTGCACGTTCCTTCCAGGTACCAAATTGCAGATATTTTCACCAAAGGTCTCCCACGGGTTCTATTCGAAGACTTCCGATCCAGTCTCAGCATCCGGTCACCTCCCGCTTCGACTGCGGGGGTGTAATAGACGATATATTAAGAATGTCAAAATTGTATTTATTTTGTATTTATTTGTGATTAACATTTACCATAGATAGGACCCCTCATTGTATTATATATAGTCTTGAGATTAATGAGAATGATCAAGGGGAATAATTCTATCAGCTTAATAAAATCCAAGCTCAAACTCAACATTTGTTTTAACATAAACAAACCGAATAAAGTTGGCTCGACTTGTCCCATTTATGGTGTGATATTTGTATGTACCTAAAAGATTTTTGTTTTATTGTCTAAATTTGTGTATGTGGAGGGATAAAATGAGTATATCGCATATTTGACGTTCATGTCCAATATTTATGAGCACTACATGTTGGAAATGAAACCCAATACGAATCCGCAGAGTTTGACAATCGTATGTTCTGCCTTCTAGTTGTGATATTTATATATCTCTTAAGTCAAGTCTTGTTTCCATTATGATATTTCTTAAAATTATATTCATAACAATAATAAAAAATGTTATTATTATATATATTAATTCACAACATTGAGAGAAATAGAAAACTCTGAAAAATCTCATTTTTGCCACATATGATTGTTTGAATTAAATTTTTACCAGTTATATTTTGCTTTATCAATAACATTATTATTATTATTATTATTATTGCTCTATATACTAAAACACAACGTAACGAGAGACAATACTAACGGTAACGTCGTTAGTACTAACAATAACGTCGTTATTATTAACATCGTTAATACTAATGGCCTTAGTACTGACGACCAATGAGTTATATAAAAAAACTGGATTTGGATATTTAAGTAAAAAACTGTATTGCGTTAGAATGAGCTAATCGAATGAGTTGTAATGAAGCATTTGGGTATTTAGGTAAAAATTGTATTGAGTTAGAACGAGTTGTTCACTTAAACTTTCTAACAAGGTGAAACAGGCATCAACATCATTTTGGCATATCATGACTATTTTTTTGTGTTTTTTCTTTTAACTATTATGCCGAGTGACGATACTGTATTGATAACAACAAACGTGAAGCTACAACCCTACTTTCCCGCCGCGAAGCGCGGGATCAAACCCTAGTTTATATAAAACGACACAACGAATTGTTGTGTTAAGTCTCTCAAGCAATATCGACATTATAACTACCAATGAAAAGTAACGACATCGGTCCACCATAACATAGTATAGGACATGGGTCAAAATTTTTTTTAAATAATAAAGATATACTCTTTATACATTCTTTGAGAAATAATAGTACACAAACGGCGTACGAAAATTAAAAAAGACATACATAAAAGATTCAAACCGTGGCCTTTGATAAGAACTTGATGTTGGATATATAGTATGTCCGATGTAATTAAAAGCCAAGATCAACGTAACCCGACCCGGTACGATCCGAAGAGTTACACGTTGGTACACAAATCAGACAAGTTCACATGTAGGTGGATTATTATTTATGAAATAATAATTGTTTTAGACTTGAGGGACTTAATATTAATAAGATTAATATTAAGGAGTATTATGATATTTAACAAGGGGGCTTAATGTAAGTTATTGTTTTATAAAAGGAGGGTTAAGGAGTAAACCCTAACGCACACTTTTGATAAAACAACAAACCATTGCCTCCTCTTCTTGGCTTCTTGCAGCCGCCACCAAGGAAAAGAAGGCTGCCGCCTTTTGTTTTGGTTCGACCGACCAAGAACCACCATCAACCGCCGCCTTCCTCTTGCAAGTGTTGTTTCCCGGTTGGTTCGTGCTCGGTGTGAACTTCCTACTAGCGAGGATTCGTTGTAACCCGCGTGTTACAATTCCGGTGTAGTCGTTAAAGGTTGATTACTAAACCCCCTATGGTTGTTTTATTATTTATTTGTTTATACGCGTTTAACTGAGATCCTGATTGGGAATATTTTATTAATTGGATTAATAAAATTAACTAATAATTTATATATATTAATCGGCCATTATATATATAGTATATATAATCCGTTTTCGTTAAATATATAAACCGCTTCCGCTGTGTATACGATACCATGATTCCCAACAGTGGTATCAGAGCCACGGTTACGCGCGTATAGATGGTAAAGTTATAATTTTGATCTATGTTTTATTTGTCAAAAAAAAAAAAATTTTTTTTGACAAAAGATCAAAAGCTTTTTGTTGTTCATGGATTGTGATGTGAATCGAGCCCTAGATATTTTGACCCTTGTCATGGTTGTGTTTGTGATGTTTTATTTTATTGATTTGTATTTTTTATTACGGATATTGGATCCGGTGTAATAGATAGGATTAGAATAGATTTGTTTTATTTGTATTTCAAATTTATTTGTAATCCTACAAGTACAAGATCAAGACGAAGATAAAAAGGCGAACATGTTCCATGAAGATAGAGATCTCGGGTCAAGTGGGAGCTATATCAAAACTGTTTTGAAACCCTTTTGACTAGTTCGTTTCGTTTCTGGCTAAAACGAAACGGGCGACCTGTTAGGGGCTCGATTCATTTAATTTTATTGTTATGTTTTGTGGTTGTGGTTTATTTATTGTAAATAATTTAGATAACCCAAAATAAATAAAATTTTCACAATCATGGCAACGGTTTTATTAAAACAAGTTTTATAAAAACCGAAAAGCATATTTAATAAAAGGAGTTTTATTAATATTAAAACAAGTCCATTCGCGATAATACGACCAACGTAGTTTAAATAGGGTATTTAAAACTATACCGTGTCAAGTGTTGAAAGGAGTTTCAATTATCACGAACAATATAAAATTGGATTTTATAAACTATTGTGTGACTCACATCATGCTAACGAGTCATTCAATATATTTATGGTAAATATTAAAATTAAATCCCAATTTTAAATTGATGTTTTATGCCACCCTTAACGAATTAACACTTCATTCTATATCGAACCCAAATGTTAGTGCTGACCCTGCATCTGGGCGTTGATCATGAGTGAAGGTAATCATCGGGTTTCCTGTGTAACATAGGCCGGTGTTACAGTTAACAGTAAAGGACCAAACATCGCTTGTTTGACAAGTGGGCATAGTTGGGGTTAAACATACATCGCTCTTAGAGATAACCCCAAATGGAGAGTTGTGTAGTGGACACAATTAACAATCGTTGTTTACCTACCTAATCATACTAGTGGACAGTGCTAAGCCAGTTCATTGTGTATTGATGAATCGGGATCTCATCCTAACTAATTTTGTTGTTTGGGTCATAAGATAAATTAGGATATTTAAAACATAAAATACTAATAAATTAGATTTTGAACTTTGTAGATGTCAACTGAAAACAATTTCGCCTCCCAATTCTCTCTCAAGTCCATCTTAGAGAAGGACAAACTTAACCACTCCAACTTCATGGACTGGCACCGCAACTTGAAAATTGTTCTCAAGGCGGAGAACAAGTTGTATGTTCTAGAAACGCCAGTTAGCACTCGTGTGCTAAAAACGAAGGCATGTGTTGATCACTTGGCTCGTCTGGAATCCCCCTTGAGCGATGAGTTAGCTGGGGATATTATCCTAAACTCATTGCCCAAGTCATATGACCAGTTCATTATGAACTACAATATGAACGGGATGGAAAAGACACTTGCAGAACTGCATCAGATGCTCAAAACTGCTGAGGTGAACATACCTAGCAAGACTGCACCAGTGCTAGTGATCAAAGAGGGTCAAGTTAAGAAACCTAACACCAAGAAAATGGGCAATCAGGGCAAAGGGAAGGGCAAAAGCAAATTTGCTGCCAATAAGAAACCTCGGAAAGATGCCAAGTGTTTTCATTGTGATGAAACTGGACACTGGAAGAGGAACTGTGCTAAGTATTTAGCTGAGCTGAAGCAAGCTAAGGCTTCAGGAGGAGAGTCCTCAAGTATATATGTTATTAAAATCTTTGCTTTTCCTAGCAAAACATGGGTGTTTGACATAGGATGTGGTTTCCACATTTGTAATGTTTTGCAACGACTAAGAAAGATTAGAAAGCTGAAACAAGGCGACTTGGAGGTCCATGTTGGCAATGGACAAAGAGTTGCTGTGAAGGCTATAGGAGAATGTGTTCTCTTACTTCCTTCTGGTTTAGAACTTGTTTTGAACAATGTTTATTACATTCCTAGTGTGACTAGAGATATTGTTTCAGTTTCGGCTTTGCGTGGACAATGTTTTAATTATCGTTTCAATGGTGAATTTATTTCTGCTTGTTTTAACGATGTGTTTTACTTTGATGCAAAACCCAACAATGGGATCTATGAGATAGAAGTCCAAAACGATAACATATTATGCAACATCTCCCATAAACGTAATAAGTTAGACTTTAATGATACGTATATGTGGCATTGAATACTTGGTCACATTAGCGAGAATCATGTTAAACAACTCAAGACCGCAGGAATCCTGGATTCCAAGGGTTCAGAGTCGTTTGGAAAATGCGAATCATGCTTAAGTGGAAAGTTAACAAAAGCACCTTTTTCAAATGTTGGAGAAAGAGCCAATGATCTGTTAGGACTTGTACATACAGATGTATGTGGTCCATTCAGAACAATGTCAAGACATGGAGCATAAACATGAAACTCTTGAAAAGTTCAAGGAGTACCAAAACGAAGTAGAAAATCAGCTAAATAGAACTATTAAAATGCTTCAATCAGATCGAGGCGGTGAATATCTTAGTCAGGAATTCATCGACCATCTAAAGGATTGTGGAATAGTTTCACAACTCACTCCACCCGGAACACCGCAACATAATGGTGTGTCTGAGCGGAGAAACCGAACTCTATCAGATATGATTCGATCAATGATGTGTCGAACAAACCTTCCAAAATCCTTTTCGAGTTATGCTTTGGAGACTACCGCAAGACTTGTGAATATTACTCCAACGAAAAAGGTTAATAAAACGCCTTATGAGATATGGCATGGAAAGAAACCTCATGTATCCTACCTTAAAGTCTGGGGATGTAATGCTTATGTCACTCTAGAATCTTCGGATAAACTAGATCCCAGAGGCGAAAAAGTGGTTTTCGTTGGATACGGTAAGAAGATCGGTTACCTGTTCTACCATCCCACTGAAAATAAGATTTTCACCAAACGCAAATGCACTTTCTTAGAGGAAGAGCTTTTGGCGCGAGGGATTGGAGATAACCATGTGGATCTTGAAGAAATTTGAGAACATAAGTGACTGAACCAGCTGTTCAGACAGAACCAGATGTAACTGATCCAGTTGTTGATGTTGAGCCTGAGAGGACTCAAGAAACAACAGAAACACCAAGTGTTCGGAAAAGTATTAGGGATCGTCGTGCACCGGTAAGGTATGACGATATCTTCATGATTGATGAAGCTGAGCCTATTACTTACAAAGCTGCAATCCTGGATTCAGAATCCAAGAAATGGCAAGAAGCCATGAATGCAGAGATGCAATCCATGTATGATAACCAAGTTTGGGATTTGGTTGATCTTCCTGCCGAATGTCGGACTGTGGGAAACAAATGGATCTTCAAGAAGAAGACTGACATGGATGGGAATGTGCAAACCTACAAAGCAAGGCTTGTAGCGAAAGGTTTTACTCAGACTCAAGGAGTTGATTATGAGGAAACTTTCTCGCCAGTAGCCATGCTTAAGTCTATTAGAATTCTACTTGCCATTGCTGCATATTATGACTATGAGATATGGCAAATGGATGTCAAAACCGCGTTCCTTAATGGACACTTACTGGAAGATATCTATATGGTTCAACCTGAAGGTTTTGTCGATCCAAAGAATCCTAATAAGGTATGCAAGCTGAATAAATCCATCTATGGATTAAAGCAAGCATCTCGCAGTTGGAATCTCCGTTTTGATTAGAAAATCAAAGAGTTTGGTTTTATCAAGAACGAATATGAACCGTGTGTTTACAAGAAATCTAGTGGGAGATATATCACTTTTCTTATACTGTATGTAGATGACATACTAATCATTGGAAACAATATCCCTATGCTTAAAGATGTTAAGACCTGGTTGGGTAAATGTTTCGCAATGAAAGATCTTGGTGAAGCCGCTTATATTCTGGGAATAAAGATTTATAGAGATAGATCAAAGCAGTTATTGGGTTTGAGTCAAAGTACATATATTGATAAGGTCTTACGACGCTTCTCAATGCAAGACTCAAAAAGGGGGCTCTTGCCCATGGCACATGGAACCATTCTTAATAACAAGCAGTGTGCAAACACTGAAGAGGAAAAGAAGAAAATGGAAGGTGTTCCATACGCTTCTGCGATTGGTTCTATCATGTATGCCATGTTATGTACTAGACCTGATGTCTCGTATGCTCTTAGCATGACGAGTAGATATCAACAGAACCTAGGAGAGAGTCACTGGGCTGCAGTGAAGAACATTCTTAAGTACTTGAGAAGGACTAAAGACATGTTCTTAATATATGGAGGACTGGATGAGGAGCTGTCAGTTAAGTGTTATACTGATGCAAGCTTCCAGACTGATCGTGATGATTCAAGGTCACAGACGGGATATGTTTTCATTCTGAATGGTGGGGCTGGTACTTGGAATAGCTCTAAGCAAAGTGTGGTTGCTTAATCCACCTGTGAATCAGAATACAATGCTGCATTGGATGCTGCAAAAGAGGTTGCCTGGATGAAGAAGTTCATTGGTGATCTCGATGTTATGCCTAGCATAAAGAAACTAAATGAGATACTGTGTGACAACACTGGTGCCATTGCTCTTGCAAAGGAACAAAGGTCACATCAGACCACAAGGCATATACTCAAGAAATTCCACTATATTAGAGAGATAATAGGACGTAGAGACATTGTATTAAACAAAGTTCATACAGATCTGAATCTGGCTGACCCCTTTACTAAGCCTTTACCTCAAGTTAAACATGAGGAGCATGCTGGAAAGATAGGGCTTAGAGTTGCTAGACAGTGGGCATGATTTGTAGTTAGTATTGGTGTTTTGTTTTGAACTATGACAGTTATATTGAATGTTTATTTGATTTAATGGGTTAAATGCAAATTTAAATATTTATTAACTGTGTTCATTATTTGTATGTTTAAATCCTTGAATAAGAGTATTCTAAATGTCTGTAGTCGATCAAATTACATGGGAATGAATTTGAATGTAAGACTTTTGTGAATTGAGATGGTTGTATTCATGAGATGAATAGCTCAAGGGTTTGAGAATCATAATTCACAGATATCATTAGGGAATGATATTGTAAGTAACTCGCTTCAAAATGATCTCCATGGATCTGTGTCATGAGATGTTTTGATATTGATATGTTCAATCTGTCCTTTTTCCTAAGGCACATATTAAACTACATTGAACAAGGACTATCTTTGATGTTATCTTACACTATCCTGAAACATGGGTAGCAATAAGGGTAGCGTTGGGAGAAATCCAAGATTAAGTGGGAGTTGTATGACGTTAATGGAATTCTGTACTTCTATAGGATTAGAAGTCTAGACATTCTGGCGCCCTCGTAAACTCAAACTGGTGTAAACGTGTGGCCACGCTCGGACTAAGGTAGTTCGTTAGACCACTTTAAATTAGAGACGAGAATAGAGAATGGTTGATCACTATATAAGAATGAATGATCCATGTCTTATGATCAACGGATGTCTATACAGAAGGGACTTATTGATAGAATTATCAGGGCTATAGTATTTGGTTAAGTAAAGCGTTACTTGAACTCAAAGAACTAGTTGACGACTGTAAAGTGTCATACTGGTTTGGGAGCAATGCGATGCAGCTAGGTGTCCAACTTTGCGCACGTTGACTCATTTAATTAAAATCGTCCAAGTGGGAGATTGTTGGATATATAGTATGTCCGATGTAATTAAAAGCCGAGATCAACGTAACCCAACCCGGTACGATCTGAAGAGTTACACGTTGGTACACGAATCAGACAAGTTCACATGTAGGTGGATTATTATTTATGAAATAATAATTGTTTTAGACTTGAGGGACTTAATATTAATAAGATTAATATTAAGGAGTATTATGATATTTAACAAGGGGGCTTAATGTAAGTTATTGTTTTATAAAAGGAGGGTTAAGGAGTAAACCCTAACGCACACTTTTGATAAAACAACAAACCCTTGCCTCCTCTTCTTGGCTTCTTGCGGCCGCCACCAAGGAAAAGAAGGCTGCCGCCTTTTGTTTTGGTTCGGCCGGCCAAGAACAACCATCAACCGCCGCCTTCCTCTTGCAAGTGTTGTTTCCCGGTTGGTTCGTGCTCGGTGTGAACTTCCTACTAGCGAGGATTCGTTGTAACCCGCGTGTTACAATTCCGGTGTAGTCGTCAAAGGTTGATTCCTAAACCCCCTATGGTTGTTTTATTATTTATTTGTTTATACGCGTTTAACTGAGATCCTGATTGGGAATATTTTATTAACTGGATTAATAAAATTAACTAATAATTTATATATATTAATCGGCCATTATATATATAGTATATATAATCCGTTTTCGTTAAATATATAAACCGCTTCCGCTGTGTATACGATACCATGATTCCCAACACTTGAACCACTTCTTCTTGTACAAATTACTCGTTGTCTTTAACGAGGACTTGAACAACGTCTTCTTGTACAATCCTTGGCAAGATCTTCAAGACGTAGAATCTTCAACATGATCCTTTTTGTGCACTTCTTCGCTGCAAGAATGAAGAAACTAATGTTGACGGTTCTGGCTGAGGCACGTGTTCAACACGTTTCCTTAAAAACACATTTCGCGTCTCTACTAAAGATAACATGTCTCTATTCCAGGGTATAACAACCCAAGCAATCTGTACTGCCAGAGAAGGCCACATGCCCAAGGTTACACTGAATAAATTAGTAGTGTTTGAACTTATGGAACAGATAAGGATGGTAGCATGTGGAATCAAATAGAGAGTATTCCTCTCTATATTTCCACAACATATGGGTCAAGTTTTTTTTTTCTTCTTCAAGAACTCTTAATGTATGCATGTATCTCTCATTATATTTTTCTACGAGTCTTCCAAATGAGGCACATAGCCTACTATGTATACATGAACCATGGTTAGTAAAAAGTCTAAAATAAGAATATTAGCTGTTTAATGAGATGCTTCTATTTTATTTCGGGATTGAAAATAAATTTTGACAAGTCGAGTTTGGTTGGCATTGGGGTTGAGACCTATATTGTGGAAGGGGTTGCTAATTCTATTACATGTAAAGTTGGGAGTCTACCTTTCAAATATCTAGGGGATATGGCGGGCGCAAATATGAATCGAATTCGGAGTTGGGATGGGGTTGTTCAATGCATTAAAGCTAGGTAGTCGAAATGGAAAGCGAAAACCTGTCGATTATGGGTAGGGTGGTTTTGTTGAAGGCGGTCTTGGACAGTTTACCATTATATTATTTTTCTATCTTTAAGGCTCCTAAAGGCGTTATTGATGCATAAAAAGCTCTTAGATGGCGGTTTTTTGGGGTGGTGATGAAGATAGGGTCAAGACAAACTGGGTATGTTGGGATAGAGTGGTTAGTCCAATTGATAATGGTGGCCTTGGGTTGGGATCTTTAAGAGCGATGAATGAGAGTCTTCTTTTAAAATGGTGGTGGCGATTTAAAAAAAGAGGGTTCAGCTTTATGGCATAAAGTGATTGTCTCCATTCATAACAGTAGCAGGTCATGGTTGTATCTCCCTATTAAATTTGGGGTGGGTGGGTCTTGGAGTGGGATAATGAAGATTGAAAACGAATTGGCAGCCGTGAGTATTAGTGTGAAAGGGTTGTTTAAAGGGGTTGCTGGTAATGGCGAGAATATTAGATTTTGGCTAGATACGTGGCATCATGAAGACACTTTGATGGATCGGTATCCATCCTTATTCGCGTTGGAAATTAATAAATGTGCATCACTTGCTGACAGATGCGCAGGATGGGAATGGAAGAGACAACTGATCAGTTTTGAAGAATTAGCAGCGCTGCAGAATTGTGTTAACATTGTTGCTGATGTGAATCTGTCGTCTGACGAGGATAAATGGAAGTGGGAAGGGGCTATTGATGGGGAGTTTTCGGTTCAGTCCTGTCATCAGATGATTGCAGCTTACTGTGTGCCTTATTTTCCTTTTGAATGGGTCAAGGGTGTTCCCAAAAAAGTCAGCATCTTTTGTTGGAAGGCAGACTAGGACAGGTTACCAATGCTGAGGAATCTGAACAAGAGGAATATTTTAAATGGGTCGGTGTCGTGCAGATTCTGTGGGGAAGCGGAGGAGGATGCATACTATTTGTTGGTCTCGTGTTATGTTTGCTCGATGGTGTGTAACAAGGTTAGTGTTTGGTGCCATATCCCACAGATTTATGCTTATACAGTTAGAGAGCTTTTGTCGTGTTATAAAGGAATACAAGCGTCAAACAAGAAACAAGTCCTTCTTCAAATGGTAATCATGGGCGCTTGCTGGATATTGTGGAAGGCTAGAAATGGTGTTATTTTTGCATGAAAGCATTTTAACATCGAGGCCATTTTCGGGGAGCTCCAGGCGTTGACTTTTATTTGGGTGAAGAAGCGTCTAAAGCAAAGTGATTTGACGTGGGAAAAGTGGGTGACATTTAATTTATTGGATGTTATTTTGTAATTGATATGTAGGTGAGGTTTGGTGTTTTGTTTTGTCTAGTGCCTCACTAGTCATTTCGTTGTATTCTGTTTTTGGTACAATGTGAGAGCATTCTTTGTTGATCAAAAAAAAATAGAGACTTAAATTTTCTTTATTAGCCATAAAACTATAATCAAGTCACATAAAAAGTCTCATAAAAGAAACTTTACTCATGAGTTTCTATTGAATTCACCACATGAAAATATGATTAATAATTATAATTAAATCTACAGTCACCTTTCAATTTTCCAACACATAGTCCATACATACGACTTGTAAGATTAAGGCGATGGTGAAACGTCGACATAATTTGTTCTGTTTCTACACATTAGAGAACTACCAAAATAATCAATGAAAACCATTTACATGATTTTTTTCAAGCGCAAGGTTTCCATGACTAAATAGTAAATATCCGTATCTAGAACCGTCAATGTGCAATTGTGCAAATGCCTTTGATTAATAGCTGATTGCGAGTTTATCATCACATGGTTCATCATTTTCTCCCTCAAAACAATCTAAATATTCATATATAGAGCGAAGGGATATGGTACCAAAACATCCATATTACAAACATACTCCGCTCGTTTTACGTCGGTGGAATATTCAGCGTCCATTGTCACTCACCCGCCCGACTTACGCTGGCGGAATATCTAGCGTCCGACGTCTACTCACCCGCCCGTTTTACGTCAGCGGGGCGGACACAATACGAAGCTTCCTCAGCAAGTTAGACAAAGATGCTTTCTGGGGCAGCCTCAAGATACACACTCCTGCCCTAGGAAACTGTTCCTGACGCTACAGGCTGCCCGTCAGAGTTCTCGGCCAATCAAAGGCTGCCCACAGCCTGACACCCAGAAAGAACGATGACATGGCAGCCTCCCAGCCAAGATATCTCTCTGACAGAAGACTTTCTCAACCCTTCAACTCGTCTCGGGTTTCAAGAAAGAGGATGATTACCCACCGCCCGTCGCAGCCAGTAGGCGAACGCCACGTGTCCGCCGCCCACCAACGTCCACTCAACGGACGCCACAAGTGCTTTCGTCAGGACGGTAACATCCCCTATTTACTCCCTCTTTTTACCAAACCCACTTGCACCATTGGGCTTAGGGACTTGGGCCGGAAACTTAGAGACACCTCTACCTGGGCCGGGCCCCATTAAGGGTAGAGGATGGGCTGAGAAAGTTGCATGTCGAGGTACTACAAAAGGAGGAGCTCCTTCTCCTTTTGTTGGCATCCGATATTCATTAAAACTTTCATCAAAAGGACTACGAACTATTTCGTATCTTTTTCAACCCCTTGTTTATTATACTAACGTTTAGAGGCTCGGCTTTTCTAATCAGTAGTCTCTTAAACTCCTTGGTCCTGTCCTTAGACCAACACACTTTTATAAACACGCTTTTTTATAAAACCATGTAGAATCACCACCAAGATCAGCGCCTGCGCGGTGATCCTGGATACGTGTTTCTTCATTGGCGCCATCTGTGGCCTTACCACAATTTCTCTCACAAAAAATACTAACCGGCTGTTTTTTCGCAAAGAAAAATAAAATGACGAGTTCACCTCAAAAAGTTTACACCCCTTCTGGGGCCGTCGAAGACATCACCGACGTTACCCCAGGATCACTGCCAGCATCCGGGGATCATGACGACGACCAACTCAACGCCGTCATCATCCCCAGAAACCTAGACTTTCAAACTGGCGAACCAACGCCTCCCACCCAGGAAGAAATAGATACCTTGAACAACGATTGGTATGAACGTCAAAAACAAGTGTTAGACGCCCAACTTGAACGTCGACGACTAACAGGCAAAACCTTCATGGCATCAACCTCCAAACCCGTCACGAAACCGGTTGCTACCCATCATGGGGAAGATTTAGGGAAACCCACTAAAGATGAGGCCCATGCAGAGCACAACCGGTTCGACGAAGACGATTACGACGACAGTACCTGAGAGGAAGACGCCTCAAGAGACTATCGGCGCAACCCACATTACCGCAGAGAGCGTCTAAACCGCTTCAACAGTGACGCCACCACCAACCTGTCGCTGCCATACAGGCCAACGACCTTCGCCGATAAATCCAAGATCACCAGACACATCTCCGAAGCCTCCATACCACCCAGGCAACGTCTCCCAACGAACGTCAAGTTATATGACGGGCTTACAGACCCAGATGACCACCTCGGCATATTCAATCAAGCCGGGGCCGTCATCAGGTGGACCTTACCCGTCTGGTGCCACATGTTCGCCCAAACACTCACGGGCACAGCACGGGTATGGTTCGATAATCTCCAAACAGGAAGCATCGATAGCTATGAACAGTTGATCGAAAAATTTTCGCTGCACTTCAGCCAACAACATCGCCACAAGCGTGACAAAAGTCAAATCTCCCTCTGCAAACGCAGAGATACCGAACCGCTGGAAGACTTCATCTTGCGGTTCAACAAAGAAGCACTCCAGCTCGGAACGGGGGACGAGGCAACTCGAAACTCTTTCCTAGCCAACGACAACGATGACAACCTACAACACACCCTCCAAGGGAAAGACGGTGTCCCAGATTCTTGGGAGGAGGTTGTCCGAATCTCCAAACTATATGCCGGAAATCAAAAACAATGCGCCAAAATCAGCGCGGAAATTCCAGCAACAATCGCAGCCAAAGCAACAACCGTTCGTCCGTCTGGAGCCGCATCTCGGGATCCACCAATGAAGGAAGATACTCAACCTCTGGCGACGCCAGAAACATCAACGGCAACAAGCAGACGCGCGACCAGCGCAATAGCGGCCGACGAAATCAGGACTGGACTCCTCTCACCAAAACGCCATCACAGGTACTGTCCCAAGTTCTTTCAACTGGAGAGGTAGCGTTTAAACTCCCAAAACCCATGGGAAACAAACTCAAAAATGTAGACATCACCAGATTCTGTGATTTCCACAAAGACGTGGGTCACGACACCGATAATTGCTACAGCCTCAAAATGGAAATAGAGGCGACCCTCCGATCCGTGAAACTGGCCAACTTGGTCAAAAACGTCTGAGCCGGTACACGTCGGCAGGACGAACCCGCAAAGGCCATAAAGGACATTACAACACATCATGTCCGTGGCGTTTACAACAGACAGTGCAATATGACCCGCAATACAAAGCGCAAGCCCAACATAACGGGCCTGACAAATACGTCGCAGCAACCAGAGGCCGCAATGTCACAAAACTGGAAAGAGGCCCAGGTCATCCTCCAGTACCAGGAGGCGCGACCTCAACAACCCCACTCACCATCACGGCACTGTTCGGTCACTATTGCACATACAAAATGATGTGCGGCGGTGGAAGCAGCTTCGATATCATGTACCAACAGTGCTTTGACCAGCTTGACGATGAAGGAAAAGCGCGCCTACAACTAGACGCACCCATTGCAGGTTTCTTTAATGAAGTTATTCACCCCATCAGATAGTTTGACTTTACAGTCAAACTTGACGACGGGACCCATACCCGCTCCGAGGTTTGCACGTTCCACGTCATTCCAGCCTACTCATCATATGACATCTTGCTCGGAAGACAAGAACTCGCAAACTTTAACAGCACTGCATCGAGTCTCCACCAAATTATAGGTTTTCCAACAACCACAAGGATCGCATACATCAGAGGCAACCAAGAATGCCTCATGACCACCGAACCAGCGGCCGCCACGCATCGACTACGTCAGCTGCCGCAGAAGATGAACAATGGGTACTCAACCCAGCCTTCCCCGAACAAACCATCACTCTAGGATCGACTCTGACCCCCAGGTACGCGTACATCTTAAACAACTGCTAGTAACAAACAAAGATATCTTCGTCTGGCATCTGACATGATCGGCGTCCCAAAAGACATAGCAGAGCATCGACTGAACACCTACAAAGACGCTCGCCCGGTCGCTCAGAAAAAACGCCGTTGGGCCCGGACACAGTCAAAGCCATGAACGAGCAAGTCGATGACTTACTCGAAGCAGGCATCATTCGAAGATGCAACCACCAAACATGGGTAGCCAACCCTGTTATGGTCCTAAAAAAGAACGGATCGTGGCGCATGTGCGTCGACTACAAGGATCTCAACAAAGCATGCCCAAAGGACCACTACCCCCTGCCAGAAATAGACCTGAAGGTTGACTCTCTAATGTCATTCAAATTCAAGTGTTTCCTCGACGCTTACCGAAGATACCACCAAATACAAATGGCCTATGAAGACGAAGATAATACCGCCTTTAGGACCGATATAGGGGTTTACTGCTACATCAAAATTCCCTTCGGCCTAAAGTACGCAGGCGCTACCTATCAGCGTCTGATGGACCAAGCTTTCATAAACCAGATCATCGTCAATCTCGAAGTCTGCGTCGACGATCTGGTCATAAAAAGCACCCAAGAAGACACCATGCTACTGGATATACAACGCACCTTTGAACAGCTACACGACATCAAGATGAAACTAAATCTGGGCAAATGCTCTTTCGGAGCCGAAGAAGGGAAATTTCTGGGCGTCATTGTCACCAATGGCGGCTTCAAGCCAAACCCGGAGAAAGTCCAGGCTATCCAGCGCATGCCGTCACCCAACTCAATCAAGGATGTTCAGACACTCATGGGGCGCCTAGTCGCCCTCAGCCGTTTCTTATCAAATTATGCATCCAAGTCTTTTCCCTTTGTTCATACACTGCGCAATGTACTGAAAAAGACACAGTTCCGCTGAACTCCAGAAGCGGAAGTGGCTTTCCGTGAATTGAAACAATGTTTGACTTATTTACCAACCTTAACCGCACCTCTACCAGAAGAACCTTTGACGCTATACCTATCCGCCTCGGACACGGCCATAGGCGTAGTACTCCTGGTAGAGCGCAACAAAATCCAAACACCAATATATTACATCAGTCGTACCTTGGCAGACGCAGAAACCAGATACTCCACGATGGAAAAACTGGTCCTAGCACTCGTACATGCATCAAGACGTCTCCGGCGATACTTTCAAGGATACCCAATCAACGTCCTAACAGACTATAGAATCAACACCGTGCTTTCAAAACCAGAATTATCTGGCCGCCTAGCGAAATGGGCGATCGAACTAGGCGCTCACACCATCATATACAATCCAAGACCGGCGATCAAAGGACAGGTTCTCACAAACTTCATCGCCGAAATTCGAGCAAAAAAAATACAACAATGCCAAAGCGAACAGGACCCGAAACCCATCCCAGACTCCCGCGTCACATGGTCGCTGTTCACGGACGGAGCCTCTAACGATCAGGGTACAAGCGCAGGTTTGCGACTCGTCAGCCCTGATAACACAGAATTCACATACGTCATCCGCCATGAGTTCCCAAGCACAAACAACAAAGCCGAGTACGAAGCGTTCCTCGCAGGACCGCGTCTAGCAGACAAAATGGGAGCAAGACACCTCAACGTCCATGTTGATTTGCTGCTCATAGCAGGTCACATGAACGGCATCTACGACGCTAAAGACCCGGTTATGGCACAATACATCGACCAAGCCAAGTTCCTTGCTAAAAAAATTCACAACCAGCACACTCGTCCACATCAACCGTAGTGGAAACAAAGAAGCAGACGCTCTTAGCAAAATGGCATCCACAGTTTGGCCACATATGGCCAAAGAGGTACGCATCGAAACTCTGGCTCAACCATTAGTACCACTTAGACAAGTTAACATAACACAAATAGGCGCCAGGTCATGGATGACCCCTATCCAGGCATACCTAGCAACCGGCACCCTACCGCCCCAAAAAGCGGAAGCCCGAAAGTTTCAGTACAAATCCGAGCATTACCAACTCATGAATGGTGTTTTGTACCGACGCTCATACCTAGGCCCCCTTTTAAGATGCGTGGACTCCGCAAATGCCTCATCCCTCATCAAGGAAATCCATGAAGGCATATGCGGCATACACGCAGGCCCAAGGATGGTCATCACCAAAATCATGAACACCGGATACTACTGGCCAAGAATGCACCAGGACGTCGTAAAAACCTTGCGCACCTTCTTCAACTGTCAGCAGCATGCGCCCAACACCTTGCGTCCGAAAAACGACTTGGTCCGAGTCACAGCAGCCTAGCCATTTCAAAAGTGGGCCATCGATCTTGTCGGCCCATTCCCAATGGCCCCCGGAAAAGTAAAATACCTAATTGTCGCCGTCTTGGTTTTAAAAAGCGCGAAGCACACTAAAGCGACGAGGTCCAAAACCGAGGCACAAAGCGCAAAGCACAAAAGCGGTGGGATTTTCGTACGCGAAGCGCAAGACGATTATATAATTTTTTTTATATATGCTATTGGTTTTTAGCATCATTTACCGAAAATATAGATACAAATAAGGTTTATACATGATTTAACAACCGTTTTAGCTACATGTATAACAATTTTAAGCATAAAAACACCTCCCGTACAAAAAGCGCGCGCCTCAGGGGATTTTTTTGGCAAAAAATCGCGCTTTTTCTGCGCTTCTTGTACAAGGTGCGCCTAGGGTTACATAAGGCGCAGATCCTGGCGCCTCAGTGCGCCTCGCGCTTAAGCGCGCTCGAGGCGCGCTTTTTAAAACACAGGTCGCCGTCAACTATTTCACAAAATGGGTCGAAGCCAAGCCTTTGGCAACAATCAATGCGGAGCACGTCAAAAAATTCATCTGGGAATTTATCATCTGCCGCTTTGGGTTACCCATGAAAATCGTCACGGACAACGGCACCCAGTTTGCCGATAACAAAATCAGGGCATGGTTAACACAAATGGGCATCAACCAGATCTTCACGTCCGTAGCTCATCCCCAGGGAAACGAACAAGTAGAATGCATCAACAGATCACTGGTTGAAGGAATCAAGACACGACTAGGCTCAAAACGAACAGGCTGGGTCGACGAACTCCCGCTTGTCTTATGGGCGCACCGTACCCTAACAAATACTAGCACGGGTGAAACACCGTTCAGCCTAACTTATGGCTCTGAAGCTGTAATCCCTGCCGAGATAAGCTTTCCATCACCGAGAGTCCTCAGCGCTACGCAAACAGACAACGACAGAGAACTGCGCCTCAACTTAGATCTCTTAGACGAAAGACGAGAAACAGTTGCGATACGCGTAGCAAATTACAAGAAACAGCTTGAGCACTACTACAATTCCAAAGTTAAAGCATGCGCATTCGACATCTGGGACTACATCCTAAGGGACAATTAGGCGTCTCACTCTGAGCGCCGAGGAAAATTGACACCTAACTGGGAGGGTCCCTACAAGGTTCAACAAGTACTAGGAAAAGGGGCATACACATTGAAAAGACTTGACGGCACGCCCAATATGAAGTTAATTAACTCTTCATATCGGACGCCCACTTGCCTTCTAAGCATGACTCCTTCACGCCGGACGCCCACTTGCCTTCTAAGCGTGACTTCTTCATGTTGGACGCAATACGGCCGCCCATTATGAAGTTAATTAACTCTTCATGTCGGACGCCCACTTGCCTTCTAAGCGTGACTTCTTCATGTTAGACGCAATACGACCGCCCAATATGAAGTTAATTAACTCTTCATATCGGACGCCCACTTGCCTTCTAAGCATGACTCCTTCACACCAGACGCAATACGGCCGCCCAATATGAAGTTAATTAACTCTTCATATCGGACGCCCACTTGCCTTCTAAGCGTGACTTCTTCATGTTGGACGCAATACGGCAGCCCAATATGAAGTTAATTAACTCTTCATATCAGACGCCCACTTGCCTTCTAAGCGTGACTTCTTCATGTTAGACGCAACATGGCCGCCCAATACGAAGTTAATTAACCCTTCGTATCGGACACCACCTTTCCTTCTAAACCAGGAGGTCCATATAGACTCCTCATCTCAATAAGAACCCTAAACTACAAAATTCAAGACAAGTACGAGCGAAACAAAGGCTTCACTTTCATTCAAACAAAGATATATGTACAAAGTTCTACAAAAGATCACAACTACATAAACCCTACTGAGGATGCTCATGGGCCGTCCCCGAGCTACTCAAACCACCCGCCTTGGCAGCCTCAGCAGCGGCCTTGTCAGACTTCTCGCGCCCTATGCGATTAGACTCCTGCACCCAGCGCCTAAACTGTCCAATAGGATCTTCATCCGCCAAACACTTGCCGACCATCTGTAAAACTGGGAACTGCATCTGCTCCAACTTTTTTAGTTGATCCAGCAGCGCATCTTCCGTATTAATGTCCTGAAAAGGCACATCCTCAACAGAAGCTCCATCCTTGGCCACCAAGTAACCTTCTAACCAACCTGCGCGCAAACCTGCAACACGCACAGATTCCACTATCTCCACAACCTGGTTGCCCATCTTCGGCTCATTCCAGCACCGGTTAAAGATCTGCAATAAAGACAAAGTTATAAGGTACACAAACTTCAAAATACAAAGAAACAAAAATAACAAGGACAGAAGTTTACGGCGACCACGCCATCAGACATCATCCATAAGGCCTTCTCATCTCAAGCCTTCTTCATCTCCAACAAAGCGGCCTCCTCAACAACCCAAGCTTCTTTCTCTTTCAACAGGGCACCAATATGTCCTTCTAGCTCAGACACTCGAGCAGTCACCCGCACCACATCATCATCTTTACCCTTCAAATCGTTAAGGGCGGTGACATACTTCGAGGACAGATCCTCCAACTCTTTAACCTTGGCCGCCTCCACCTTCTTCTGCTCGGCTAATTCAGCTTCAGCTTTCTGCACCGCCAGTTGGCGGCGCTTAAGCTCCTTGTTAACTGTCGCAGAAAATTGTTCCCAGATCTTCTGCTTCGCGGCCGCGTCCACATCCTTCTGACGCAAATCCGAACCCAGCTTCCGGATCTGCTCTACCAGCCGCACCCTTGCGGTCTCAAACACCCCATTTTCACGGGCCAACCGATCTGACTCCTGACTAACAGTCGCCTGTTCATCAAGGAACTTATCTTCCCCACGACGCAGACCATACAAATTGCCCAAGGCCTGCGTCAGATTACTGCATAACTCCGAAAACAATGTACCACGATCTTGGCTACGTTGACGATGACGCTCCGCGGGTGGGAGCGCATAATCTACAAATTACTCAGCCACGAAGGGGCTGAGGAATTGGCAACTTTCGGTTATACGCTAGTTAGGCGCATAAACCGGAGCATCCAACCAAAAAGCAGGAGCACTGGACGACGCTCCACCACCTTCAACCTTCTTCAATTGTGGCCCAACAACGCCACCTTCTCCATCCCCAACAGTCGACATATCCAGAACGTCCCTTTCATCCATATCAACTATCAATGGCTCCGTCTGCGAGCCAACACCACTCTGACCAACCACGCCCTTCGCCTGCTCCTTCTTGATAGTCACCAAGGCCTCATGTTGCTTCAACAACTCTTGCTGATGCAGCTCCGCCAACTCCTTCTCCTTCATCACCGAGAAACCTGGCGAGCCTCCTCCTCCTCCAGCTTACGCGTAGCTTCCAACTCCTGCGCAACCTTCTCTTCTAAAAGGCGAGCTTCAGCCTTGTTCTTCTCCTCATCCTGAAGCTTCTTTTTTCTTTCCTCTTGAAGTTGTTTTTTCGAAGGAGGAACAGAGCCTACAGTAAACAAATAGTCGCAATTATCACTCTACAAATATTCTACAAAAAGCAAAGACACTAGGACTCACCGCTAATCTTCCTCAACGCCTTCTTGTAAAAGGGCTCACGAACCGGCAGAGGATCAAGGTCCAGACTCACACCAACAGGCAGCTCCTGATTACCACCACCCGTCGCCGCTTTTTTCAGAGACAGACACTCGGGTGCATCCTGCTGCGCAATCTTCAAAAACTTGCGCTTGTTACCTACAACAATATATCAAAATACCCAATTAGAAAACAAACGCAAAATTCAAAAATAAGTAAGGGGAAAACACAACAAATGCTTACCTTCACCGGTCGCTCCCTCAGCAGTACCAGTCCCACTACTTGAACCCCCACCTTGGGGCGTGGTCGCTGAAGCACTGGATTCACCACCTACAAAGAGACGCGCACGAGGGATTAGATTAGATGATGGTCCACTAGACTCATCATCAGAAAGAAAAACATAGTCAACCCCCGCCGCCGTACGCGCACACAGTGGCTCGGGGTTAACCAGGAAACCAACTTCAAGAAGGTTCTGAGGCACACCTTCAGTCTGCGCGGGGATCAGAAAGTTGACATTCAACTGCTCAATACGGGAAACCCCTCCCTCTGGGACCGCAACAAAAGTCGTGCGAGACGCATGCGCAGCAAACAACTCGAACAAACGCTCACCTACGAAAGAGACACATATATCAATACACATGGTGGGCGAAATAAACAAAATAAAAATTATATGGACTTACCTTCAACTAACTGCGGCCCTTCATCGCCAATCGGAGCTACCTCGCATCATTCCCTAACCCCCAGGCGGCTAATCCCAAGCAAGCGAAGGACACCTTCATCCAACTTCTCCAAATCATCCAAACGGGTCGGATGAGCAGACAAGGTTTGGAACCACCCCTCTTCCTAAAAGTCCTTCACCACTTCAAAGGACGGCGGCTTCTGTCTAGCACGAAGCTCCAACCACGCCATATCAGCTGCAATCGCCTCCTTCTTCAAAAAGAAGAAACACTTATTCCAATCTCGAAGAGTCTTCGGCGAGCTCTTCGGAATTACCAAACTAATCGCTTTCGGCCTCTCGGTGAATGATACCCAACCCGTCTCCTTAACCTCAAGTTTGTAAAAAACGTTGAAGTACTCAAACTCCGGCTCCATCCTCAACGATCGACAGGTAGCCTCAAAATGCTTTACTCTCATCACCCCAAAGGGGCTCATCTGAGAGATATGTACGCCATACCGTTGTAGCACGGAAATCAAGAATTTCGATGCCGGTAGCCGGAACAACCCCTTCACAAAATAGGCTTCGTACAAGCAGATCTTGTCATCTGGGTAGTCAATCGGCGTCTGCCCCTTCTCCGGCAACTCCAGCTGCCACTCCCGGAGAATATTATACTTATGGTCCAAGGTACGATACTTGTCCTTGGACCAACTGATCTGAGTGTCCTTCATGGCTAGCTCTGCCTTTTTATCTTCCGACGACATTCTTTGAGTACAAGGTAGCAAACAAACGGAAGGAAGAAAAGAAATTTTTCTCAGACGTTTTTTCACCGGAATACTAAAAGAAATTCGCGGAGAAAACAAAGTTTTTAAGAAGGTAGAAAGGATAAACGAAGGGAGAACTCCTATTTATAGTCATCGCATTAAATGCAAGGGTAGAGAAAATAATCATCACGGGCACGTTTTTTAGGCGGAGGTCCAATCATCAGACGACGCGTCAGGAGGCCCACGTGACAGAACGGCTCACGCGCCGCTCGTGTCTCACTCGCCTGACGGTTACTATACCACCCAGCTGTCACATGGCACCGATGATCGACACGTGTATGCCCACGTTCAAACACACCACCACCACCTGTCCACACGCCACAGATGCACGACACGTGGCAGCCTACTAACTTACCAGCCACAGTAACTGTCAAACACGTTCTCCAAAGCAGGTATACCAACCGTCAGACACGTCTCTTCATATCCAAACATTCCCGCCTTTAATTCACACAGAATTCAAAAAGACAAATTAAATGCTCAATAACTACACTCATACAGGCGTGGGATACGACAAGAAACATCCTTTTATTCACATCTTTGCTATGCGCTATCAGGCCCAACGCCTTCTCAGGCCTCACGTCTGCGCACGAAGATAAAATTCCAGGTTTTCTTATACTCACATCTTTGCCATGCGCTATCAGGCCCGACGCCTTCTCAGGCCTCACGCTTGCGCACAAAGATAAAACTCCAAATTTTCTTATATTTACATCTTTGCCTTGCGCTATCAGGCCTGACGCCTTCTCAGGACTCACGCCTGCGCAGGAAGATAAAATTCCAGGTTTTCTTTCATTCGCATCTTTACCATGCGCTATCATACTTGACGGCTTTACACATGGACAATTAGCCTTCTTCATCTTGCTTCATGCTTTACACATGAAGAATGAATCTCCTTCATTTTTGTTTGCCTGGACCGATTATCACGTCCCGCAACAAACACTTATTCCGTCATACGCCCACAACTTGATCACTGTGCGCGCACCAGTTGACGAGGTTATACAAAAACATGTACACTTTGTTACATGAAAACCCAGTGACGACTGGATGTACCTCAAAGTACACATGAGAATTCAAAACATAAGTCCAACACTCCCTTGTCAGAGCAACATGAAAGCACTGGACTAGGGGGACTTGAAGGGATATGGTACCAAAACATCCATATCACAAACATACTCTGCCCGTTTTACGTCGGCGGAATATCCAGCGTCCATTGTCACTCACCCGCCCGTTTTACGTCGGCGGAATATCTAGCGTCCGGCGTCTACTCACCCACCCGTTTTACGTCAGCGGGGCGGACACAATACGAAGCTTCCTCAGCAAGTTAGACAAAGATGCTTTATGGGGCAGCCTCGAGATACACACTCCTGCCCCAGGCAACTGTTCCTGACGCTACAGGCTGCCCGTCAGAGTTCCCGACCAATCAAAGGCTGCCCACAGTCTGACACACAGAAAGAACGATGACGTGGCGGCCTCCGAGCCAAGATATCTCTCTGACAAAAGACTTTCTCAACCCTTCAACTAGTCTCGGTGATGAGCCGGTCGTCACGGGTCATGCAAAACCTAGTTAACCTAGGTAGCTAGGGTAAGTAGGGTATCGAATCCAGAGGAGCGTGTGGTTAGTGGATAATATTTAGTTGATTAAACAGCGGTGCTTATGAAGAGACTAAATTAATTATGAAGATTGCAGTTTATTATTTAAGAGTTTGATTGAAAAGTTGTTGTTTATTATACTAAGAATTGAATTGAAATTATAAGAATAAAAAAATAATAATAATTGTAAACAATGGGATTAAAAAGATTACACTAGGGATTCAACAATTGAATACTAGGATTTCAACAATTGGGTAAACAATAATAATGTGATTGGTGTTAACGGAGTTATTGTTCAATAGGCTTAGGTATCAAGTTTTATCAATATTAAAGATAGATTAAACTATACTTAATTACCTAGAACATACAATCCTATGTTTGTGTTAAAACAAGGAATCATGCTCATCTCATTAGAAATTGGCACAAGATAAATTAACTAAAATGAATTTAGCATAAGATTAATCACAATTCAACACATTTAATTCAAACACACAAAAACATAAACAAAGGTTTAAGAATAATGCCCAATGTGTTTTAACCCTAGATATCAAAAGCCTACATCCTCAGTGTAATACAAAGGGATTAACCACTCATGGCCATCAAGCTTGCTTTTTCAAATATTGGATCTTTAATCCTCTTATCCCTCTTGTGGTGCGACCTCTGGCTGCTCCTCTACAAGAAATATGCGATCTCCACCTTTCGTCGCCTCCTTTGTCCTAAATATAAATTGTCGCCGTCACAAAAGAATAATATGTTAAAACCAAAACCCTCCAATTCATGGGCTTGTGACCTTGTGTCCGTTTTCCATTCTTTTCTTTCTAAGTATTATTATTATTATTATTATTATTATTATTATTATTATTATTATTATTATTATTATTATTATTATTATTATTATTATAGTATTATAAATGGTATTGTGACCCCGTGCTCTCGACTCGGGTGTTCGGATCTTGAATATAATTTGTACAGTTTTAGCCCCGCTCCATGCGATCACCTACCAAAAATATAAAATAAATAAATTAATAGTAAAAACAACCAAAAAGTAATAAAATATATATAATACTAAAATAATATAGTACAGACCTAAGACTAATAAAAATACTATTTAAACGACTCAAAAATATACAAAACTAGCAAATAAACATGATGTCTGCAACCGCGCATCACTCGGGTTTCAAGAAAGAGGATGATTACCCACCGCCCGTCGCAGCCAGTAGGCAGACGCCAGGTGTCCGCCGCCCACCAGCGTCCACTCAACGGACGCCACAAGTGCTTTCGTCGGGACGGTAACATCCCCCCTTTACTCCCTCTTTTTACCAAACCCACTTGCACCATTGAGCTTAGGGACTTGGGCCGGAAACTTAGAGACACCTCTACGTGGGCCGGACCCCATTAAGGGTAGAGGATGAGCTTAGAAAGTTGCATGTCGAGGTACTACAAAAGGAGGAGCTCCTTCTCCTTTTGTTGGCATCCGATATTCATTAAAACTTTTATCAAAAGGACTACGAACTATTTCGTATCTTTTTCAACCCCTTGTTTATTATATTAACGTTTAGAGGCTCGGCTCTTCTAATCAGTAGTCTTTTAAACTCCTTGGTCTTGTCCTTAGACCAACACACTTTTATAAACATGCTTTTTTATAAAAGCCCGTAGAATCACCACCAAGATCAGCGCCTGCACGGTGATCCTGGATACGTGTTTCTTCATAGAGGAAGAACAACCGTTTGTTGTACTTTACATCGTCTTCCTAGCATCATTTTTTACTTGTTAAACCATTCATAATAAGAAAACCTAAGAAATTCAAAAAATATGCTTAGTCGGTTTTGTTGTCGGCCTTTAAAATGCTTGAAGCCTTGAAATATTGAACAATCGAAACTAGAACTTTGAATAAATTTAAAACCACCATCTAAGACTAAACAGTGTGGGGCGTGGAGGAGGGGGGAGGGTTGTGAAGCCCCTTCACGCCGCGAACAACACCACCTATGTGACATGTACGAGTTGCGGCCCCTTGGGGCTTGAAGATTTCTACCGAAGTGGGGCAAAATGTGAGGGTAAGGTGGATGGTTGTGGTTGGCTGTTAGATTACGGATGGTTGCGATTGATTGTTTGATTAAAAAAAAATAAAAATACAACCCTCCACACCACTACCACCCTGTGGTTTTTTAGGGTTGGAGGGAAATTCCACTCTGCTTATGTGACTATCATATGTCGCACCATGCATCTTTCACCCTATTGAGCACACCAAGTAGCCTAATAACACGGTAGAGTTAATTTATTAAGTAAAGAGGAACTTTTGTTTGAGGCACTACTTTCATGGAGAATCAAGATTTTGAAGTTTTTTTTTTTCTATATTTTGTAGTACAACAGAACCGAAGAATCGGTCAATTTTAGGTATTCCTCTCCAAATACTGATATGCAAAGCAAACCACGAATCGGTTATGCCAATGGTCAGTTTTATGGTAATCGTGATACTACCAAATGTCAGTTCGGTTATGATGGGTATGGAAATACGGATAACCAAAACCGACCCATTGACTTTCAGTTATCAGGCATTCTTTAACCGGCCTCGGCTTTTGTTTTGGTTTATTTTTCAGTCGATTAATTTGGTTTTCTGCTCACCCCTAGCTGCAACGCACGGGTTCCAACTAGTATATATTAAGAAAAAGGAAACAAATAACTTTACCGTATTACACATGCAACTTATATGATTAAATGTTTAATGTACATTCCCATTTGTTAACACGTATAAGTGTTAATCAAACGGTTTAGAAAGAAATGTGGTTAGAAGAAAATTAAGGAGTGTTAACTATGACCAATGGGATTGGTGGTCGTTGATAGACAAAATTTTTAGAAACACCTAAATTTAAAAGTCTTTGGTTTAAGTCCTATAGTTCAAAGAATTAAAAAAAAAAACCACCTTAAAAATAACACCGAACTAAAACTTCTTATCCACTTGTAGAAATTGTAGGATCTAACTAACCAAACACCAAACAATATCCAGAAATAATCAACAACACAAGAACAAAGAGAATAGCGACAAAACGGTGACCAAAGATCTTATTTAACCCAAACCAAAAAAATACCCCCCAAACCCTAGACTCAGCAAATCACTGAGCCTTATAAGAGATACAAAGTATCAAGAGGATCTGCTGATCATTATCAGCAGATCATAACAACAAATACACAGACAAATGAACAAGACGAAGGGAACAAACCCTAATACAAGACTGAAAGAGACGAGAGAGAAATAACCAGACAAACAATAACAATAATGATAAAACAAAATAATATCAAGCTTATATAGCTGCTCCAGAACCTTCCAGCCATATGCTGATCCAACGTACAGGATTAATTTGATCCAACGGCCACAAGTACACATCGAACAACCTGCCAGCTAATAAACACATAATGACCCAGGCTAATAGCAATTGACCCAGACCAAACATATAACCAACCATACTTCCACATTAATTAAGAGCCCAATAAGCTGGCCCAAAACCCTTTGAAATATAAGCCCGAACTGATAACTCCAAACGTTTCAAGTGTCCAAATTATCATTCTTATTTTTAACACCACTTTTCATAATAATTTCATTTGAAACACTTTGTCAAAAAAAAAAAAAAAAAAAAAAAAAAAAAAAGAGGCTTCTTATCCACTTTTCTCAGTAATTTCATTTCAAACACTTTGTCAATTTAACATCCATGATCTCATTTACTTTAGTTACACTTTAAAAATATAGTATTGGAGATCTTAGGGTCACGTACAAGAGACAATAAAACATTTGGTGTCTTTCCTTCCAAAACACATCAGAATATTCATTTACAACTGTCTCTTGTAATACTTTAATTGTTTCATCTGACATGGTAGCTTCATGGGTTGTAGTAGTACATGTGATACGACCGAAAGAAAAGCTTCACATGTGGACATTAAATTTTTACTATGAACATAAGTTTGACTGAATACGATAAGTACCCAAAGTTAAAAAGGTATTAGGTACCGTATGAGAAACTATATACCCACATGCTCATATGAACGAGGAGCGGCAGATGTCGACATTTTTTTCATGGGGTCATTGAATTTTTAGGTCGGTCGTGTAACACTAAATATTAAAAAAAAAAAAAAAAAAAAAAAAAAAAAAACCCAATCCGGTTTGCGTTGGGTTGGGTTACATAATTAATTAAATGAAGAGCAAAATTAAATTTCAGGTAGTGTAATAAACATATGCTAATTTTCATTAGAAGAGAAATACAATATCGTCACAGTTGCTTTATATGGGTTTCAATTTTTTTTTAAAACATAGCTGATACGTAATCTTGAGAAACACTCCTAAGCAATAACTTTGCAATATAAAAAAAATACAATCATCGTTCAAATTAGCAAGTCGGACTTTACATGCTTCATTGCAGAAAAGTATCTCTTAATGCTTGTTGCAATAGGTAAAATGAGAGCTGACTTAGATTTATATATAATGAGGGAAATTATTATCACAAAACATTTATACAAAATAATAATCTAAATCTAGTAAGATGATAAATAGTTAAGCAATATATAATAACAAAAACCTAACCAAAATCTAATATATAATACTAATTTTTTAATTTAATTAGGAATCAACGGCAAATAAATATAATCTATATCTATACTACTATATAATAGGTTCTGGATGAGCAAGATAGTAATTTTCATTTAATTTTAAAACACATAAAAACATTGTTTTTGCATTTGGTACAAGTGTTAATGCATAAATAATTTCTCATTTACAATATTGTCCCTCTACATTTTAGCATTTAATAATGTAGTGTAATAAATAACAAATGATAATGTTGTGTTATTACATCTAGCATTTATATTTATAATGCAATAGTATTTTATAAAAGCTTGTAAAAAACTTATTAGCTTATACTAAAAATAATACATAAAAATTTGATTAACATATTCAAACTCAAATAAAAAAAATAGGCATTGTCCCATTCGTGACTGACCAGGTCATTAGAAAAACCAAAATAATTGTCAAACAAGAATACATGATGACTTTTAGTTTAAGAGTACAACAATTAAATAACTTATTAACTTATACTAAAAATAATGCATAAAATTTGACTAACATATTCAAGCTCAAATAAAAGAGATAGGCATCGTCTCATTCGTGACTGACTCGGTCATTAGCAGAACCAAAATAATTGTCACAAAAGAATACATGATGACTTTTAGTTTAAAAGTTATTGTAAATATAATAAAAGTTTACAGTTAAAAACTACAATCAGACAAACGTTGTGTTAATCAAGAGCAACCTCGTGGTTTTTTTGATCAAATGTCATGGTTTCTTTGATCCGCGCATACAACACAAATTTCTCCTTCACATCTATGAGTGTCATTAGAAGAAGCAATCGTCAACATGAGAAATGACATATATACGTTCGGAGCATATTCGGGATGACAAATCCATCCCACACGTCATTCTTTATTTTTTATGGCTTCATTTTTAGTATTTAGCTACTTTTTTTTCAGAGATTGAAATCTTGTCTTCTGATTCAAGTTTTCAGTATTCTCCCGCATTATTTTTTATTCGTGCTTTCAATATCAAAGGACTTCCACCAATATAATTGTCACACAAAAATACATGATGACTTTTAGTTTAAAAATATTATATATGTAATAAAAGTTTACGGGTGCAGCCCCGCCGTAACACGCCGGTTCCTGCTAGTAAGTTAATAACTAAGATAAAATAAATGCTCATTAATCGATTAAATAATAATAACTATTGCTTTTCATGCATATTTGGACTCACATAACTCAATTTTAAGTTGAAACTGATTAGTGCATATTGTTCTGTTCACTAAGTTCTACTTGTATATATAAACAAGATCTTTGGTAAAACATCGACTAGGTCGTATAATTTGATACATATAATTAATAATTCCTTTGTGTAAGTTTGGCATCGCTATGAGCCCAACTAAAACAAGAGCATTTTGGGCCTAGCATATCTGCCCCAAAACTTTGGTTTGTATTGGATTATACATAAGTATGTAAATTAATCAGTGGGTTGGTTTCGATCTTTTGGAACACTTTTATGAAACCATATAAATATTAGAGATGCGTCAAATTCTCAATGTTATTTATTGTATATTTTGAATATGTTTCTATGTCATAGTCATAGATAAAGTCTTGGTCAAGGTCATAGTCAAAGTTGTTATTACTATTTAATATTTGTAGGTTATGTCTTTCTTCATTGTATATATATCATGTATGAATTATGAATAAAATGTGGTTGATCATTCTCTTATATGGTATCAGAGCATTCTTGCTCTAACGAGTACCGATCCCTCTCTTCTTGAAACAATGTCTTATTTTTCTTAATCCAAGCCACAAGTTCCATGCCAACTTTCAACCCCATCTTCTACTTTGCTTCAAAACACTCATGCCTTTCAATACCTTAGCCACTTATGTGCTTCTTACATCTTCTACTATATCGTGATCACCACCATCCCTAAATTTCTTTAAAACATCCCCTACTATTTCCTTTAATCGTCTCTTCAACATCTTCAAAACTCACATCTACCATTATCTTCAAATAGATTACCCACCCCTACCTTAAATAATGATTCTCCTTATTTTCACCTTTTCCATATCTATCCAAACTATGAAAAACTTTATAGTTTCGGTTCCTTATCATACCCTTGGTTATGACCATACTCTAAACATAAACTTGAGTCTCGGTCAAAACCATGCATTTTTATTGGCTACTCATCCTCTCAAAGTACTTTCCATCTCCTTGATCCCCACACTCATCGGATCTACACTTCCTGTCATGTCCACTTTCTTGAACATATTTTTCCCTATGAATCTCTTTCTCAAATCTTTACTTCCATCTCACCCTCACCCGACACTTTGTTACTCTTTCAAAATTCCTACATAACTTATTCTCTTTCTACCTGGTTTTGCAAAACCTAAAATCTTTTTTTTTTGTGCCACAACCATTGTGTTCCGGACAAACTGTATCTCTAATCTTCTATCACCTATTTCGTTTACCCTCTGATCATTCTTCTCTATTTCTCTTTTATGGCTTTTAACCATATCTATTTCATCCATATAAGAGATGCACCAAATTTTCAATGATTCATGTTTTTCAGCTGCAATATTAAAAAAACACAAAATGTATTTTCTCTTGATTCATCTGCTTAATCAACTTCTTCTCTTGCTCAAACAACAACATCATCTACTTCTATACACGATTGGAATCTGATCTTTCTTTACATCTTCAACTTCATCAAGTTCTTCTCTTACTCAAGCAACAACATCATCTACTTCTATACAAGATTGGACTTATTCCAAGGTCGTCCATCTTGCAGGGGCATATTAGAGATGCACCAAATTCTCAATGTTATTTATTGTATATTTTGAATATGTATTTCCATGTCATAGTCATAGACAAAGTCTTGGTCAAGGTCATAGTCAAAGTTGTTATTACTATTTAATATTTGTAGGTTATGTCTTTCTTCATTGTATATATATCATGTATGAATTATGAATAAAATGTGGTTGATCATTCTCTTATAATAAAAACTAAAATAATAACAGTTTATAAAAATGTGTAAATTTACACTATTAAGTAAAAAGTAGGACCTCTCGGCTCTCAAAGAGCTTCGCCCTGCTTATGCTTAGTAACTTAAATAACAACAATGCTAATTAAACAATAGTAAAATGTTGTTTATAACTTGATTAGAATGGGAGTTTTGCTAATGTGGGGCTAGCCCACTTTATAGAGTCATATGCCTCTTAGGTTCCGGTTCAAACTAGAGCTGGGCAAATGGTACCGGTATTGAACCGAATTCTGGTACCGAATCATTTTCGGTACCGAATCGGTCCCACTTTTTCCGTTTTTGGTACCGGTACAAGGTTGTACCGGCAAATACCGACTTTTACATGCAAATATTAGTATCGTATCGTACTGGTTGTTTCTGGTACCTGTACCAGCAGCCATTTTTAGGCATTTTCGATACCGGTATTTTTGATACTGGTACCGGTCTGGAACAGTACCGTTAAAGGCTCATCCCTAGTTCAAACTTTGGCAATTGAGAAATTTAAATTTATTGGTGTAAAGTTGAATAAGAGTAACATTTGCATTTCAAAAAAGGAACGCAAGATTTCAATTTATTGGTGTAAAGTTGGATAAGAGTAACAATTACAACGTCACCAGGTGTGTTTATACACAACTAAAAACTGAAGGAACAATTCAACCCGAAGCAAATTCTTTGGTTTGATCAATTTGAGATTTGTACGGTTTGATTGACGATATGAAAATTTGGGTTTAACAGTTGGATTTTGCAACCAACAATGTAAACCTAACCTAACCTAACACACCTTTACTATTTGTTTTTATCACTTGATGCACACTTATAACATTTAGGTGTTCAAGGCCTAGCTCATTCATTTTGATGAAAAGTATAAGTCGAAGCGTTAACTGGCAACTGGAAACTGGAAACTACAAACCAAACCAGCTGAATTGGGTGGGTTAGACGGTCAACCAATTCTAGCGTTTTGACTATTTGAACTTTTTTTCTTCAAAAATTAGTAATTTATATTAAAGTTATTAAAATGATGAAGACGATTCATATAAATGGTACATATACGTAACTATGTACTTATAAAATAAAAATGAAAAGCAAAACGATTAGTGTCAAGTTCCAAGCTATAGACAATACTACCAAGCCAATAAAGCCAAATCATATTATAAACCTCAAACTAACCTAACTGATGACCTTGTTTCAGTTTGGTTAATGACTCACTGAAATATTTATGAGCCATCTTATCAATAGATAAAAACAAACAAACTAATGTTATTTAAAGTAATGGTTAAATAAACAACATAAACCTTTTAAAGTTTAAACCACCAAACCAAACTGTTTTAGTCAATCAACCTAGCCGATTGTTATGGGCTAACACCCTTGCCATGGTGGCCTTCCACCACCGTTAAACACTGCCCCTAGGGGCGTTACCGGTGATGAAATGTGCTACATCCATGCTAACGCGGGAATGCGACGAACCAAAAACTATCATGGAAATGTCTCAAATAAGCAAGTTTTTCATGGAATCAAGTCCTCAATGCAAGTATCTACTAAGTCTAAATCCAAGTTATCTCAATTGCATCCCCTCATTCATTCCACTACCCTATCCAAACAGACCGTAATTGTCGTTTGATATCACCCAATGCGACACATGTTCTCTGTACTACGCTCATCGCCTCACCGCCCTCAACTTAAGCCTCGTCCTCAGAAACTCGGACCTCAATGTCATCATGAGACAGTTTGACCTTCGTTGTCATCCGACAACAAATATATTGAAGGAAATGTTGACTAGTTTTGACTGTATGTAATGGAAAACATAATAATAATAGTAATACCTGATAGATCCATGAGACCTGCTACTGATGTCGCAAGAGACTTGAGGTTGACATGCTTGTCAGTGGATTCGGGTTTCCTTTAAGGTATGTAGTTCTGATGGTTTATGTGTTCTTAAGTTATGAACACATTGAGAGAGAGGGAGAGAGAGAGATAGGGGACTGCTAATGGTGTTATGTTGTTATGATTGTGTGTCAACCCTAATCTCATAATAATCTCTCTATTTATACATATCCATGGGACACCCTAATAAGGCCCATCTAATGATAGTCCGCCCATCAAAGACATATCTATTATTGGGCTTAGGATAATATTAATAATTGATCATCATAATATAAATGATTATAATGGCTATCAATAAATATACAAATGTTACGTATATTTATTCCAGCATTCTCCCACTTAGCCGAGTAATCATTTATTATAAGTATTACGTAAGTCTGCAGAGATTAATACTCATTTTAGTTCTAAACCCAAAATGTAGCAGAGAAATACAGCCGTTAAGTCTTTATTCGACTTAGGACCCCCATTAATCATACTACACCCAAATTTAAAACTTAACATTAGGATCAATTAACGTTATGCCCTTAGTAGATTTGTTATATTATTGTCTTTATGCCATTATGCTAGCTTAGCATATTAATAGACAAACAAATCATAATGAGAAAAATTAATCATTAGTCATTAGTCATAAGTCATTCATAGTACGATATGCAGTTGTACATGGTCATTAGTAAAACCTGTTTCTCTTAGTTGGCCCTTAGTGAGACTTTATGGATAATAGACCTTTAGTTATTGGATCCATAAGCATATCATGAATGCATTCGATACAAAAATCTGATTTCCTCTATTTGTTCTTAACATAAGCGAACAACAATTTCGTATCGAACTCTAATGCAGCTCCTCTCAAACTGTTACTGTTCGAGAAATTAAGGCAACTGACTTTATCACAGTAAGTCTTCAACTTAGTATTTATATGGAGTTACTAAGTTATGAGTCAACTGATAAATTTAGCAACAACATTTAATGACCATTCTGTTGTGATCAGCAACACATTATGTCATGATAACTTAGGTTGTTGTTAACAGTTCCTTATGACTCCTCCATAAGATAGTTATGTCTGCTAACATTATGATATACCCCGAAATTGACATCACTTTAGGTTCTCACTTCTTCTTTAAATTATAGTCTCTTGTTTTTTAAAGATATTGTAATGTTCCATTATATGCTTTCATCAATCTAGATGAGTCTAGTATCAAGCAATACGAACAATATCATAAACAAGCATAGACTTAAATTTACATAAGTCTTTTAATTAATCAAACATAAGGTGATAATCTCAAATTATCCTATTATCCTCTAAAGAGAGCAATGTTGTATGTTACATACTTAAGGACCCGCTTAGAGTAAAACTTATGGGATGAAACTAATATCCCGTTGGGTCTATCTCGGTATATTTTGATTCCTATCACGTAAGAGGAATCCCCGATGTTCATCATGTCAAAATTATGCATGAACAATACTTTGACTTAGGTAACATATACTTGTCAAGAGAAACGTCATCTATGTAAGGACAAGTTTTCATTAGTTACTCCTACTCATCTTGAGGTAGGTTCTTTAATCCACTTAGTTCTTGATGAAGAGTAATTTCATTATGATTCCAACACATTTTATGCTTGCATCAACCCATACATGGATCTTATTGACTTACAGACTAAGTGTTATTACCCTTCAGTTTAGAACTTCCAGGTTGCTTAATGAACATGTAGGTCATCGCTATGGAAGGTTGTTTTAATGTCCATCTAATGTGGCTCTTAGTTATTATGAGCTACTAGGACGGTAATGATCCCAAAGAAATCTTTTGTAATACAGATAAAAAGATTCTTTGATAATCTAATCCCTCCTTGAGTATAATCTTTTACAATCAATCTTATCTTACAACGTTCTCATTCGGATCTGGTTTAATTATGAATACATTTAGGTTATTCAACCAAATCCCAAATGTTATTCTGAATTATGGAATGAGTTATGCTAATAATAGCTTTATTCCATTTAGAAGATTGTTTGATACTAATGATTTAATTAGCAGAGGTAGGATCAGTAAACTTTCCAAACATCCATTTTTTTGTGTTAGTCAGGAAGGTTACATTGTCACACCCTCAAATTCCACATGCGGGGTTTTACCGCGAGGCGCGTGACACACCAGGATCTCAGTCAACGATCACAATAAACATACAACAAACATGCATTCATATATATTTTTAAAACCAAAATATCATGCTTTGAGCCGTAAACCAGCAGCGGAAGCATTTCTTGTTTACAACCAAAAGACATATCATTGTTTACAAAACATTGTTTAATACGCTTCAAAATATTAGACGTTGTGCATGACTTCGTGCGCCTAGCCCATTGACTGCTACCTTAGCGACCTGAGAAAACATGCCAAAAATGTCAACATATAATGCTGGTGAGTTCACAGGTTTTCTTTTATAAAAGCGTTGTTATAAGTTTGAAAAGGGCATATCCGTTACTACTAGGTTATAAGAACGTTAGCTAGACGTTAAGTGTTTGTCTACTACTACGGTTGGGAACCCATTACTATACGTGTATAAGTTGTTGAAGCTTGCCCAGACGTTTTGGCTATAACCGATGCCTCGGCGAGCCAGTAATAAGAGACAATATGCACCCGCCCGGCCCAGCCATCGAGTGGGGTTTGTGAGGCCCAATAGATCTATCAACATTTCCCCCGTTGTGCATCCCCGCACATTCATGGTTTCCCCCTGGGACTTTCCATAAAAGCCGCATAGTATTTGTAAAGTAACCATAGTATAACATGACCTTTAGTAAGTAAGTATGTAGCATGTTTCTCCCCCGAAAGTAAAACAGTAAAAGTGGGGCTGTGACACTCACCTCGGATTGCATTACTTGGAAATAGTTAAATAATTATGCTATGATAGCCCCAAATAGCGGCGACCTATCATAAGATGTGTATAAGTATCCGGACTAATAACCCGCAGGTTAACTAGTCCCCGAATGTCCAGTCCATGACCATAAACGTTTGAAAACACCTTTGACTGTTAAACCGACCGTACCAGACAAGACTCGACATCCCATTGGTGACCCGACATCTCACGTGTTAGACAAATACAAGACATCATGCAACATATGCAATTAAACACTTAATACGCGCAAGAGTTCACCTAGTCTAGCATAATGTTCAATTAACGCATAAACAGGTCCGAACACGTGTTACTAAGCCATTGGGTGTATCCCGGGGTTCCTATCATGTTCCTAGGTGTCAAATCATGTTCCGGGATGTCAAAATACGTTTACGACAGCAGTACACGCGATTAGGAAACTTACATGCGATTAGGAAAAGTCAACTAGTGAATAGGGAGGTCAAACTGGCGAGTAGGGTGCTATTCGCCTGATGTATCAGGCGAATAGGCTGTAATCGCCGTATACATCAGGCGAGTAGAGCCCTATTCGCCCCAAGCACTGCTGTCGCGCGTTTTCGCGCGTTAAACCCTCCAAATCAGATCCGAAACATGTAAAAACACCCAATATCAAAACTAAACTATTAGCCAACCCATTCCAAGCAAAAACCCCCAATTTATCTCTGCTCTAACGGGCTCGGTGCGATTATTTCCAAAAATGGCAAAATACTAGGTTTCATTAACTATGAAATCTTTCCTTAAGTAGTAAAGAACAGATTACACCTCCTATAACTTGCAATTCATCATCCCTATGTTATATCATCATTCTAGCATGATTTCTAACCATAAACAAGCAATGAATCATATCATAACATCCTAATTCTTTAAGAATCACCCAAATGGGTCAAAATGCATACTTTCATCTAAACACTATAACAATAGCTTAAACTCATAGATAATCATCCTAACAACTCCTACACATCAGAAGTACATCAAATTCATGGAAACATTCATGTTATAATCACCAAAAATCATCATATGCATCAATACTTCACATATAGCACGTATTATGGTGTAGACTTGTTTTAGAACTCATTTCCAAGGTTTTTAAAGACTTATTCTTATCAAAATAAGGTCTGGACTTTTGGGGAACCAAAACAATAACATTACAAAGGTTTAGGATGAAGAACACACCTTGGATTTTATCAAAGAAAGGTGTATAAGCTTGGAAATGGTGAGTTTTGAAGCAAAACAAGTTCCAGAGGTGTTTCAAGGTGTGTGGGAGGCTTAGGATCAGTTAGGGTTGCACAAATGGTGTTTGGGAGTCAAGGGTTGTATTTATAGGTGTTTTGACTCGTGCACATCAGATCAGGCGAGTAGGAGAGTAGTTCAGGCGAGTAGGGCTTCTAATCGCCTATATACTGGCGATTAGAGCCCTAATCGCCATCAGGCTTCCTCTAAACGCCTATACAGGTGGCGATTAGGGCTTCAATTTGGACTAGCTACGTTGTTGAGTCTTTGGGATTCGCCTCGCATACATTCACAACACTTAGAGGATAATTCACCTTAGCCAATGTGAGTTTACATAGCCCCTTTTTCTGTTTTACATTTTGGGGTGAAACATGTTTAAACATTTTATACACTATCATTTACTCATTCTTACATTGTTGAAACTTGTGATTCAACTACACTATCATTTACTCATTCTATCATTTGACTGTAACAAAAAGACACAGTACAATCATTAACATTGATCAAGCCGCCTGTTTAGATTATAGCGCTATAGGTCTGACAAACCCATCCCCCCGCATAAATTCAGGGATGATCGATAACAGTAACAACATCTAACTAACTTGCGAGTTAGTCCTCAGTCGACACAATGTTTGATTGTACAAAGACGCATTGTTACATGTCGGACACATACTCTATCATCATACAACTGTGATTGTTGTACAAACTATTGTTATCAATTATATTCAAAAACCTATGTAATTCTCACCAACTTTTGTTGACCCAAAATATTTTCAAACTTAACATGTTTCAGGTTCTACTTGCTTGAAGATTTGAGTTAATGCTTGAAAATGTGTACATAGTATTATTCATTTTGATGTATGAATTTTTGTAGAACAATTGTATGTAAATTATTTAAATCATTTAATGAAATTTACTATTCACCATGAGCTACTGAACAATCATCAATACGTGGCATCCCGATGTTTCCGCCATCGGTTGGGGTGTTACAATAAACACATAATGCACGATAACTAACACGTTTACATCCGTTCACCAATTCCCGGGACTCGAGACTTGCGTGTGTACGTTAAACCCGGCGATTCCACGAATCACCAATCCTTGTACACATGGTTATGGACCGACTCCCGATGATCCCGCGGATCATCGTAACGACTCCCAATGATTCCCAGAATCATCGTAACGACTCGACTGACCCAGTTAAGTACGTAATATGCATGACTCGCTAAGGTAGACTTACTAGTTTAGTCAATGTTACTAACCTGAGTTTGCCGGGTGTCACATCATCCCCCTGTTAAAGAATTTTCATCCCGAAAATTGCTCAAAGCCAAAAAGGAGAGACTAAAGAGAAGAAAAATTTTCCGGTTGCCACATCATCCCCCTGTTGAAAGAAATCTCGACCCGAGATTCATTCAGCTTCAGCAGAGGCATGTCTTGATTCGAATGCGCGCTTAGGAAATAAATGCGGATACTTCGCTTTCATCTGATCTTCCCGTTCCCACGTGAACTCCAGTCCACGATTTGAGTTCCAACGAACTTTAACAATGCGGATTTTACTCCGACGAAGGCTACGGATCTTATAGTCGAGAATTTCAACCGGTTCTTCCACAATACGCAGACGATCATCCACCTTGATCTCTTCGAGAGGAACAACCAAAGATTCATCCGCCAGACACTTCTTGAGACTAGAGACATGGAAGACATTATGAACATTACTGAGTTCAGCTGGCAGATCAAGCCTGTATGCTACCGGTCCAATCCGTTCCAGAATTGCGAACGGTCCCACATACCGAGGATTCAATTTGCCCCGCTTCCCAAAACGTATAACGCCCTTCCACGGAGATACCTTCAATAAGACCATGTCGCCAACCTCAAACTCTAGAGGCTTGCGACGACGACCGGCATAGCTCTTTTGACGATCCCGAGCTACTGCCATGCGGTTACGGATTTGTACGATCTTCTCGGAAGTCTCATACACAAGCTCCGGGCCGGTGAGTTGACTCTCACCCACCTTAGCCCAACAAAGAGGAGACCGGCATTTCCGCCCGTAAAGGGCTTCGAACAGAGCCGCCTTGATGCTAGAATGGTAGCTATTGTTGTAGGAGAATTCCACCAACGGTAGATGACTCTCCCACCCCTTGCCAAAATCGATCACACATGCCCGAAGCATGTCTTCTAGAGTTTGGATTGTCCGCTCACTTTGACCGTCAGTTTGCGGATGATAAGTTGTGCTCATGTCTAACTGAGTACCCATAGCCTTACAAGGATTTCCAGAAGTTAGAGGCGAACCGAGAATCACGATTAGAAATAATAGAGACAGGCACCCCGTGCCGAGAAACCACTTCCTTAAGATATAAACGTGCCAAACGCTCGAGGCCATCGGTTTCTTTGATAGCGAGGAAGTGCGCAGACTTTGTCAACCTATCAACAATCACCCAGATCATGCCACAACCACTGGGCGATTTCGGGAGTTTGGTCACAAAGTCCATCGTAATCCACTCCCACTTCCACTCGGGAATTTCAGGCTGTTGCAGAAGGCCGGACGGCTTTTGATATTCAACCTTAACCTTGGCACAGGTCAAGCACTTGCTCACGTATGAAGCTACATCCGCCTTCATGTTCGGCCACATATAAAGTATCTTTAAATCTTGATACATCTTATCGGAGCCAGGGTGAATGGAGTACCGGGACTTGTGAGCTTCATCGAGAACGAGCTCCCGCAAGCCCCCAAATAAAGGGACCCAAATACGTTCAGCGAAATAATGTTGGCCATCGGACCTGAGCTCAAGGTGACTATCAGCACCATGCATGGTTTCAGCTTTAAGGTTTTCCTCCTTCAAAGCTTCTTACTGTGCCGAACGGATTCGGTCGGGTAAGCCGGAATGGATAGTAAGCTGAAGAGCTCGAACACGACGAGGTTTAGCGGTTTCCTTCCTGCTCAAGGCATCTGCGACCACATTCGCCTTGCCAGGATGGTATTTAATAGCGCACTCGTAATCATTAAGAAGCTCGACCCAACGACGCTGTCTTATATTCAACACTTTCTGATAAAAGATATGCTGGAGGCTCTTGTGATCGGTGTAAATAGTGCACTTGGTACCGTACAAGTAATGCCTCCATATCTTCAAAGCAAAGATTACTGCACCCAATTCCAGATCATGGGTGGGGTAGTTTTTCTCATGAACCTTGAGCTGACGAGAAGCATAGGCAATGACCTTCTCGCACTGTGTTAGCACACAACCGAGACCCCGGATAGAAGCGTCACAATAAACCACAAAATCGTCCGTGCCTTCAGGCAAGGACAAGATAGGATCAGAACAGAGTTTAGCCTTTAGCATCTGGAAGGCCGACTATTGCGAATCACCCCAGTCGAACTTCTTGTCCTTCTGGGTAAGCGAGGTGAGTGTCACACCCTCAAATTTCCACTGCGGGGTTTATACCGCGAGGCGCATGACAAACCAGGATCCCATAGCCATAAGTCACATGAACGACTCTAAATGCCCAACCATTTAGTTCGTTATTGTAAAACCAAGTTTAACATTTTAACCAAACCAAATATAAGTATAGCGGAAGCGAATGATAAAACAGTTAAATAAAATCTGCGCAAAACACCGCGCCCAAAACCAAAAGTAATTAGTTAAATGTTAAAAATAGTTTAATGTTTGTAACCCATGATATGATGCATGTCCTAACCGTGCTCCGTTCCTAGTTACCTGCAAAAGCATGCTATCGTGTGTCAACATAAAGCTGGTTAGTTCACGAAGTAAAGCAAACATGTATAAAAATGTGCTGGTTTTCAAAACAACGTAACCAATTAATAACGTAGGTCCTCCAGACCCAAAAATGTTCAAGAGTTATCAGTTTAAGTGTGTCAGGGGTAGCTAGCCCACTCAATGTAACTAAACAGGATTATTGGGACACCTTCAGTAAAATAGTAATTTGCCTCAATAACTGGTGTCTATCAACACCAGTTCTCAAATGTGGTCAGAAGTTCATGCCCGTGCCTCAAGCACCTCAGACATGAGTTTGCTGCACAACCTAATAGCGCTATCAACTAATACCCCGCTCGCCTCCAGCGATTAACCCAATCATATGCAAGGACATTCCAATGACAGAGTGTTTAGTTTACAAAGGACCAATAAGTTTTAAACTGATCAAAAACCCGATCCACACCAAGAATCGTAAAACCGACCCACACAAGGAGTCAATACCTGAGTCATCCCAAACTGGACTAGAAAATGTTTACCAAAGTTGTCTCTGACCCGAGACGCATGCTTTTGAGAAAAAGAGTAGTGAAACTCACCTTAGTGTGCAAGCAAAAGAAATCCAAACCGCAAGTAAAGTATGCTACCGACACCCTAATATAAGTGTCACTAAGTAAGTATAGGCGTAATATCATTACACCATATAACTCGTTTGTCCAAGGCGTTTAAACGTTCAAAAGTGTGTAGGTGACACCTAGTGACTCTACATGCAATAGTAAACTCTACGGACTCGTTGGTGAATATGTTGGTTATAATTAGTTTTCACACTCCATATGCGTCTCATACAAGTGCCCGTTCAGTTACACATCAATTACATAACACCTATGACTTCAATTAACCACATAAGCACATAATACACAATCTATGTTTTTAGGACAGATTGTACATCATCAAAATTAATTTATTTAAAATAGTAAATCAGTGAGTTAACCTCCCAAATATTTACTGAATATTATTTGGGATTCATTTAACAACCCATATTTTTTTTTTTGTCTCAAAACCAAACACAAAAATTATTAAAATCCGTTCAACACAGCTGTGTTCCGAAAACCTTCACAACAGGTCAGTTTAGTAGAAAAATTCCCAAAAATTGTTTATTCATCCAAACGGGATGAATCCACTTGGAAAAGCCAAATTATTCCAATGTTAATCTTCTGTAAACATTTCATAACTTAATTCTTTATAAAACTCTAGTTATGACGGTTTAAAGTCGACTCAGTTTGTTAGCCGAAATTCTGATATGACCTATTTTCAAAGAAAATTCCAAAAACTAATCAAACGACGTCCAAATAACTCGATTTTACCCATTATGAAAAGCTAAGACAAGGTATAATACAACCATGCAAAGAAATCATCAAAATAAACAATTTGAAGCCACGTTACAGACACCACAAGTCGACTTTAGCACTCTGTCCAGATTTTTAAACATGTTAAAATCTTTTTATTAATGCATCCTATAACCATAATATCGCCTAAATATTACCATAAACATGTAGCACATCATAATCAAACAAAATAACAGTCCCAACATGAAAGTTTTTATCATAAATATTATTATCTCTAAACCCTACATGTTAATAAATCAAAACCATGCAATAACATAACACATATCACATAATAACACAATTACACATTGTTTATCCATGTTAAACCTTTATAAAAATCATGTTTTAATATTTATTAGTTCACATCAGATCTGGACAAACAAGTTTTGGTGTTTTTAAAACATAATTAAATAGACTAAAACATAAAGGATTAGATATTTTACCCAAAGCACTTCACAATCACGAACCGAACACCTTTCAAGCCTCCCGAATGATGTTCTTGAGCCTTAGCAGGTGTTGAGGGTGTATATTTTCGTAATGGGGTGTTTAGAGGCAGCTTAGGGTTGTGTGATTATGAAAAGTGGAGTTAAAAATCAATTTATAAAGGGTTAAGTCGGTTTCCACGATCTGGGCCTAAAATTATTATTATTATTATTATTTTTTCCGTTGGGCCTATATTGCACGCGAGACCAGCCCAGGTACTATTAGATCATGTCCCCACATGCACCTGCGTTTCTTTTCCTTATGTTTCTTTTTCTTTTTGTCGTTTTCTGCCCCAAGTTGTAGTACCGTTTTTTTCATTTTATTATATATATATATATATATATATATATATATATTTTTGCGGTTGTTGTTAAACTAATTAACAATATAGACAAGCAATTCACTTTAATGTTGACTTTGTGTTGGACTTGGCAAACGCCAAGTTTTACTCATGTTTTTTGTTTTTAATTATTAATAATATATAATAATAATCTATAAAATATTTAACCCAAATATTTTATTACTAGTTTATAACTCTCGATCTGACCATAGTCGGTTACGGACCCGGTCTCGTATACTTGCGTACAAAATTTAGTTTCGTTAATTCTAAATAATTTCGCGTAATAGTTTATATATAAAATATAATGAATCTATAAAATATTTGACCCAATATTTTATAACCTTTATACGATTCTCAGTCTGTCAAGTGTCGGTTATGAGCTCGGCATCGTGTTTTCACATAATGACATGTAACGTCACATAAGTCCTCAAATAAATTCATATAAGCACATAATTGCAAATAATATCAAACGAGTTATTCTATAATTATTTGTTTTGTTGTTTCACCAACGTTCAGGGTTCAAGACTCGTGTATGCAGTTGTTCACCTATAACCGTGTATCGTGTGACTCACTTAACTAACTCTAGTTAAGTAACATGCTACAAAGTTATGTATAAGTTATCTAGAGATTAGTTAAAGTGTTAACCTGAAATTGCGGGGTATCACATCATCCCCAAGTTGAAAAGAATTTCGTCCCGAAATTCAGTAAGTAAACAATAAAGCCAGCTAGAAAAGTATGCGCTTGGTTCCCGAATGTCACATCATCCCCAAGTTGAAAGGAATTTCGCCCCGAAATTCACTTTGAGCGAGCTGCTTTATGTTCGGCATTTGATCTATGCACAGGTTCAGGTTCAGTAAAGAGGTGTGGATATTTGAGCCGCATCTGATTTCTGCGCTCCCACGTGTATTCCGGTCCTAGACGGGAATTCCACCGTACCTTAACAATAGGTATATTGCTTTGTCTGAGTTTCTTGACGCCCTGCTCAAGAATCTCCACTGGTTCTTCCACGAACCGTAGCTGGTCGTCCACCTGGATCTCCTCCAGTGGCACTACCAGTGTCGTATCCGATAAGCACTTCTTCATGTTCGAGACGTGGAATACATCGTGCACTCCACTGAGTTCATCAGGTAGGTTTAGCTGGTAAGCTACCGGACCAATCCTTTTGACAATCTCGAAGGGTCCAACGTATCGTGGGTTCAATTTTCCCCGTTTCCCAAAGCGTATCACCCCGTTCCAAGGTGACACCTTTAACAAAACCTTGTCCCCAACCTGGAACTCCAAAGGTTTCCTACGCTTATCAGCGTAACTTTTCTGTTGATCCCGAGCAGCAGCCATCCGGTTTCTGATTTGCACTATCTTCTCTGAAGTTTCGTGCACGAGTTCGGGACCTGTTAGTTGGCTATCCCCAACCTCAGTCCAACAGATGGGAGACCTACACTTGCGCCCGTTGAGTGCCTCAAAAGGCGCACACTGTATCGAAGTGTGGTAGCTGTTGTTATAAGAGAATTCAATCAAAGGCAAGTGCTTATCCCAATTGTTGCCAAAATCCACCACGCACGCTCGTAGCAGATCTTCCAATGTTTGGATGGTACGTTCACTCTGTCCATCCGTCTGCGGGTGATAGGCTGTGCTCATATCAAGGTGAGTTCCCAAAGCATCTTGGAGAGTAGTCCAGAAATGAGCAGTGAATCGCCCATCGCGATCAGATATAATAGAAGTAGGCACCCCATGCATAGAGACTATCTCCTTGATGTAAAGGTTTGCTAGTTTCTCCAATGAGTATGTTTCCTTTATAGCCAGAAAGTGGGCCGATTTGGTTAAACGATCCACGATAACCCAAATCATGTTATGGCCCGTTGGCGTTCTAGGAAGCTTTGTAATAAAATCCATGGAAATCCCATCCCATTTCCATATAGGGATTTCTGGTTGTTGGAGTAGGCCTGAAGGTTTCTGATATTCAATCTTAACCTTCGCACAAGTCAAGCACTTACTAACATAAGTGGCTATTTCGGCTTTCATGTTTGGCCACCAGTAAAGAGTCTTAAGATCTTGGTACATTTTGTCCGAACCAGGATGTACTGAATATCGAGAGGTGTGTGCTTCATCAAGCACCAGTTGCCTGAGATCCCCAAAACGTGGTATCCAGACTCGATCCATGAAATACTGAAGGCCATCCGTCTTTAGTTCCAAGTGCTTATCAGCAACATGTAAGGTTTCACGCCCGATGTTTTCTCCCTTCAAGGCTTCGCCCTGGGCTTCACGTATCTTATCAGGAAGATTGGAATGAATGGTGAGTTGTAAAGCTCGTACCCGTTTAGGTTTCGTTTCCTTTCGACTGAGGGCATCAGCTACTACGTTAGCTTTCCCTGGATGATACTTGATGGCACAGTCATAATCATTCAAAAGTTCAACCCAGCGACGTTGTCGTATGTTCAGCACCTTCTGATCAAATATATGCTGAAGGCTCTTGTGATCAGTGAAAATTGTGCACTTGGTTCCATAGAGGTAGTGCCTCCAGATTTTGAGAGCGAAAACCACTGCTCCCAGCTCCAAGTCATGAGTAGGGTAATTCTTCTCATGAACCTTTAATTGCCGTGATGCATACGCGATTACCTTATCACGTTGCATCAACACACACCCTAAGCCTTGGATAGACGCATAACAGTACACTACAAAGTCCTCTGTACCCTCAGGTAATGATAGTATCGGTGCACTGCAAAGTTTTGACTTTAGTAGCTGAAAGGCAGATTCTTGGGCGTCTCCCCACTTATAAGTAATACCTTTCTGTGTTAGGGCGGTGAGAGGTTTAGCGATCTTAGAGAATCCCTCAATAAATCTGCGATAGTACCCCGCAAGACCAAGGAATTGGCGTACCTCAGTAGGGGTCCTAGGAGCCTCCCACTTTTTGATAGCGTCAATCTTGGCGGGGTCAACATGTATTCCTGCCTCATTGACCACATGCCCAAGAAATTGGACTTCCCGAATCCAAAAATCACACTTAGAGAATTTTGCATACAACTGCTCATTTCTCAATAGTTCCAAGATTAACCGCAGGTGTTGCTCGTGCTCTTCCCTACTCTTGGAATAAATCAATATGTCATCTATGAACACTATGACGAATTTGTCCAAATAAGGCTTGCACACACGGTTCATTAGGTCCATGAACACAGCCGGTGCATTAGTTAGCCCAAATGGCATCACTAAAAACTCATAATGTCCATAACGTGTTCGAAACGCCGTCTTTGCCTCATCTTCCTCTCGGACTCTCAGCTGATGGTATCCTGACCTCAAGTCAATCTTAGAGTAGAAACTCGACCCTTGCAGTTGGTCAAACAAGTCATCAATACGAGGCAGGGGGTAACGATTCTTAATCGTCACTTTGTTCAACTCCCGATAATCTATGCACATGCGAAAGCTCCCGTCTTTCTTCTTAACAAACAGAACTGGAGCTCCCCATGGCGAAGAACTAGGTCTAATGAAACCCCTATCCAATAGCTCTTGGAGTTGGGTAGATAGTTCTTGAAGTTCTCCCGGTGCTAAGCGTATGGTGCGCGTGCAACTGGTGCCGCTCCAGGTGCAAGATCAATCTGGAACTCTACTTGACGAACGGGTGGAAGTCCAGGTAATTCTTCTGGAAAGACATCTGGGAAATTCCGGACCACTGGGATGTCCTCAATCTTGGGTTCAGTTTCAGCTCGAGTATCAGATACGTTAGCCAAAATGGTTGGACAGCCCTTGCGAATACACTTCTGGGCCTTCAGATAGGAGATGATGCCCACCATGGCACCACCTCGATCACCCTGTATAGATAAAAGTTCTCCACTTGGGAGGGGAATACGAACAATCTTCTCCTGACAGAGAATTTCAGCATGCTGCTTGGACAACCAGTCCATGCCAACCACGAGGTCAAAGCTACCTAGGGTGATAGGTAAGAGGTCGATGGCAAACAATTGCCCACTCAACTCGAGCTTACAGTCACGATGTATATAGGTTACCTCGACAGGCTTCCCATCAGCCAATTCAATCGAGTAGGGGGTATCAAGAAGAGTAGGAACAATCCCTAATTGTCAACTAAGTTTTGATGAAACAAAACTATAGTCCGCACCAGTATCATATAAAATAGAAGCAAGAGTGTCGTTCAAGGAGCACGTACCCGTCACGACGTTATTATCAGTCCTAGCCTCCCCAGAGCCAATCACGAACACTCTACCACGAGCCCCATTGTTGTTGTTCCCGTTGTTGTTGTTCCCAGCATTAGTGGTGTTGTTGTTTCCTGCCCTGTTACCACCACCGTTGTTGTTGTTACCCCTGTTGTTGCCATTACCATTACCGTTACCGTTCAGTTGTGGGCAGTTCCTCTTGAAATGATTTTCACTCCCACACTGGTAACAACCTTTACCACCACTCTACTGTTGCCCTTGCTGTGCAGCTGGCGGATTTCCCGGGATATACACCCTGCAGTCCTTCTGCTTATGACCCATCTTGCCACATCGTTCACACTTAACGTTGCCACACGCCCCAGTGTGATGCCTGTTACACCTGTTGCACTTAGGTAGAGTCCCCTCATAACCTCCTTGGGTGTTGTTGCGGTTGTTACCACCGCCATGGTTGTCATATCTCTTATTCTGCTGCTGCTGCTGACTGCCATTCCCTGGGGGTTTGCCAGATGCATTCTCCCATTTCCTCTTGTTATCATTAGTCCCAGAAGATGAAGCACCACGAGGAGGTATTGAGGTAACAATCCCTCTTCCACCTTCTGATCAGTCAGCTGATGAGCCATCCGAATAACCTGCTGAATGGTATTGAGGTTAGCAGCAGTGACCATGCTCTTGATTTGGGGCACCAAGCCCTTGATATACAACTCGATCCTCTTGTAGGGCGAGTTGGAGTAATTTGGGCACATCGCCGCCAGTTCATGCGATCTGGTGGTATATTTCTCAATCTCTGATCCCACCATCTTCAGATTGAGGTACTCAGTCTCTAACTTCTGGATTTCATCTCAAGGACAGTACTCCTCCTTCATCAGTTCCTTGAAATCTGCCCAAGGTGTTGCGTTAGCCACTTCCACACCTAGCATCTGCACTTGAGAGTTCCACCAGGTTAATGCCAAATTTTCAAGAGTAGCAGTGGCATATTTCACTCTGTCGACTGGTGGACAGTTACACATAGCAAAGCAGGATTCCAGTTTCTCGAACCACCGCAGTAGCCCGACAGCCCCTTCAGATCCTCCAAAATTATAAGGCTTGCAGTCCATGAAGGACTTGTAGGTGCAGGCTGGAGGGTGATGCCCAGGTTAACCAGCTTGAAAAGCTGCGAGGGCTTCCACCACCCTGTCATTGATAAGTGCATTCAACTCCGCTTGAGTCATGTTGATGTTGCCTCTCCCGTGTCCTCTTCCCGCCATAGTAATTCTACATTTACACTATACTCATGAGAAAACAATATTATGTCCCACATACAATCGTTCACATAGTACAAGTAAACTAGAATATAAATAACATGCGCGAGAATAGAATAAAGAAATTAATTAATAGTAGTAAATAAGAATCCAATCACAAGATAAACAATCCTCAAGTCTCACAACGATAAAGAAAAACAGAAGTCATAATAAGAATGTATATGGAATACTAAATATATATATATATATATATATATATATATATATATAGATAAAAAGAAATCAGGCGTCCTCGCGATCCATGGAGATGCATGAGCCCTCATCCTCGCTCTCATCCTCGATCTCTATCTCCAGTGGCTCCTCCTCCTCCTCAGGCTCAAGCTCTTCCTCGAGCGCCGCATCCAACGCTGCCTCGAGAGCATCAAATCCTCCTACTGCAGGCTCTTCCTCGGGATCCTCCTCTGGTTCTGCACCATTTTGAGCTAGAGCTTCCTCAAGCTTGTTACGGACCAGGGTCAATTCCTCCCTTAACAGTGCTGTCTCCTGAATAGCAATCGATCTCTCATGTCTATCTTCTGCAGCTTCCTTATTAACCCTTTCCAATTCTCCAAACAAGTGGTTGATTTCTCTTTCCATGCGTTTAATAGATCCATCGGCATTCTGGCTCCAAGACTGAAATTGCCTCACGGCATTATAGGCATTCTCTAGCTTTGTATGCACGTGCCTAACCATCTCTGCCAAAGACCTCTCCAATGAGTCCATAATGGGAGGGACCTGAGCTGGCACTCCGTACCCTACAACCCACGAGTGTAGCATGTTGGTGAACCACACCCAGCGATTGGTATTCTCATCCGGGTTCCCTGCCTGAGCTGGTTGTTCATACGGGTTCAAAGATGTATCTTGCGAACTCCCAAGAGGACGCTAAGAAGAGTAATTACGATGAGCGGGGTTAGTCATGTTTTCCTGCAATACGTTAGATCAATATACGTATCCAAGAAATAGCAAGTAGTGTGCTGAGAATAGTGAGTGTACTAATACTTATGCTATGATGATTATAGACTAGATGCAATCCTAGTTCACTATAACCAATGGCTCTGATACCAATCTGTCACACCCTCAAATTTCCACTGCGGGGTTTATACCGCGAGGCGCATGACAAACCAGGATCCCATAGCCATAAGTCACATGAACGACTCTAAATGCCCAACCATTTAGTTCGTTATTGTAAAACCAAGTTTAACGTTTTAACCAAACCAAATATAAGTATAGCGGAAGCGAATGATAAAACAGTTAAATAAAATCTGCGCAAAACACCGCGCCCAAAACCAAAAGTAATTAGTTAAATGTTAAAAATAGTTTAATGTTTGTAACCCATGATATGATGCATGTCCTAAACGTGCTCCGTTCCTAGTTACCTGCAAAAGCATGCTATCGTGTGTCAACATAAAGCTGGTGAGTTCACGAAGTAAAGCAAACATGTATAAAAATGTGCTGGTTTTCAAAACCACGTAACCAATTAATAACGTAGGTCCTCCATACCCAAAAATGTTCAAGAGTTATCAGTTTAAGTGTGTCAGGGGTAGCTAGCCCACTCAATGTAACTAAACAGGATTATTGGGACACCTTCAGTAAAATAGTAATTTGCCTCAATAACTGGTGTCTATCAACACCAGTTCTCAAATGTGGTCAGAAGTTCATGCCCGTGCCTCAAGCACCTCAGACATGAGGTTGCTGCACAACCTAATAGCGCTATCAACTAATACCCCGCTCGCCTCCAGCGATTAACCCAATAATATGCAAGGACTTTCCAATGATAGAGTGTTTAGTTTACAAAGGACCAATAAGTTTTAAACTGATCAAAAACCCGATCCACATAAGGAATCGTAAAACCGACCCACACAAGGAGTCAATACCTGAGTCGTCCCAAACTGGACTAGAAAATGTTTACCAAAGTTGTCTCTGACCCGAGACGCATGCTTTTGAGAAAAAGAGTAGTGAAACTCACCTTAGTGTGCAAGCAAAAGAAATCCAAACCGCAAGTAAAGTATGCTACCGACACCCTAATATAAGTGTCACTAAGTAAGTATAGGCGTAATATCATTACACCATATAACTCGTTTGTCCAAGGCGTTTAAACGTTCAAAAGTGTGTAGGTGACACCTAGTGACTCTACATGCAATAGTAAACTCTACGGACTCGTTGGTGAATATGTTGGTTATAATTAGTTTTCACACTCCATATGCGTCTCATACAAGTGCCCGTTCAGTTACACATCAATTACATAACACCTATGACTTCAATTAACCACATAAGCACATAATACACAATCTATGTTTTTAGGACAGATTGTACGTCATCAAAATTAATTTATTTAAAATAGTAAATCAGTGAGTTAACCTCCCAAATGTTTACTGAATATTATTTGGGATTCATTTAACAACCCATATTTTTGTTTTGTCTCAAAACCAAACACAAAAATTATTAAAATCCGTTCAACACAGCTGTGTTCCGAAAACCTTCACAACAGGTCAGTTTAGTAGAAAAATTCCCAAAAATTGTTTATTCATCCAAACGGGATGAATCCACTTGGAAAAGCCAAATTATTCCAATGTTAATCTTCTGTAAACATTTCATAACTTAATTCTTTATAAAACTCGAGTTATGACGGTTTAAAGTCGACTCAGTTTGTAAACCCGAAAGTCTGATATGACCTATTTTCAAAGAAAATTCCAAAAACTAATCAAACAACGTCCAAATAACTCGATTTTACCCATTATGAAAAGCTAAGACAAGGTATAATACAACCATGCAAAGAAATCATCAAAATAAACACTTTGAAGCCACGTTACAGACACCACAAGTCGACTTTAGCACTCTGTCCAGATTTTTAAACATGTTAAAATCTTTTTATTAACGCATCCTATAACCATAATATCGCCTAAATATTACCATAAGCATGTAGCACATCATAATCAAACAAAATAACAGTCCCAACATGAAAGTTTTTATCATAAATATTGTTATCTCTAAACCCTACATGTTAATAAATCAAAACCATGCAATAACATAACACATATCACATAATAACACAATTACACATTGTTTATCCATGTTAAACCTTTATAAAATTCATGTTTTAATATTTATTAGTTCACATCAGATCTGGACAAACAAGTTTTGGTGTTTTTAAAACATAATTAAATAGATTAAAACATAAAGGATTAGATATTATACCCAAAGCACTTCACAATCACGAAGCGAACACCTTTCAAGCCTCCCGAATGATGTTCTTGAGCCTTAGCAGGTGTTGAGGGTGTATATTTTCGTAATGGGGTGTTTAGAGGCAGATTAGGGTTGTGTGATTATAAAAAGTGGAGTTAAAAATCAATTTATAAGGGGTTAAGTCGGTTTCCACGATCTGGGCCTAAAATTATTATTATTATTATTTTTGCCGTTGGGCCTATACTGCACGCGAGACCAGCCCAGGTACTATCAGATCATGTCCCCACATGCACCTGCGTTTGTTTTCCTTATGTTTCTTTTTCTTTTTGTCGTTTTCTGCCCCTAGTTGTAGTACCGTTTTTATTATTTTATTATATATATATATATATTTGCGGTTGTTGTTAAACTAATTAACAATATAGACAAGCAATTCACTTTAATGTTGACTTTGTGTTGGACTTGGCAAACGCCAAGTCTTACTCATGTTTTTTTTTTAATTATTAATAATATATAATAATAATCTATAAAATATTTAACCCAAATATTTTATAACTAGTTTATAACTCTCGATCTGACCGTAGTCGGTTACGTACCCGGTCTCGTATACTTGCGTACAAAATTTAGTTTCGTTAATTCTAAATAATTTCGCGTAATAGTTTATATATAAAATATAATGAATCTATAAAATATTTGACCCAATATTTTATAACCTTTATACGATTCTCAGTCTGTCAAGTGTCGGTTATGAGCTCGGCATCGTGTTTTCACATAATGACATGTAACGTCACATAAGTCCTCAAATAAATTCATATAAGCATATAATTGCAAATAATATCAAATGAGTTAATCTATAATTATTTGTTTTGTTGTTTCACCAACGTTCAGGGTTCAAGACTCGTGTATGCAGTTGTTCACCTATAACCGTGTATCGTGTGACTCACTTAACTAACTCTAGTCAAGTAAAATGCTACAAAGTTATGTATAAGTTATCTAGAGTTTAGTTAAAGTGTTAACCTGAAATTGCGGGGTATCACAGTGAGGGGTTGAGCGATCTTCGAAAATCCCTCGATAAAACGACGATAATAACCTGCAAGACCCAGGAATTGCCGCACCTCAGATGGTGTCTTTGGTGCTTCCCAGTCTTTGATGGCTTCTATCTTAGCTGGGTCAACATGAATTCCTTTCTCATTAACTACATGACCAAGGAACTGGACTTCACGCAACCAGAATCTACACTTAGAAAACTTGGCGTACAACTGTTCCCGCCTCAGGAGTTCCAAAACAAGACGCAAGTGTTCCTGGTGGTCCACTTCGTTCTTGGAATAGACCAGAATATCATCAATGAAGACAATCACGAACTTATCAAGATAGGGCTTACAAACACGGTTCATCAAATCCATAAAAATGGCGGGCGCATTGGTGAGACCAAAAGGCATGACCAAAAATTTGAAATGGCCATAGCGAGTTCGAAAGGCGGTCTTCGGAATGTCAGCTTCTTGGACCCTCAACTGATGGTACCCTGATCTCAAATCAATCTTCGAATAGAAACTAGAACCCTGAAGTTGATCGAATAAATCATCGATGCGAGGAAGAGGATAACGATTCTTGATGGTAACCTTGTTCAATTCACGGTAGTCGATACACATTCGCAGGCTTCCGTCCTTCTTCTTGACAAACAGAATAGGGTCTCCCCACGGGGACGAACTAGGTCGGATGAAACCCTTCTCTAACAGCTCCTGCAACTGGTTAGACAACTCCTGCATCTCGGGAGGTGCAAGACGATATGGGGCTCGGGCAATAGGGGCCGCACCTAGAGCAAGTTCAATACCAAATTCGACCTGACGATAAGGCGGAAGACCAGGTAAATCTTCAGGAAATACATCGGGAAAATCACGAACGACAGGAATATCTTCAATCTTCTTTTCTTCCTCCAACGAAACCGAAACAAGTGCCAGAATGGCAGAATACCCCTTCCGAAGATACTTATAGGCTTTCATACACGAAATGATACTCAAAGGGACCCCGCTCTTCTCACCGTGCACCAACAGAATTTCTCCATCAGGGAGAGGAAGTCGAATGACTTTATCAAAACAAACGATCTCAGCATGATACAAAGACAACCAATCCATACCCACGACAACATCGAAACTACCCAAGGACACCGGCATAAGGTCAATAGGAAAAGAATAACCCGACAACTCAAGGCGACACTCCCTAAGGACGTGCGTCGCTTCGACTTTCTTACCATCAGCCAATTCTATCAAGTACTTAGCCTATAAAGGTGTAGGTACCCTATCAAGAAATTGACTAAACCCAAGAGATATAAAACTCTTATCGGCACTGGAATCGAATAAGACCGTAGCATAGCGATGATCAAGAAGAAACGTACCGGTAACAGTGTCAGGATCATGTCGAGCCCCGCTCGAACCAATCACAAAGGCGCGAGCATTCCTGCCTCTGCCCCTGTTGTTTCCATTACCCGATCCGTTCTTCCCAGCCTCGCCCTGCTTCAACTTGGGGCATTCACGCTTGTAGTGACCAAGCTCACCACAGTTATAGCACCCCTGTTTTCCCTGGGTTCCCTGGGAAGCAGCAACCTGAGGAGCCGGAGTAGGTGTAACAGGTGGGTTCCGGTTACCTTGAAGATTAACCCTGCAATCTTGAGCTACATGCCCGACCATGTTGCACCGGCGACACTGGTTCTTGTCACTGCGACCAGTATGATGGAACCAGCATCGTTCACACTTCGGCAACTTCCCCTGATAACCCCCCGTTTTCTGCTCAGACGACGATCCCCCAACATCAGACCTCTTCACCTGCTGAGGCTGAGCCGAACTCGAGCCTTTACCCACAACTTCCCACTTTCGCTTGTTACTCTCAGGAGCCTTCACAATAACGCCTCGAGGAGGCAAGACCCCTTCAGCCACCTTCATGTTGGTCAGCCTGTGAGCCGACCGAACCACCTCAGAATAAACAGTAAGATTACCCGCTGCTACCAACCCCGCAACCTCCGGCACCAACCCAGAAATATAGTGCTCAATCCTCCGATATTCCGGTGCGTGCAGATCAGGGCACAACACCGCCAACTCATTATGCCTAGCAGTGTAAGCTTCAATCTTAGATCCCACCATCTTGTGATTCCAGACCTTGTGCTCGAGATTCTGGATCTCATCCCTTGGGCAGTACTCATTTTTCAAAAGCTGAACGAACTCTGTCCAGGGCATCGCATGAGCTTCCCCGATTCCCATGGTCTGGGTGGTGGAGTTCCACCAAGTCAGAGCTTGACCCTCCAGGGTCGCAGAAAGCATATTTCACCCGGTCGCCTTCCAGGCAACTGCACATCGAGAAAACCGACTCAATTTTCTCCAGCCAGCGGAGCAGTCCCACTGCCCATTCAGTTCCACTAAAATTGTGGGGCTTGCAATCCATAAACTTCTTGTAAGAGCACTGGGGTGGAGGGGGATTGACAGCACCACCTGGAACAGACACACAGGTGAAAATCAAGAAAAGGTACAGTACCCTAGAACAAGGTGGAATAGGTGGGAATTGACGTACCACTCATAGCATTATGAGCGGCTTGGAATGCAACCAAGGCAATGTTCACGTGCTGCTGCATCAGGTTGTCCAACTCCGCTTGGGTCATATTAATGTTTCCACGGCCACCGCCGCCACCACGGCCGCCAGCACGGCCGCCTCTGCGACCTCCACGAGCTCCCGACATCTTCTGTCACAACATGAAACAAAAGATTTAGGCTTGCCCGTGGTACAACCCATTAGGAATTTTAAGGAACTAGACCGAGCCCAGTTCGGGTCCATCCGTTCGAACACAAAGTCCACTAGGGCTCCCATGCATCACAGTTTATAATCTCGTGTGCACCCAACATGATAAACTGTTCTACATGGTCCTCCAGGCGTGCTTTAAGTTTGAAGTTCAAGTCACCGAACACTAGCGCCCAATCATGGTATTATTATAAGTATAAGTATAACATAGTATGCATGAGAACGAGCGTGTCCATTAGGGCATAGAAGGGAGATGTCCGAATCCCCGAACAGATCTCGGGAGTATGCCGAAGCTGCCCCAATGTACACCGCCGTCGATAAAGTTCAATAGTATATCGTTCGCCATCGAATCATGGTAAGGATGGGTCAAGAGATAGAATGATAAAGAGTAAACAGATGATGTAGCGTAGAAGATGATGACACCGACACCCCCGACAAGTCATATTGTTACTCACATGTTAAGACTCGACTATCTGTGACCGTCTAGTGTGTGCGACTCAGTTATAGACTAGACTCTACATGCAGTCCTAGTTCACTATAACCGTTGGCTCTGATACCAATCTGTCACACCCTCAAATTCCACATGCGGGGTTTTACCGCGAGGCGGGTGACACACTAGGATCTCAGTCAACGATCACAATAAACATACAACAAACATGCATTCATATATATTTTTAAAACAGAATATCATGCTTTGAGCCGTAAACCAGCAGCGGAAGCATTTCTTGTTTACAACCAAAAGACATATCATTGTTTACAAAACATTGTTTAATACGCTTCAAAATATTAGACGCTGTGCATGACTTCGTGCGCCTAGCCCATTGACTGCTACCTTAGCGACCTGAGAAAACATGCCAAAAATGTCAACATATAATGCTGGTGAGTTCACAGGTTTTCTTTTATAAAAGCGTTGTTATAAGTTTGAAAAGGGCATATCCGTTACTACTAGGTTATAAGAACGTTAGCTAGACGTTAAGTGTTTGTCTACTACTACGGTTGGGAACCCATTACTATACGTGTATAAGTTGTTGAAGCTTGCCCAGACATTTTGGCTATAACCGATGCCTCGGCGAGCCAGTAATAAGAGACAATATGCACCCGCCTGGCCCAGCCGTCGAGTGGGGTTTGTGAATAGGGAGGTCAAACTGGCGAGTAGGGTGCTATTCGCCTGATGTATCAGGCGAATAGGCTGTAATCGCCGTATACATCAGGCGAGTAGAGCCCTATTCGCCCCAAGCACTGCTATCGCGCGTTTTCGCGCATTAAACCCTCCAAATCAGATCTGAAATATGTAAAAACACCCAATATCAAAACTAAACTATTAGCCAACCCATTCCAAGCAAAAATCCCTAATTTATCTCTGCTCTAACGGGCTCGGTGGGATTATTTCCAAAAATGGCAAAATACTAGGTTTCATTAACTATGAAATCTTTCCTTAAGTAGTAAAGATCAGATTACACCTCCTACAACTTGCAATTCATCATCCCTATGTTATAGCATCATTCTAGCATGATTTCTAACCATAAACAAGCAATGAATCATATCATAACATCCTAATTCTTCAAGAATCACCCAAATGGGTCAAAATGCATACTTTCATCTAAACACTATAACAATAGCTTAAACTCATAGATAATCATCCTAACAACTCCTACACATCAGAAGTACATCAAATTCATGGAAACATTCATGTTATAATCACCAAAAATCATCATTTGCATCAATACTTCACATATAGCAAGTATTATGGTGTAGACTTGTTTTAGAACTCATTTCCAAGGTTTTTAAAGACTCATTCTTATCAAAATAAGGTCTGGACTTTTGGGGAACCAAAACAATAACATTACAAAGGTTTAGGATGAAGAACACACCTTGGATTTTATCAAAGAAAGGTGTATAAGCTTGGAAATGGTGAGTTTTGAAGCAAAACAAGTTCCAGAGGTGTTTCAAGGTGTGTGGGAGGCTTAGGATAAGTTAGGGTTGCACAAATGGTGTTTGGGGAGTCAAGGGTTGTATTTATAGGTGTTTTGACTCGTGCACATCAGATCAGGCGAGTAGGAGAGCAGTTCAGGCGAGTAGGGCTTCTAATCGCCTATATATTGGCGATTAGAGCCCTAATCGCCATCAGGCTTCCTCTAATCGCCTACACAGGTGGCGATTAGGAGCTCTCCAGGCTCCTAATCGCCTGTATGGTTCTAGAACGGGTTTTTGGCGCGTTAAACACTATTTTAACACATATATACACGTATTCACATACCGACAAGTCACATAATGATTATAAACACATAATGCACGATAACTAACACGTTTACATCCGTTCACCAATTCCCGGGACTAGAGACTTGCGTGTGTACATTAAACCCGGCGATTCCACGAATCACCAATCCTTGTACACATGGTTATGGACCGACTCCCGATGATCCCGCGGATCATCGTAACGACTCCCGATGATTCCCAGAATCATCATAATGACTCGACTGACCCAGTTAAGTACGTAATATGCATGACTCACTAAGGTAGACTTACTAGTTTAGTCAATGTTACTAACCTGAGTTTGCCGGGTGTCACATACATAATCATCAAATTTAATTGGCTTTTAGACCCAGATGACCTCCTGAGTTGAACATTGGGTTTATTATGATACAAAGTTAACTTTAGTTAGGTATTTTTATTTTCAGGTATATAATGAGCAATATTAGTTTCCAAGTGTGTAATAGTTGATGCAGTAAGGTGTACAAGAGGAATAATCGAAGTTAAATTCGGAGTTAAACTTAATGAGTCTCGAATTTTAATGAGTCTCTCCCCCGCATCTTGTACTTCCGAAAAGTCATAATAAGGACTTTTACTGCTCCCACTTACCTTAGAAATTTTTATGAATTCAGCATGCTTCAGATCTAACATTTGGAAGATCCATAGATTTTAATAGAGAAAACAACCTAATGATGTTTATTGTCGTTTCTCTTGATGAGGATTACTTTAGTAAGAAATCTAAGTTCGCCCATATTTAGGCATCCACAAAACTTTGTTAGGAGTACGTTAAATGCTAAGGAGACAAGTTGTGATAGAGCATTGTCCAGTGCAAGATAATTTGAAGGTATATCAAATTTCCGTTCCCCCACCTCTGTAACTTTTACAAGTCATAAGTAGGACATCTAATGCTCCCACTAATCTTTTAGGTCTCTTAGTATCTCCACATAATAAGTTTTAACGATGCGTGTGAACGAGAATATTTCATATAATTTATACTTGATTTCCCTTATAGTCCAAATTTCATAAGGTATTTTAAGGACATACTTAGAGGGAATCTCATTAAGTATACATGAATTGATTTCTTTAATACTTTGGTTTGTAGGAAACAAGTTAGATACAATCAGATGTTTATCTAAGCTCCACTAATGTCAATTAATTATGACTTATGATGGAAACCCATTTATTCCTTTCGCCATTTTAATGTTTAGGGTGTTTAACACGTGCTTTAAAGTCACTGAGAATGCGATTTGATAGCCAAGCATCCTTTAATGACCTGGTCATGATTTCTTATGAAATTTTGGTCTTAGTGGATGAATTGCATGGGTCTCATTTTCCTTTGTTAAATACTCATTTTCATGATAACAAAGTTGTGAAAACGTTATTGGATCATCTAGTTTTATTTCATTAGGTTTCTATTTAGATAATGACAACAAACAATATGAGAGTTTAACTTAATAGTGGCTTTGGTTTGGTCATTAAAACCCTGTAACTGTCAAAAAATTGTAGCTTTTAGTATTGATACTAAATTCTGAGTAATCTCAAGAATATCGTAAGGTATCATAAAGTTTCAACACTAAGATCAGTTATTAATGGTTAATAGACCATTAATTTTGCCACCAACTCTCATCTTAAGTATTTGTTGAATTATGGTAAGGAAACATATAAAATTAGATTCAACCATCATGTGTTAATTGGAATTCATTAGCATTTATGGAGTTAAATATCCTTGATTAGGCACTACATATCTTAGCCAGTTATTCTCTTTACTTATGGGTAATCTCATTGCTTATGCATATTCTTAATGGCATGGTTTTAATTAGTAAGACTTTCCCTTTGGAGATCCTTATGGCTGAAGGTAGTACTTGTATTTTGTTTCTAGGCCTTATAATTATCCTCTCTATGGTAATTATTCTTCCTCTTTTAGGTTTAATGGTGAATAACATCAACTTTTCTAGTTTAATGCGTTCTTTTTCCTGTACGTAATTCGCTATCAACCCACTCATTTTACTTTGATATTTCTGAGTGTTATTAGTTGATTCATAATGCATCTAATCGTACTGATGGAAAAGTTATTATGCACTAGAAATTTATTGATTTTCATGTGTAACCCTTAACTTTATGGGTCATGTTATTCAATATTAAGATGTATTCACAGATCCCATTTAGCCATAGAGTTAGACTTATTTATTTCATGCTTCTTAGGAATTCGTTATATTCTTTCATTCCATAGATAATACATTAGTCTTAGGAATTTCAGAATCATTAATAGCTCACATGACAGGAATCAGTAAAAGGAGTTCTTAATTACCATAAGAGACATTTTTATTCCACTTATTATGCTCATGTGTTATTCTGTAATACTTTACCAGATAAAGCGTAGGAATGTCATGTCTTAAGAGGTAACTTAATAAGAACAAAATTTAAGCAAACTCTTCTTAGTTTTGATAATTATAGTGGATTACTTAGTTGAGATAGTACTTTATAGAAGAATGTGAGATTAGTTTCGAGTTATGGGTATTGATGTAAGGCAGACTTAGATTATGATCACTATATTAATGAAGGATCATTAATCGTGAGGATCAATTTTGTAATGAAGACGTGATAATATCATAACACCAACATAAGCTACTTAAATAACATGCTCTAGCTTTGGCTATACGTTGTTCATTTAAGTATTAAATTGCCGACAGTGAATGTAACCCATCACCTTTGGGCAGAAGTGAGACATTCAAAGTCCTAATGCAATACGCTCAGTTCACCAACATAATCTGTTACACATCACCTTTGCGCAGAAGTGAAACCTTATGGCACTTATGTGAACGAGCTACAATGCTTAACTAGATCTTTATAACCACCTAATGTGACACATCACCTTTGGGCAGAAGTGACACCTCAAATGTTATTGCAAGTTAAGCAATGTTTAAGCAATGTTTTGATAAAACTGATACGTTATGTTTCGTCAAAACCTTTAAAAAATTAAATGAGATATCCCACGAGAAAATAATGGGTTTCAAAAAATAATGTTTTACGAATATCATGTGGTTCTCAAAACTTTAGAAGGTTCTAAAAAAATAATGGTTCTTGAAATATTTAAGTGTTCTCCGAATAATTATTCGTAAGATACCCGAGAACAAGTTAGATTCGTGAACCTGATTTGAACCTAAACTGAGAACTAATTTATTCGGTAAAACCTGATGACCCAGAAACGACCTTTTAAGTTCGGAAACTGTGATGGTCGAAAACTGTGATACCCCGTAATTTCAGGTTCTCACTTTGACTAAACTCTAGTTACATTCCTTGCATTCTACATAACTAGGGTTAGCTAAATAGGACACACGTTGCACAATTATAGGTTAATAATTGCATGAAGTGGTAATTCGGGGAATTACCAGACTGTATACATGATTAGTGAACCTCGGACGTTGGTGAACAATGAAGTTAAATAATTGTGAATTAATTGATTGAGATTGATTGCAATTACGTGCTACTATGATGCTCTGTGAAACTATGTGCAAACTGTATGTGATTACGTGAACTTAAACCGAATACGTTAATAAAAGTCGTAATGGGTGGACCGGTAGGATGGTTGGGGTCTTAACACATGGGGTTACACTTATTATGGTCCAAAATAGCGAAAACATCGATGAAAACATGTTGTACGATGAAGCAGGTAACCCGGCGCGGGCCAAAGAGCTGTGAGCGGTCGCTCACAGCCTTCGAGCGGCCGCGCGCGGGCATCAGATTTCACCAAACCGCCTTAAACTACTATTTAAGCAACCTTAAGCCTCTTGTATCTCCTAAACTCAAACCCTAATCGCCCCCACTGCCCTATTTACGAAATATTAACCCCTAAACACCTGCTAAGGCGCAAAAACATCGATCGGGAAGCTTCAAGAGCATTCGGTTGATTGTTTTGAAGAGCTTGCGGTATAATCTTCAATCTCTTGTGTTTTAATCTTCTTTAATATGTTATATAACCTTATAACTAAGTTTTTCCAGGTCTGAAACGTTTTCATAAAGATTAAAACTTGAGGTTTATAAAGATTGAATGGGTTAAACATAATCTTATGCAATTAGTAATTGATAGGTTGCATGGTTATGCATGTTCTTGATGTTTTAGATTTCTAGGGTTTGTGAATGATGATGTTTGTGATGTATAATTAGGGTTTTGATCAGATGTGGTTCTTATTAATGTTGTATGATGATTATTAGGTGTTATTGTTTGATAATATGCAACTAGGGTTTGATATAATTGATAATATTGCATGATCAGAATCTGGACATAATCTGAATGTCGACTTGTAGGGTCTGTTACGTGGCTTGAAAGTAATTGTTTTGATCGATTCTTTGCATGAATGGATTGTACATGGTCTTAGCTTTTTAGAATGGACAAAATCATCTGAATTGGATGTCGTTTGATAAGTTTTTGGAATTTTCTTTGATTAAAGGTCCTATCAGATTTTCGGATTAACAAACTGAGTCAACTTTAAACCATCATAACTCGAGTTTTATAAAGAATTAAGTTATGAAATTTTTAAAGTGGATTAAAATTGGAATAATTTGGCTTTTCCAAGTGGATTCATCCCGTTTGGATGAATACACAATTTTTGGGAATTTTTCTACTAACCTGACCTGTTGTGGAAACTTTCTGGACATGTCTGTGATGTACGATTTTTCATAATTTTTGTGTTTGGTTTTGAGACAAAACAAAAATATGGGTTATCAAATGAACCCCAAAGAATATTCAGTAAGAATTTGGGAGTTTAATTCATTGTTTAAGTATTTTAAATAAATTTGTTTTCGTGGCGCACAATCTGTCCTAAAAACGCAGATTGTGTATTATGTGTTTATGTGACTAATTGGAGTCCTATGTGGTATGTATTTGACATGAACGTGAATGGGCACTTATATGAGATGCATATGAAGTGTAAAACTAATGGTAACCAACATATTCACCAACGGGTCCATAGGGTTTACTTATGCATGAAGAACCACTAGGTGTCACTTATACGATTTTGAACAATTAAACGTCTTGGACAAACGGGTTATATGGTGTAATGGTATTACACATATACTCACTTAGTGACACATGTACTAGGGATTCGGTAGCACACCCTACTTTGGAGTTTGGATTTACTTGCTTGCATACTAAGGTGAGTTTCACTACTCTTTTCTCAAAAGCATGCGTCTCGGGTTTGAGACAACGTACTTAACTTTTTCTAGTCCGGTTTAGGACTACTATTTTCTAGTCCGGTTTGGGACTACTTACACATCCCGGGTTGGGATGCTATGACTCCTTGTGTGGGTTGGGTTTTGCTAGTTCGCAAACCGCGTCCTTGATGAACTAAACCAACTCTATCACTGTAAGTCCTTCACATACCGAATGAGTTGCCAGGTTATGGCAAGCGGGTTATTAGTTGATAGCGCTATTAGGTCTGACAAACCTCACACCGGCTCGGAGGAGTGCGGGAGTGAACTATAACTTAACAGATTACCATTGTTGATAGGCAATGATGTAAGGCAAGCAGCTCACATTTGTGACTACACGTACATCAGCAATTCGGTATATCGGTGTTAGTTATCATGAATGGGTTAGCTACCCTTGGCATGCGATGAACTAGTGTTTACACGGTTTTTGGAACCAACTGAATTACTTACGCTTTTACTCGGTTACGTGGTTTTGGAAACTGTGTGTTTTACTTACTCTTCTTCTTTACTTAGTGAACTCACCAACATTGTTTGTTGACCCACGATATACATGCTTTTGCAGGTAGTTAGCTTCCGGTGCCACGATTAGAAAGCACTGCTGTAACACCCCAACCGATGGCGGAAACATCGAGGTGTCACGTAGTGACGATTGTTCAATAGCACATGGACTAAAGTGTAAATTTGAATACATTGATTAAATAATTTATTACATCGAAATGAAATACAACGATTCTAACTGCCAACTAAAATGTAATACAATGAATCAAAATCTAAATATAAATCCGAAAGCTTAAAGGATGCATCTCAAAACAACCTGAAACATGTACGAAAACGTTTTGGTCAATACAAAATGTATTGGTGAGCATACCCTGTTTGAATAAATGTAGTAGGAAAAGTGTTTAGCAATTCATGTGCGGTACCATTTGCAATTATGTAATAAGTAATATCCGTTCAAAATCAACCCTATGTAAAGAAAAGCAGATATATATAGTATGCGCTAGTAGTAATGTAATACATAGCAATGACAATGACTCTCAACAGAGTTACAAGGGTATATACCATAGTACTATTCATTGAAATGCCAGGCCCTCAAAGGTTAATGATTTTGACAAGTCATAGACACACAAATTAACATAAAGCAAACACACATGAGAATTGCATTTAGTAAAAGAAATAGAAACTTGATTGTAAGTACATGAGTCACCCCAAAATATAAAACAGTAAAAAGGGGAAAGATATACTCACTTGTTGTGAAGAATAACAAGTACGACTAGCACAAGTTGTAGCGGTTTGGGTAACTCCAAAAATTACCCTAACAGAATGAATATTATATGTATAAATAATAGAATAAAATCTAGAACGACTTGGAGATTTCTAGGTTCATATATGTTTAGGGATTTAGTTTAGGACTCTAAAATGTCTAGATAGTTTAACGTAAGAAAAATATATATTCCAATTCGTATTTATATAAAATGGTAAGAGTAAATAATGACTCGATCAAATAAAATTTGATATGTTTACATCATATTTATCATGGAAAAAATATATAAAAGCATATATGTATAGGTTATAGATTTGATTAAAATATAATCATTTGAGTATTATTATTATAATAATAAATGAAGTTGTCTAGAATTAGACATTGAATTAGAATATAACAAAATAAAATGTAATATATAGTGTATGTGTATGTAAAATATATCTAAAGCATTAAACATCAACCAATAGTATGACTATGAAAGTGTCAAATTATATATTTGAATAAATAAATATCATAACTCATACAATGCGATGCAAATAAATATTTATATATAATTAGAATAGTGAATATGAGAAAATGAATAAAAAAAATGCGTGTAAGACTATATTATTGTTTTGTAAATTAAATAACTATCAAAAGTCTAAACGCACGTGTGTATATATATATATATATATATATAAATTACACAAGGTGTATAAAATATATACATACATAAGTATCATATAGATTATGTATAAAGTACTCAAATAACAATGTTAACCAAAATGTATAGAATTTCGAATGTATAACAATATTTTAGTTATAAAATTACCACTTGAATTTTATAGAATAAAAATAGCTTAAATTAGTATAAAACATGAATAAATTCCAAAAATCTTATCACAAGCATGACTAGGACCAAATCAACAATAGAGTCACTAAATAATATGAGTTACAATGTCTAAAGGCTAGTTCTAGAATAGGTTTTAAAGCCCTAAAATCCCAAAATTATTGTATGAACCATAGAACTTGATTTGTCACATTGAAAATCAAATTCCCTTTATCAAAAAATTGATAGAGGGCTTTTGTAGTAGATAAGAAATAAATAAAATTAGACTCAGAATTACCCAAATCAGATTAGAATTGAGGTTGAATTCGCAAATGGAAGTTCCAAGCTCTACAAACGCACACTCAAACGTCAACGTCATTGATAATTGATAGCCTTTGATTTTTGTTTGGAGTATCACGAAATGAGAGTTGAAGAAGATATTATGATACTCTTGATTTAATCGAAGGGATGCTTCTAAGACACATACTCTCAAAAATATGGCAAAGTCAAGATGAATAAAAATTTATGAACATCGATTTTAGAATGAGGAACACCTATTGTTTCAACTAATGTTTCTTCCATTTTATAACAAATGAAATAAGAAAGGTATAATGAAACTTATGAAGGTGCACTAATGGCTCATGAATTGGAGCATTTACATTCTTTATTTTTATGTTCATAACTTATGTAGCTTTAAGACATATTAAATTTCTAATTAAAAAGGAAATTTATTATCAAAACTCCATTAAAAGAAAATTTCAATGATTATCATAAATTCAAACTTCTAATAAATTCAAAAATGATAGAAAGTACAAGGACTAGAATTGACAACTTGAAGAAAAACGCAGGTGATGGTTGTCACAACTGCACACTTCACTGCATTTGGGGTCTTGGGCATACACCTAAATTACATATTATACTTTTACGTTTTCTTTCGTATGGTTTTAATTTGGGCGCGTTGTTTTGCGCATGGTTTTTAAAAGGTTTAAATTTGGTTTACGTTTCCGCAGCTTAACTAAACTTGGTTTTACAATAACGAACTAAATGGTTTGGGCATTTAGAGTCGTTCATGTGACTTATGGCTTTGGGATCCTGGATTTGTCATGCGCCTCGCGGTATAAACCCCGCAGTGAAAATTTGAGGGTGTGACAAAAACATCATTATGGGTCGGAAACCCTCTCATGGGTTCGGAAACACACTAATGCTCGGAAACAACCCTCTAGTCGGAAACGGTTTTAAGGGTCAGACACTTAGATTCAGAAACAGTTTTATGAGGTCGGACACATTTATAAGGGTCGGACACTTTAATGTTTCTTTGTGAACAAGTTTCTTGACGAGCTATTTGTGGAACCGATTATATCTCTAATTTTATTAAGATTATTTTAATCCGGAAACAAGTTATGGGTCAGGAAACCCTTATTTGTTTATTAATCCGAAAATCTTATCATTAAATTTTTAAAATTTGATTAATAAAATTATGGATTATTATTAAAGTTTTACGAATCTAACCGATTATATCTCTAATTTTATTAAGATTTTTAAAATTTGATTAATAAAATCTGGATTATTATTAATAAAATTTATGGTTGTTCAAATTACCTTTCACTCGTTGCTCGCTCGACGCCTGCTCGATAAAATTCTGCTTGAAAAATGCTCAACCAATTATAAACGAGCCACTCAGCTCGATTTAGTTTGTAAACGAGTCAAACACAAACAAATATCCGTTCAATTCGACTCAGCTCAACTCATAAATAGCTCTAAGACTATACGGAGTGGGGCGGGAGAGAGGGCGGGAAGGGGGGGGAACACCGCTGCAACCAAGCGTGGAGATGGCGTGGAGGGTGGGGGCGGGAAGGAGGTCACCGGCGTGGGGGGGACTTTTATGCCACGTGGCACGTTTGTATTGGGTGAGGGGATGGCAACGGTCATTTAAAAAAAAAAAAAAAAAAAAAAAAAAAAAAATTAAATTACAAACGGTCATATTATCAACGGTCAAAAAAAAAAAAAATTTATAAATTACCCCCATTTCACTACAACACACCCACTTTAACCAAATTTTATACAATTTTCAACCAAATTTTATACACTTCTCATCCAATTTTTATACACTTCCTCAACCAACAATGAACCCATACAACCGAGGATTCGACCCGAACAACCCATACGCGTACGTCCCAAACCCGAATACACCACCGGGTCGCCCGATCCCAAACCGTCCACCCCATCCTTCACCTTGTCCCGACTACGCCGGTTATGCCGGTTTTATTAGTGGCCAAATTTATCCGAATTTCCCATTCAATGATTCTCTCGTTCCTTCACAACTTCCTTTAACCCAAACCGTACCCGAAACACAACCTCAAAATGTGGCGGGATCATCTTCGGGTAAAAACCCCCCTGCAAAAAGAAGTCACAGGAGGAAGACGGCGGAAGAGAAAGCATTAGCCGCCGCTAACCGCCAACCACTTAAGTGGACACCTCAAGAAGAGCTTGCATTAACCAAAGCGTGGATTAGCGAGTCCGAAAAAGAGCAAGGTATTTGTAATAATTTTTATAACATGAAATATTTTTTATAATATTACTAATAATTTTTTTAACATGAAATATTTTGTGTAGGAACAAGTCGCCACAAAAACGACTTCTGGGACGACATCAACAAAGTGTTCCATGTGTTGATGGAAAAAGACTTCTATCGAGCAAACGATAGTCTCTCGTCCAAGTGGACGGAGATAAACAGGGCAATGAACGCGTTTCACCCGCATTATTATCACGCAAGAAACAATCCAAAAAGCGGTGAAACGGACACTGACAGCCTGAGCCGGTCGCTACAAGGCTATCGTCTCGAAACCGGGCTCGAATTCAAATTTCTTCATTGTTGGGAAGTCGCCAAGAACCATTCAAGATGGGCGTTCGTCCCCACTGCAAGCAACTCCGCAAAAAGGTCGAAAACAGGATCGTCAAGAAACCGTCAAACTGATCCTGAAAACGTAGAGGCCGTTAATTTGGATGATGACGACTTTGAAGAGGAATTGAGTCGCCCACCCGGCCGAGATAAGTCAAAAAAGCGGGCTGGGAAATCTACTGCTTCGGGTTCGGGTTCTGGATCAACCGGCGCTTACAGCGCTGACTTGCAAGATTTAAATGCCACCATGATTCAGTTCAATACGATTCAAGAAAAAATGCTCGAAGAGAAAAAAAATATTCGCGAAGCGTTCGAAAAAAAATTGACTATGAAAGAGCGCAAATTGTCTATCAGAGAGCAGCACGAAAAACGCGAGGATTTGAAATTTCTCGCCATGAACACCGACCATATGCAAGGGCCGGAGTTAGAGATGACGCTTCAAATGAAGCGTGATATTATCGAAAAATATAATCTGAAATGATTTGGTAGTTTTTAATTTTTTAAGGTTTTATTGTATTTTTTTTAATTTTCTAGGTTTTTTTTTGTATTTTTCTAGGTTTGTTATTAATAAAAAGTATTTATTATTATTATTGTTTTATATAAAAAGTTAAAAAAAAAAAAGAAAAATAAAATGCCACATGGCACTTCCCCCCACCTCTTCCCCCCCCTTCCACTCCCCACAATTATTTTCCCCCCCACAAGGGCCCCACAAGTGCCACATGGCGCTTCCCCCCACCTCTTCCCCCCCCACCACTCCTTATAGTCTAATGGTGATAAAGCTGTGTTAGAGCCCGAAAATTGGCCTAGGCCCAATCATATCAATACTACAACATTCTAGGGTTCTAGCTAACCTAAGCGCGTGTATCCACACACACATAAAGCACGTGGTGATAACACCTCCACTTTTCTCCTGTTGCCTTGAGAAAGGGGGTATCTCACCGTATACACCCCCAAACCTTTCTCCCACACCCAAACACACACACACAGAAGACGAAATCGGTACGATTATTCTCATTCCATCCGATCACTTATTTAACTTCATATATTTAATAATAATAATATTAATCTCCTTTCCTTCACACATATATATTTATAAAAATTATTATTATTCAACTTCTTCTTCTTACTGCAGACAAACAATTCCAACGATGAAGGTTTTCGTCAAAACATTGAAGGGCACACACTTTGAAATCCAAGTTCAACCTCAAGATTCGGTTAGTCCTCCTTTCAGTTCCGCTTCTTCCTCATTGAATTTTATCCAATCGTGCTGTTTTTATTTCATTATGTCTAATTGGTCACGAATTAGGGTTTTATGCGTTTATGTTATCTGTTGTTGATTGTTAATTAGACTGTGACTTTTCGTATAGTCTGAATTTTGATAATAATATTATGAAGGTGTGATTTAACTAATTTTAACTTTAATTGGTTGTTGTGAGCTGTCAAAGGACCAATCGATATTCTTGCGCTTAGGTGGTTGATTTTGTTTTGTATAGGCTAAGTTAAGTTATGTCGTTGTTGCGGCGGGATGTTGATTATGAAAGTTATTTGTATTGAATGTGAAAATTAATGTTGCATAAGCAAAACATTTATCGCTAAGATGCATCATTAGACTAAATCAGTATACAGAATGTTAGGCACAGCCATGAATACATAGATAATATATACTTAATATTAGGCACAATTGTACTTGGCAAAACGGGCGGGTCAGGTTGGGCGATGTACTGGGGTCAGAAGGGGTTCGGGTCAGGACGGTTCGGTTTTAGAATTTTGCCATAAATTCTTCTGCAAAGTGCAAACTCTATGAAATATCCACATTTAATGGTGTGAATCATCATACGTGCCAAGTTCAGCATATTAATCAATAACCATATATAACAATGGCTATGATTTTGCTTCAACAGCATAAAATTTGCTTGAAAATTGTAATTAAAAATCAATCGTTAGACCAAATTGAAATTAAAAGCCTAGATTAGCATTCAAATATTATACAGAACACAACATTAATCCTTACGAATATATTTCAAGCTTCTGCACAATTTTGAATCGCTTGATTGAAATCTCGAACCCATATGCAAGATCCTCAAGGTGTCCAAGTAAAACTAATTTTTACAATTTACAATATAAATCCCCAATAACAGTGAGTGATCTAAATAAATCAGAAGATCTAATAAAAAATCATATAGAAAGTAGAAATTCATTTTCATGAACATATGTATGAGAAGAGGAACATATGTAAATTTTACCCTAAAAGACACAATCTTGCTTCATAAAATATTGTGTAAATACACCCTAATAATCTGATTTTGTAATAGAACCCACCATCTACCAGTTTCAAAATCACTTGCAGAATTGAAGAAGGCTAGAAGCCATGTAGATACTAACAAAACCCAATCAGTAACAATTCCCCACAAAACAGAAACTATAAAATCACTTGCAGAATTGCATAAACCATATAGAAACCAACAGAAACAAAGATTAGATCAATTTCCACCCAATAAATAACGATCGCCCACAAAATGGAAATGATAATCTGAAGCATACATCAATGCATGAATGTTAATATATAAACACACTTGACCAGTTGAACCAAAAATAGAGGAAAGACAAAGATCATACCTTGAATGATATGTGGGTTGATATAAGAATTAGAAACCAATTTAGTTTGGCAACGTAAACGACAATGATACGAAATTCAACCCTAATGTTGAAAGAAAATGACGGCAAATTGAAATTAAACACTGAAGTTGTAAGAATTTTGACCACCTATTGGTGAAATTGGAAGAATTTGGATGGTACCGGTCCGAGAGAAGGAAATAGGACGAAGCAAGAATTGTTAAAGAAGGTTGAAAAAGTAGAAAACAGGGGAGACGGTAAAACAGAAAAATGGAGTAGAGGGGAGGACTTAATGGCAAATAGTTAACGCTTTAAAGTGCTAAAAGGAAAGTTAAGTTGGTTTTTGTAGTATTATATAATTACTTATTACTTAAGTGTTGAATAGCCGTGTCATTGAGCTGGTGTTGTCGTAGTGGTCTTTAGAGTGACTGGTTCCTTACTCCAGCAAGCAGTGTCAGTCACAGACTCACAGTTTTGGTAGGATAACATTGTAACATAGAAAATTATTGTAAGGCTTTCAAAAATGCACCTCTGGTTATGTTTAAACTAATATTATCTGTTTTAGCCTTTTTAGGGAATTGGTTTAATTTTGGATTGCTCAATGTAAACCTAATTGGAATTTAGCATAGGTGGTAGGATTGTAGGAAGCTGTCAGTCTGTCACTCAACCAGCTTGTAGTTTACATGATTTGGTCTGGAGAATCTATTGTGCTCACATCATTGCTCCTGTGTATTCTTAGAATTTAGATGCCAACCTACTGTGATTTAGGATATTAGTTAAAATTTGGATTTTATCTACAAATCAAACGTGGTTGTAAGCCGTTGGCAATGGAATGAGGTGGTAATTGTATTTAATGTAGTCAAAATGACCAGACATCTTCGTTGCCTGTGTTTTTGTTTTATTGGTCTTGTTTAGTAGAAGTTAATTTGTTGTATGAAAGTATATAGAACCCTGTGTGTTGCAATATTTTTATCTGCTTTAAACCTACAAGTGGGGTAGATTGCATAATCTTGGTTTCGTTTGGTTTTTATTTTGGAAACTGACAATATGCTAAAAAATTATCAAGAACCGAATGTTTTTTCTGTGGGTCAAGGGGATAGTTTATTTGATCAAAAGAGAGTTTACTTATGTTGTAGTTCAAAGCTATCCTCAATGCTTGGTAGGTCACTTGAGAAATCATGTAGGCTATAAGAATATATGTACATCACTTACAAATTCGTGTAGCTTATATTTAGGCTATATGATGTATACTAAGGAATGAGTTAAAATTTGTATTGTTTTGAATTCGTTGTTATTAAGAATGAATTTAGTATTTGGCTATTTGCGTATGCTAGCCATGTTGGCTTTTGAACTTTATGACAGATAAGTTGAAGTTGTGATTGTCGTTGTCTGTCTGTGATGATTCCATACAGCAGATGTTTGCATGGAAGTTTAACCACATGCGTAACTTTTTCTAGCTGTTGGACACATTTTAGGAAATTTGTCATATACGTAACTGTTCCTAGCTATAGTCACACAATTTAGGAAAATTGTGAGACCGATATGCTTATTGTAAACCATTACACCCTTCCAATTTACTAGTCAGCTACATATTTTGATTCCACTAGAACTTTGTTCTCCTCATCATCATCACTATCCCTCTTCCATTTCTTCATAATATTTATCATTTGTTCACTTGGAAAATAAATATTAGACCTTATTGGTTACATTAAAAAATCCCTTTGTTAACATGTTTGATGTGATTGAAGCTATGGCACATGGTGGTAAGATAGCGTCTGAATATTTTTTCAGGTTGCGGACGTGAAGAAAAATATAGAAACTGTTCAAGGATCAGATGTTTATCCTGCCGCACAACAGATGCTTATTCATCAGGGTAAAGTGCTTAAAGATGGCACCACCTTGGAAGAGAACAAAGTTGCTGAAAATTCTTTTATCGTCATTATGTTATCTAAGGTAAATTTAAACACCCCTTTGTGTCTAGACACCCAAGTATGCTTTATTTTAATAAAAAATGCCACTATGGTTAGTTATTGGTAACGGATGCTTGTTAGGACCAAAGTTCATTGGTCTGACTATATTTATGTTTATATCATAGTCATTAAGGCCCTTGCTTCATGCGCATAGGCCCATTTTCCAGGCAAGGCCGATTAACCGCGCTTCTAGTTTCTAGGTGCTTGCTTCAGTTCTCCATGCGCCCAAAAAACCCATTTATTTATTTTTTAATTCTAAATATTGATCTTCTCAACAATAAATGCTTCCAAAATGAAGCAACTTTCATCCATATTTCTGATCCATTTAGAACTTTCAGATTTAAAATAACATTTGAATCTTCAGTATTGAACTTTTAGACTCTTAATACTAATTTTTTTTTTTAACCGGCTAATTTCCTCTCCCATTTTTACATCACCTTTTAAAATACACCCCCCTTTTTTTTGCCTCTTATGAGGCTTGAACTCCCAACCTCACCTTTAGAACTCCATCACCTTTACCACCACACCACAAGGGGTGGGAAAAATAATACTCCGTAGACTCTTAATACTAATTAGATGATATTAAATGTTATATAATAGCTTTTGTTTATTTTATTTAAAGAATAGTATTATTTTAATACATAATATACCTTTTGTTTCTTCTTTTGTAATTTAAGGGCACTTTTTTTTTTCAAAGGCCCTCGTTGTTTTTGCGCCTTGCACTTATGCCCCGGGCGAGGCCCTGGGTTTTAAAAAGTGCGTCTAGGCGCGAGGCGCAACAAGGCGCTGCCCTAGGGCGCCTCAGGGATCTGCACTTACACAATTTCCCGAAAGCGCATTTTTTCACTTTTTTTGTTGTTTTTGGCCCCGAGGCGTGCGCCTCTCGTACACCATGTGTTTTTATGCTTAGAAATGTTGTACCTTGGTGTTTTTGGTTTGTACATATAGGTAAAATCATATAAAAACCTTATTTATAGCTATGTTTTGGATAAATGAAGCTAAAAACCTATGGGATATTAATGAGATATATAAAAAAATTAAATAATTAGTGCACGCTTCGGGTACGAAAAGCCCCCCGCTTTTGCACTTGGCGCTTCGCGCGTTGCACTTAGACCTAGTCGCTTTTGTGCGCCTAGCGCTTTTTAAAATCAAGGCGAGGCCTATGCGCCTTGAGTGCGCCTAGCGCCTTTGATAACCATGGTTTATATAACTTATTTTCTAATTTATTTCCAATGTTATATATAGAGTAAAGTACCATCTGGCCAAACTTCAACAGCAGCAGCCACACCTAAGGTATTTGACTTATTTGTTCTAACTTCTATTGTCTTCCACTTTTAGTGCTGCTCTAGTTACATCTCATTGATGTTTTTTGAAGTTTGTATGTGATATGCATTGAACGGTTTGACCTACCATGTCATGCAGGCACCTCAGACAAGTGCCGCCGCCCCTGCACCGGCTGCCACTCAAGCTCCTCCTCCAGCTGTGACACAGTAGGCTTAAGCTGCTACCTTTTTGTGTACTAAATTTTTAATCAAAATACAATTTCTTCTGCATAACATACTTTCTTATGATTGCAGGCCTGCAGTTGTTCCTTCTGCTCCAGTTCCAGCTCCAGCTTCAGATTCAGCACCTGCTGTGAACGCTCCGTTAGTATTTTTCCAAAAGACGGGATATCTAATCACATCATCAAATTAATAAACGCTCATATTAGGTGGTTCACTGATGTATGTTAGTGATGGTTTAATTGTAGGTCCGAGAATGTATATGATCAAGCAGCATCAAATCTTGTTGCTGGAACCAATTTGGAAGGTACAATCCAGCAAATTCTTGATATGGGTGGCGGGACCTGGGACCGGGATACAGTTGTCCGTGCTCTGCGTGCTGCTTTTAACAATCCAGAAAGAGCTGTCGAGTATCTGTATTCTGTAAATTCTTAAACACCTTATTGTATTTATATTTTTTTCGAAATTAATCTTGCAGTAGATAATTTATGACACCAATATATATATCAATCATGTCAGGGTATTCCTGAGCAAGCAGAACTTCCGCCAGCTGCGGGAGCTTCTCCGGTGCCAGGTGTGCAGGCTGCGAACCCCCCTGCTCAGCCCCCACAAGCTATGCAACCAGCAGCTGTGCCTTCTGCCGGACCAAATGCAAATCCATTGGATCTCTTTCCTCAGGTATTTTATTGGCTAGTCAATCTGCCTATTTTCATCTAGAATGTTTTTTAAACGATAGAGTTTGTTACATTTGGCTTAGGGTCTTCCTGACATGGGTGCAAATGCTCCTGCTGGTGCCGCTGGAAACCTTGATTTTCTCCGTAACAGCCCACAGGTATACACACACTGGTCCACCACTGACCACACCCACACAAATAGATACTCTAGGTTCACATAAATAAATAACTGGCTGTTTTCACCTTTTCAGTTCCAAGCACTACGAGCCATGGTGCAAGCTAATCCCCAAATATTGCAGGTAACATGTCAAGTTTTGTTTTTTAAACTTGCACACGTGCACACACACACACACAAAAGTAGATATAGTTATGCATGATGTTTGCGTGTTACGATTGTGATGTTGACAGCCAATGCTTCAAGAGCTGGGGAAGCAAAATCCTCACTTGGTGAGACTCATTCAAGAGCACCAGGCTGATTTTCTTCGTTTGATCAATGAGCCTGTTGAAGGCGGAGAGTATGTTTTATCCGTCGATCCCTTGTCACCCGTGCTTGTTTTATTTATTTACAGTGCTTAACAGCAACAAGATTTCAGGAATGTACTTGGAGATCTCGCTGCAGCAATGCCACAGGCGGTGACTGTTACACCCGAGGAACGTGAAGCCATTGAACGCGTGAGTCATATCTTTTCTTGCTTACAAAAAAGATAATATACCCCTGATAACTCATGATATCATAGTAACAAACCAAAGAAATTATCAAAAAGTACCCATTCAAATACATCAAATCTCATATGTATACATCCTGCAATATGATCATGATACCCTCTCTTTACACTCCAAGCTCCCATATCCTACTATAAGTGCACCCGTAGTGGGCGTTATGAGGGGCTCCATCCAGATTTATAGCGCCCCATAGCGCCCTGTACACCTCCCCCTTGGGCGCTATGGGGGCTCCACGGGCAAGAACTTTATGTACATAACGGGCTCCATCCAAGGCAAAATCAATTTTATATTATTTTTTAATCAATTTTTACACTCTCTTCTTCTACACCTAATCAAATAATAATACCCAATCAAATAATAATATTTTAATCCCCATGAAGCCCGTAAAACCCCTCACCCACTACACATATATTTCATAAAGCCTCATGGAGGCCCTTTTAATATTTAATTAATATTTTAATTCCATGGAGCCCTATAAAACTCCCCACTACACAGGCCCTAAGTTTCAAAATGGAAAATGATTTGGCCCAAGTTTCTAAAAAGTGATAGTGATATCTGTATCAGCTTGAAGCAATGGGATTCGACAGAGCACTAGTATTAGAGGTGTTTTTCGCGTGCAACAAGAACGAGGAGCTGGCAGCCAATTACCTATTAGATCACATGCACGAATTCGAAGACTAGTTATAGTGTTGGTTGAAATGGTAAGTAATCGATCCCGGTGGTTATTTTTCCGGGTTCTTTATTATTTCCGAGTTGCGGAAATATGGAGGGGTGTCGGAAAAGATCATAATTGGATTGTAATGGGATTATCTCGTCTCGTATTTATTTCGCACTTGCTTTGTATTTTGGACTTTGATATGTTGTCTTTGTATGACAATAGTGGTGTTGGTCTCGTCGTCATCTATCTCCATCCCCATGTCTTTTGAGTATTGATTTACTTTGGCTAGTTGGATACTAATTGCTATTTGGTATAGGGAGAAAAACCGATGTTAATTACAAAACATGAAACAAAAGTTTTTGGGGATCTAGCTATATCATCAGCATAAAACCAATTTATAAGAAGAGATCTGATGTCAGTGTGGGTCCGGTTAAGACAACATAGTCTGGCCGCAGTGAGATAGTGGGCTCCCGGAAGGGCGGTGTGATTAAGCACCGCTAAAGTTGAAATTTGTTTAAAAAAAATTAGAGAACAGTAAAAAAGTGCACGACACTTCTGAATGGAGTGGTTCTTTAACTTGGTCAACCAATCCGTTAAAAGAGCAAATATGCTTATGCCAGATATTGAAGTGTCACATTGATTGAAAGTTGCATCCGATTTACTCCTACATTGGAGCCTGACGAACCCTATCCTTTTCTTTGTCATTTGTTTCTAGATCAGTGCATCTTTCAACACTCTTCAAATATGTATTTAAAAAGGCGGAGGGGACTTTGATGTATATTATTAATCTCCTATCATCCACTAACACGTCATTTTTATTCTAAACTACCCTAAACCCACAAAACACTGACACTACTCTTTCAACAACCTTGAACTTTTTTTTTTAAATAAAAATCAAATTCAACAATTAAAATAACTAAATTATATTTTCATTAAAAATTCACACTAAAAAAATAAACAAAATATGGACAATTGATAATAAAAACTTTATTCATCTAGCTCATCCGCGGCAAGCGTTGGCTTTTTTCTTTGCTTGAACCAATAACCAACACTTGATGTTTGTTTTGTCCATGGATGACAAATTTGAGTGGTGTAAAATGGTTTGAAAAAGGTTCTATAATATAGGTTATTTAATTTTAATATGATTTTTTTTTACTCCCAACGACTCTCTCAAGTCTCAACAGTCATAAATGAGTTGTTTTACTCAGCTTACTTTACCCGAGGAGGTGACGGCGGTGTAGCCGAATTGGGTATCCTCGGGTAAAAACATGCAAATGTAAAATAAACCTGAGGGGCGTCTCCTCCACCCTAAGCATATTTATAACTCATTTTTTAACTTAAAAATCACCTTAGTTAAGCATTTAAGAAAGTACATCTTTTACCAAACTCCTAATCGTTATCATCCTTTCATAAAACACCTCTTTTTGTAATCAACTTTTCATTCAATAAACCCAATTTAAAAAAGTTTGTATTAGATCAAAGATTAGAGAGATATGTGCACATAATTTTATACATATGACCTAATGGTCTAGTGGTATAATGTTTGCCTCTATTATGGAATGTATCTTCTACTAATGCAACTTGTGTCGCAATATATTATTAAAATCTTCTTAAGATGAATTATCTCTATACAATAAACCCTGATTTCAGCATAGTACTCTAGCTAATATATAACAAATATGTTCTATCTAATGTTTCATTGTAGTCGATCAATAGAAAATCGGATGTTCTCACTGGAGTGCAAAATGCATCAACATAAAGTCAGAAATTATTGATCAAAGGGAAGAAATAAGCATGAGCTAAGATTGTGATGTTAGGGGCTGCATTTGTGGCGACAAATGGCTCGGTGGCAGACTGGTAGTTTGACTAGTGGTGTGGTGCTAACAAGGGCAAAAGGCGCAACAGAAGTACTTGAGCAACTAGAAATCTCATTGCAAGCAAAACAGATGATATGACTATGGCTATAGCAATGGTAACAAGGCTTTAATGAGAGTGGCTTGCAAGAAAAAAAAACAAATAATAAGCTAATCTATATAAGTGTCTCTGATACAACTGGAGATGGAGAAAAAGAGAGAAATTCGTTACAAGTGAAACAATGAAGACTAAAATTTGAGGACATTAATAGTGCCAAAAAGGGACAATAATGTTGCGTTTCTGAGTTTCATTTAATAAAGGAAAAGAAAGGCTTTAGAAGGATGTCAAGGAAAATTCGTGTTCCATAGTTTTTTTAAGGAGAGAAAGGGAGAGAAATAGAAGGAAAATTTTGGTGAATTTTCTTCATTTCTTATCCTTCCAAATTGGAGAGATTTGGAAGGAAATGATTTTTTTAATAAAATACTTACTTTTGTTTTCATTTCCTTCGAACTTGGAATACAATAGTTAATTAAATCTTTCATTTTTACTCTATTTCTGTTCTCTCTTTAATTCTCTTTCTTTGCTTTTCCTTCGTTTGTTAAACTCGGGAACATAGCGTAAGAGATAGATAGGGAGAAGGTGGTAATTTGGTACCATAAAGAACAATGAAAACTTCTTTGAATATTGTGTGTTATATAGTGCTTATACATGTACAATGAGAAGTTGAGAACAATTACAATGTAAATTTACGTCAAAGATATAAGTTACAAAGAACATTATCTGCACAGTGAATCGATCGTAACTAATCTATTACTCTTAATTAATATAGATTATATTATGTAATATCCAAACAACATTTATGAAATAGTATCGAGAACATGATTAATAAATAAGAGAGTGTGAGCTTCAAACACACAAAGTTACTTGCTTCACTCTTTAGGATTTCACCCACAAAAGATACCCATGAATCCATGATGTACAACTCATAATTGAGGGACATTATTTAATTTGATCATTTGCAATTTGGTGTAATTTCAAGAAATTATTCATTCATTCTTGTTGTTTTGTATGCATCTACGTCCATGGTGGTGGGACATTTGAGTCTTTGACATATCACTATGATGATTTCTTGAGGTTAATATTATGGGAAAATCACCAAATTGGTCAAAGATTTGGTCAACTTATCAAAATAGCCACCTACCATCTCTTGGGAGAGTCGGCTCACAGGTCCCGAGACGTCTTCGTGAGACCTCGGTGATGGACCACTAGCTGAGCGACACCTCACCCGTCTCCTCACCCGTCTTTGGAGAGACGGTTCCCGAATCCCAAGACGTCTTTGTGAGACCTCGCCTACACACTTCCCAACTCGTTCCTCTCTCTCTCTCTCTCTCAACAACCTTCCGCAAGATTTAAGCTTCCGTAGACATCAGACTTCCGCAAACATCTCTCTCTCTCTCTCTCTCTCTCTCTCTCTTCGGGTCATCTGCTCTTCACAAAAGTTCTCCTTCTCACCTCATCATCGTTCTCCTTCTCCTTGATCTCTCCGAAGCTCATATCAGTTTCTCCATACTCAACAGACACCTACAAAATCTCAATCAAAATGACTTGGATTACACATTATTATTATTATTATTATTATTATTATTATTATTATTATTATTATTATTATTATTATTATTATTATTATTATTATTATTATTATTATTATTATTATTAAAGTAGATAAGAATGAACTGAAGATCAGAACTACTTACATCCATTGTGTTTTATTAATTTTTGAATAAAATCAGTGAATCTGAGTGATAGAATGAAGATTGCGTAATCACAGATTGAGAAAGGGAGAAGAACATGAGAATATCGTGAATGGTGTTTTATTTTATTTGTTTGGATTTGGATTAGGATTCCTTTCTCATCAGAGAGCAATGGGAAGAGAGACAGAGAGAGACATAGAGTGGGAGAGAGAGAGAGAGAGAGGAAAGAGTTGGGAAGTGTGTAGGCGAGGTCTCACAAAGACGTCTTGGGATTCGGGAACCGTCTCTCTAAAGACGGGTGAGGAGACGGGTTAGGTGTTGCTCAGCTAGTGGTCCATCACCGAGGTCTCACGAAGACGTCTCGAGACCTGTGAGCCGATTCTCCCAAGAGATGGGAGGTGGCTATTTTGGTAAGTTGACCAAGTCTTTGACCAATTTGGTGATTTTCCCTAATATTATTAGGATTTCACCCACAAAAAATACCACGGTAGCATGCCATATAGGAAAATGTCACGTCAGCATGCCACGTCATCAAAAGAACTAATGGAGTTAGTGTTTGGTTAGTTTGGGGGAGACACATGGAAAGAAGTTAGGAGTAATATCGGCCAATGGGCAATAGTTTAGAGTATTTAAATCCAATAATCTATATGATTATAGCATCCCAAGTTCCCAACTCATGTTTTTGGGCTCACATGGAGAGAGGGAGGAGAAACGTTTTTCCTGAAAAACGAATTAGGGAGGGGGGAGGAAAGGAAAGGAGAAGTTTTTTACTATAAGAGAAGTTGATGACCTGTCGTTAGGGTCATACAAAACCTAATTAACCTATGTAGATAGGGTAAGTAGGGTATCAATCCAAGGAGCGTGTGGTTAGTGAGTATTTCCTAGTTAATTTTAAATTTGTCAATTATGAAGGTGCTAATTACTTATATGAGTAATGAATTGATGTTTAAAATTGATTGAATAGTTGTTGATTAATATGAAGCTTAAAATGAAATCTGTAAGAAATGATTAATAATACTTGTAACAATAAGATAGAGATGATTACACTAAGGATTTGGGTAATTGAACACTAAGGCTTTCAACAATTAGGCATAATTGGATAAACAATGATAATGCAATTGGTACTAACGGATTGATTGCTCAATAAACTTAGGTATCAAGTTTTATCAACATTCACAATGGACTAAACTATACTTCATCATTTAGAACATACAATCCTATGATAGTGTTGATGCAAGGAACCATGTTCATATCATTTAGAAATTGGCACAAGATCAATTAACTAGAAATGATTTCAACATCAGATTAATCACTAATCAACACTGGTAATTCAAGTACATAAAAACATTAATCAAAAGTTTAAACAATGCAATGCCCAAATGTTAAGCCCTAGGTATCAAAAACTTACATCCCTAGTGTAATACAAGAGTTTTAGCCAAACATGGCTATGGTGTTCATCATCTTCAAAATGTGTTCTTCAATCTTCCAAGAAATTGTGTAGAAAATGATTGTAGAATAATTGTGTGATTTTAGAGAATGGTGTGTTATATCTTTTTTTTGATGAATGATAATGATAATAAATAAAATTCATGACCCCCCAAGAATCTCTAGTCAAAAAGAAAACTCCTCAAAGCATTTGATGATTGCATTAAATTATGTGTTGACCACTTGTCATATGGCACCGTCAGAGACGGCATGACTGCCGTCAGGTACGGCGATGGCGTCAAAGACAGTATGTTTGCCGTCAAAGACGGTCAGAACCTTCATTGTACTTTTCATGGCCTTCTTTTTCCCAATGCTTCTCAACTCCAATCTTTTGCTCTAGCATTGTGTAAAATTCACTCAATAAGCGCTTTTACCCTGAAACATCAAATCAAATCAAAGTGCTATATCCCACCTCAAATAATCAAATAAAAACATCTTTTTAGATTTAATAGAGGCGAGGTTTCCAACCACGCATCACATCCCCACACTTATCTTTTGCTTGCCCTCAAGCAAGTCACTAAACTTTACCCAATCAACAATTCAAACCAATTCCAACATCTTTATTGATTCTCAAAAAACGGTCCCTAGTCATACCCTAACTCACAAGATTTACACCTATCAGTAGATTTACATTCCAAGGTTTTAAATATTACTAAAAAATTTTGCCTAGCCACATCCAACTAGATCCGACTTCACATTTTTGCACACCCCTCACAATGGTTCACTCTACTCGGTTTAATATCTGGACTAGCGTGTAATGCGCTAGTATTTCATATTAATCACTCAAAACCGATTATAAAGCATGTTAGTATAGGCTTGCAACTCAATCGCTTTTCACCAGATTACTCAAAAGCGAACACAAGTCAAAAGGTCTTTAAAGGGTTATAATGGGGCTAGGCGAAGGGTATGGAATGAGATATTTAAAAGTGACTATGGTGATGAAAATTCGACTTTTATTACAAAAACACAGCTACTCAAACATAAGGCAGTATTGCGCCTTTTATTCAACACTAACTAAAGCATAGGTTTTTTTTTTTTTTTTTTTTTTTTTTTTTAATGAGAACTTTCATTTGTTTGTAGCAGATTTGTTCTCATGCTTTCCAATTTTTTTTTTTTTTTTATGCAAACAACTATTTACAAACAAAACAAAATCATACAATCGAATTTTCATCACTTGGGTTTAACATTGAAAAGGCTAACGGGTCAAACGGGTTGAAATGGGTGGTCAAATGAGAGGTTTAGGCTCAAACTTGTTCAACTAAGGTGGATTTTTTTTTTTTTTTTTTTTTTTGGGTCAAGGATATCAAAATGGTGTTAAAATAAAAAGGCCAAACCTAATGCCTAAATCATTCTTGTGTCACAATTGATCTAAGGTGGCAAGCGTATCAAGAGTTGCAAGTTCTACCTTATGCGATTATAATGGCGCACTCAATTCAAATGAACACAACATGCCAATAGATGTGGAATTTTATCGGGTGTTAGCATGTTGTGGTGGCTCAATAATCTCTCATGAACATGAAGGGGAGAATGGGTTGCCGATATGCAAAAAATGTTATACTCTTCCCTAGTCTTTTCTAACTAGGCAATCCATATTTTGCAAAAACCATCCTTGGAAAAACACATCAAGGAACTTAAAGAATTATGACCATGACTAGGGGTCGAATTTTGTGATCCAATACCATGGTGAAAGAAACGGTTTTCTTAAAGTTTAAGCTTGAGGGTCTTTAAAAATTTTCATTTAAATGGCTATTCCCCCATCCCCACACTTAGAGTCCAACATTGTCCTCAATGTGTAGTGTTTAAATGGTGGATTTCAAAATGTTTAAATTTTTCCCCTCTCCCCACACTTAAAGTCCACATTGTTCTCAATGTGTAGGGAAAGTTTCAAATTGTTTACGGGAATGAGATAAAGCCAAACCAAAGAATTCACCCCAATCAACAATATACAGTTTACAATCCACTTATTAAATCTAAGTAAACGATCAAAATTAAAGAGATGGAAATAGATGCACCTGGTTGTTCTTCATTCTTCAATTCCATGTGTTCTTCAACAAAATAGTTCCACTTCCATCATAAATAAACCTGCAACTCGCAAGTGTGTAGAAGCAAGCTTCTCACAAAAACATTAAGAGTTATCGGTTTTACTTTTTGTTGAAAAGCATTACCAAGTAATCTTTTTGTTAATTTTGATCAGTGGACAAAATATACACTAACTAAGATAGATCCTTTAAACCTCCCGGTAGCCCGGTTATGAGGACGAGTGAGGTCTCGTGAGGGTTATATAGGAAACACACCCACAACGTTTATTTACCTACCAAACAAACAAACAAACAAAAAACGAACAAAAAGAAAAAAAAAATACAAAAATATACAAAAACTAACAAGTACCTCTTACTCACGGTGGTCGAAGTGAACATTTTCCTACCGAGTTACCAAGATAAGCTCGGTAGTTTACTTTATGTTCCCCAATCTGTTCCTTCTCCTTCCACTTGTTCATCAAATATATGCATGAAAGTTTTATCCCACATTTTCCTACCGAGTTTCCAACATGCACTCGGTAGTCTACATGCCAAATCCACAATCGATTCCAACATGCACTCGGTAGTCTACATGAGCCGGTCGTCACGGTTCATACAAAGCCTAAATAACCTATGTAGATAGGGTAAGTAGGGTATCAATCCAAGGAGCGTGTGGTTAGTGAGTATTTCCTAGTTAACTTTGAAATTGTCGATTATGAAGGTGCTAATTACTTATATGAGTTATGAATTGATGTTTAGAATTGATTGAATAGTTGTTGATTAATATGAAGCTTAAAATGAAATTTGTAAGAAATGATTAATAATACTTGTAACAATAAGAGAGAGATGATTACACTAAGGATTTGGGTAATTGAACACTAAGGCTTTCAACAATTAGGCATAATTGGATAAACAATGATAATGCAATTGGTACTAACGGATTGATTGCTCAATAAACTTAGGTATCAAGTTTTATCAACATTCACAATGGACTAAACTATACTTCATCATTTAGAACATACAATCCTATGATAGTGTTGATGTAAGGAACCATGTTCATATCATTTAGAAATTGGCACAAGATCAATTAACTAGAAATGATTTCAACATCAGATTAATCACTAATCAACACTGGTAATTCAAGTACATAAAAACATTAATCAAAAGTTTAAACAATGCAATGCCCAAATGTTAAGCCCTAGGTATCAAAAACTTACATCCCTAGTGTAATACAAGAGTTTTAGCCACACATGGCTATGGTGTTCATCATCTTCAAAATGTGTTCTTCAATCTTCCAAGAATTTGTGTAGAAAATGATTGTAGAATGATTGTGTGATAATTTCTCTTCAATGGTGATGATTTTTATATTGAAAAATGAGATCAAAACAGCTCCATACGCAGTCAAGGACCATAAAATCGCCATTAACACTTGATCCCATCAGTTTTGACTTGAAAAAGGAAACAATTTGACCACTTTGACTTTTAGCGTAGGATACGCCAATTTTGGCGTATCCTACGCAAATCCTGTTTAGCCTCACCAATTTTTTGCTGCCCTACGCTAGACATCTTGGACACTCCCTACGCAATTGGCGTAGGATACGCCAATTTTGGCGTATCCTACGCTAACTCCCTTAGATGTCCGTTTTTGATTTTCCAACTCGCGTATGCCTCCGTTTCTTGCCCGGGCAACTCCAAAACGTCATTTTTGCTTCCTTTTTGCTGTCAACTCCTGAAATGACATAACAATATCAAAGCAACACCATTTGACACTGAATAATCTTTAAAATGCATTTTATGGGTGTTTTTATACACATCCTTAAATCAACCCATCACATCCCCACACTTGTCTTTTGCTTGCCCTCAAGCAAATCAATAAACCATGCTCAATCAACAATCTAATTAATTTCCAACCATTTTATCGATTCTCAAAAACGGCCCCTAGTCATACCCCAATTCACAAGACTTACGCCTGTCAGTAGATTTACATTCCAAGGTTTTTTTATATGTTTAAAACAAATGCCTAGCTAAATCCAACTAGATTTGATTTCACACTTTTGCACACCCCTCACAATGGTTCACTCCACTCGGTTTACTATCTCAGCTAGCAAGTAATGTGCTAGCATTTCATGTCAATCACTCAAAACCGATCATAGGGCATGTTAGCATAAGCTTGCAATTCAATCACCTTCCACAATATTTTTCAAAAGTGAACACAAGTCAAAAGGTCTTTAAAACGGGTTGTAATGGGGCTAGGCGAAGGGTATGGAAAGGGATATTTTAAGTGGCTATGGTGATGAAAATTCGACATTTATTCCAACGACTAACTAACTTCTCAATTCTAAGGCAATGTTGCGCCTTTTTATTCAATCTCTAACTCAAGCATATTTTTGTGCTTTTCTATGAGAACTCTCATTTGTTTGTAACATATTTGTTCTCATATTTTTCAGTTTTTTTTTTTTTTTTTTTTTTTTTTTTACTAACATTGCAAATCATATATAATACAAAGCAAAATCCTACAATCGAATTTTCATCACGCTGGGTTTCAAAAAATTGAAAAGGTTAAATGGGTCAAAAGGTTGATATGGGTGATCAATTGAAAAGGTTTCAGGCTCAAGATTGGTTAACTAAGGAATATTGAAATGGTTCAAGGATGATAAAACTGGTTTTTAAAAAAAATAAAAGGTTTAACCTAATGCCTTAATCATTCTTGTGTCCACAATTGATCTAGAGTAGTAGGCGTATCAAAAATTGCAAGTTCTACCTTATGCGCCTATAATAGCACACTCAAATCAAATGAACACAACATGCCGGAGAATGTGGACAAATATTTGTAAGGTGTTGGCATGTTGTGGTGGCTCAATAATCTCTTCCTGAACCTAAAGGGAATATGGGTTGCCGACATGCAAAAGTGTTACATTTCTTCTTAATCTTTTCTAACTAGGCAATCCATATTTTGCAAAACATCCTTGGAAAAACACATCAAGGAACTTACAGAATTATGACCATGACTAGGGGTCGAATTTTGTGATCCAATATCATGGTGAAAAAGAATTTGGTTTTTTTTTTTTTTTTTTTTTTTATAACCATCAACAACAAGGATTCCTACCCAAATAATTATTCCTAAGCATTACCATTCATAACATCTATCATCTACACATACATAAACATATAATATGTAGATTATGAAAACAACAAGTAAAGATGGTGAAATACATACCTTCATGATGCTACTTGAATGAGAGAACACTTAGAAACAAAAAATAAGCAAATAATATAAGAAATCACCCAAAAATCCGATTTTTTCAGCCCCACGTTTGTCCCTCAAAACGTTAAAATTAACAAATTTCAAGTTAGGGGTTTTGTAGGTCTCGAAAAACTAGATGATTTTGATATAAAATTTGTTAAGATTGGTGAAGGATTGAAGAAGTTATGAAGGTTTGAAGTTTGGGAGGGTTGGAGATGTTATGGGTGAAAGAGATGAAGAGTTTAGGTGTTTTGATGTGTTTGAGGGAGGTGGGTAGGTGTTAGAAGGAAGAATTTCCGGTTTTAATGCAAGTGGGTCCGTCAGTTTGGGTCAAAACCGGGTCAAATATGGCCTTTTTCAGATTTAGCGTATCCTACGCCACTTTTGGCGTAGGCTACGCAAATTGCGTAGGCAACGAGTGACTTCCTTTGCGTAGGGCAGCAGCTGTTTACGTAGGGAACATGGCTTTTGCGTACCCTACGCCACTTTTGGCGTAGGCTACGCTAACTTCAGAAAATTTTTTTTTTTTTTTTTTTTTTCAACAAGGGTTTAATTAAATAAAAGATAAAGACTTATAAAAAAAAAATTTTGTACGAATATTTACAACTTCCCACCCCCCAAAAAAAATTTAGTATTGTCCCAATACTATAATTAGAATACATACCTGAGATGAGAGTTTTCACCTTCATTTTAGTTGATTTCATAAGTTGGTAAGCCCTCTAAGAAACTTACCAACTCCACAATGTTACCATGTTCTGTTTGGCACTCCCACATTTGATCCGGTCAATCGGTACAATGAAGCCGTATATGAAGATTAAAGAAAACTCCTCAAAGCATTTGATGATTGCATTAAATTATGTGTTGACCACTTGTCATATGGCACCGTCAGAGACGGCATGACTGCCGTCAGGTACAGCGATGGCGTCAAAGACAGTATGTTTGCCGTCAAAGACGGTCAGAACCTTCATTGTACTTTTCATGGCCTTCTTTTTCCCAATGCTTCTCAACTCTAATCTTTTGCTCTAGCATTGTGTAAAATTCACTCAATAAGCGCTTTTACCCTGAAACATCAAATCAAATCAAAGTGCTATATCCCACCTCAAATAATCAAATAAAAACATCTTTTTAGATTTAATAGAGGCGAGGTTTCCAACCACGCATCAGAAGTAAATGCCTATAAGTGACGTCGAGACATTTTTTAAGCTTCCCATAGTAGATAGTCTTATGACTTTTATTTCAAGCATTATAAAATGGTACCTTTATTTATTTGGCTACTTGAACTTCACCAATAAAAGTAACCTTCCATTAAAGATAGAATCTTTTCCCTTTGCTACAACATAATCACACATGAAACACACCCTTATGGAGCTATTCACACTTCAAGAAGACATGGCTCCTTCTAAACATAATGAGGTACAAGATGAAGAACAACTAGGAAATTCAAAGAGCTCGGTCCACATTCCGACACTCGCCTCCATCGAATCCTTGACCTTCCCTCTTGTAAATAATATCTTCTCATCTTTCTTTTGTTATGATCATGCATACATTTTTACTGTCCATTGTATAAATTTAGGTTCAGGAAGTTGTTCTGTTGACAGATCACCAATGCAAAATGTCTCAAGATAGAGTTGCTAGTATTGTTTCTAGATTGAATGGTAAGTGCTCCATTTTCAAGATTTCTTGATTTTCCGGTAGCTAATTAATAATATAGTTGTGTGTTTGATTGACAATGTTTTCAAAACCGGACCGACTTGTTGCTTCATTGCATCCTGATTCGGCTGCTGCCTAAGAGTGTTGAGTGTCTTACCTTAATATACATGATTTTTAACAACTGACTTTTAAAAACACCGACTAGCAAGAAATTAGCCTGGCAAGAATAAAACCAATTACAATGGCATAAATGGGTTTTGAAGCCATGCAACTGTGTGACAACCACCCTTGCCGTGCCCAAGAATCGACTACTCGACCTTCAGCAGCCCCCGCCTTCTCCCAATGCGCGGAAACCCGAGCCCCACCCGCCTGAAGGCACGATAGTGTTATAGAACTTGGTAAAACCTCGCCGCCCGTCAGATTCGAACCGGTGCCACCCGTATTCGATCTTCATCCGGATACCAAACCATAAATGATGGAAGTGGGGATCGAACCTCTGATCACATAGGTGAAACAAAAGCCACTCCACCACTATGAATGGATCGTTACGATTTCTATTAACAAACCACAAATATTAAGATTTGACCGTTATGATTTCTATTAACAAACCATATTAGAAAGTAGAATAAACAAAAAACAATGTTAATTTGCCGCTAAATGTCTTGTAGTGTATGAAAGCCCCGATGCCTACGTGGTGCCAAGCCTTCCAGGGCCGGCTCAACTTTTATGGGGGCCTAAAGCAAATACTAAAATGGGAGCCATTTTGCAAGACTAAAAAAAACAGCACAAAATGTGAAGATGAAAATAATTGTAGAATTAAAACTATTTGCAATATGATAAATACAATAAATAAGATTTACGAACCATAGAGATATTAAGTTAAAGGTATTTCATTTTGATTATAAAGAAAAAAAACCATATATTCAAAGTTTATTTTAAAATTTGGAGCCTTATTAGATTGGGGGCCTAAAACCCTAGCTTCAAAATACTTCCTTTAAGCCAGTCCTGAAGCCTTCAATCACTAACCAAACCACTACATATAGTCTTAGACCATAAGTAATGGTTCATGCCCCTTAAGGGGCATTTTTCACCACATCATTATTATAATGCCCTTAAAAAATGTGTAATGGTTAAAGCCACTTAGAGGGTGTTTGGGATTGCGTTTTGAATCTGATTTTTAGATTATTGCGTTTTGAAAACGCAGATAATCAGTTTTTAGTGTTTGGATTGTGTTTTGAAAACGCAGATAATCAGTTTTTTAGGCTACCAAAACGCAATAATCTATAAGCAGCTCCACCACTGCTTTTTCAAAACGCATAATCTGTTTTGAATAATCAATCCCAAACACCTCTTAATGCCCTTTTTAGTTATTACTTTCCATATTTTTTATTCTATTTGGGCATTATATTAGAAATGCTCCACCCTCATAATGCCCATATAAATGCCCAAGGAGATGGTGTTAGGGGCATTATCATGCATATTCATGCCCTTATAATGCCCATTACACATGGTCTTAGGTGACTATAATGAATTTAAAGGTTCAATTTATTATATATAATGTTCCATTTATTATTAAGGAGAATTGGATTTTAATAACCTGAACAATTTGAAATTGGCCACTGACACCCCAACTAAAAAATTGGCCATGTATAACCCGAACTATTGACTTATTGGAATTTAGCACCCACTAACGGTTAAATCACTAACGCCGTTAGTGGGTTCGCTATATTCCAATAAGTCAATAGTTCAAGTTATACATGGCCAATTTTTTAGTTGGGGGTGCCAGTGGCCAATTTCAAATAGTTCAGGTTATTAAAATTCAATTCCCCTATTATAGGTTTCATCTGTAGGTCATTTTGTTACTTTTTGATAAATGATTTGCTTCCGTTGTTAATTAGTCCTTTATATAGTCAAGATAGACAAGATGATAAAGAAAGTCGCAAAATAATCATAATCAATATACAATATATAGTTTTGTGAACGATGTAGTGGCTAGTGACATATTGAGAAAACTGTTACACATATCACCATGAGAAGATTGCACTAAAAGTGTTGTTAATTTACACTTTCCATGACTATTAGCGAAATTGTCATCATAATATATAGGGCTGTAAATAAACCAAACGTTTGGTGAACAGTTTGTAAACCGTTCGACGAGAATTTTGTTTGTGTCTGTTTGTTTAATAAATGAACGAACACGAACAAAAAAAAATCCGTTTGATTAACTAAACAAACAAACACGAACAAATGTCTCGTTCGTTCGATTGCGTTCGTGAACGTTCGGCAATGTGTTTGTTTATGTTCGTTTATTTATATCCGTTCATGTATGTTTATTTATGTTCGATCACTAGTTAAAACATAGGATAATTATGAACTTTTGAATTAGGAATATCATGTATTCATGCCTGTGCCTAAGTAATTTTAGATAATTATGTTTAAGTTAGTATAATTTGCCTTATTGACATCGTTTAGTAGATGTACTTTGTCTAACGGTTAATATTAACAATGTTTTTTTAGTTAGTTGCATATTAAATGTTTGTTTTTATTTGTTTGTGTTCAAGGCATGTGTTCACGAACAGTTCGCAAACAACTGAATTTCTTAACAAACAAACACAAACATAGAATTATGTTTGTTAGTGTGTTCGTGAACGGTTCGTTTGTCCAAGAAACCTTAACAAACAAACACGAACAAAGCCTTGTTCGTGTTCGTTTGGTTCGTTTATAGCCCTAATAATATATAGCCAAATATCACAAAGAGGGTCACTAAAAGGGAAAATTGCCAAAATAGTTTTGTTATAAATTTTTTTTTTCTGAAATAGATAATAACTTTTAGCCGTCTAAATGCAAGGGCTAAGTCTTAACCTACATCCATGCTAAAACCGCGGGCTAAGCCTTCGCCAGTCTTTGTCAAAGACCAAAAGTGTAGGCTAAATCTTAACCGCTTTAGTTAACGGAGATAATGTAGTGGCTTCTTAACAGTGTAAATGACGACTAACTACTTTAGTGAAGGCTAAATTTCCCGACATATTTGAAAACTTTTGGTCAACTAAAACTATTTTGGTAATTTTTCCGGTGTAAATCAATAACATAACTTGACGTTTTCATGATAGCTTTCTACAATAACTTCACGTATAAATCTTTCATCTCAAACCATCACCAAATATACCAGAATGCATTGTGAGGATTGAGAAACCTTGTTAAGTATATTGTTAAGTGTTGACCATGTATCATGAAAAGCATCCTAGAATGTATAATGAGGCATCTTCATAACCATATCAAAACACAACAAAAGATATATTTTTTTAACCTCTCAACTCAATTAGGATATATATAACTCAATAGTTGCCGCCCTTTTTACTGTTAACACACACCCTTTAAAATCTACTTATAAAATTCACATATTACCCATTTTATAAAGCTAGAAGGCCATCGGCATATAACTCGATAGTTATGATCACGAAGGACATACGAGGAAATTTTCTTTAGCGACGTCGGGTCTGCATTACAAAAGCTAGTTTAACTAAATTAGAACAATGTACTTAACATTCTATTGATATGTTCAAGTTGGTATGGTTTGACGCATGAATGACACTTCCAATGGTACGCCAAATTCATTGCAAGAGTGCTTTAAAGCTACTTGTAAATTAATAGATGTTTCTACCTTTACATTAAAATAGACTTGTCTCTGAACTGATTTACTTTAACATGCTAAAAACTATTTCCTAGTATCCTAACACTTTAGTTAGTAAACAAAAAGATTCTAAACAATTGTTTGTTCTCATTTAAATATTTATAATTCTAAATACGAAGTGAAGGAATTGCATAACTTTACATCGGATGCCATTGTTATTTGTCACACAACTTTCCAATGTGGTGTGTTACCAAAAGTAGATACAGTTTTATCAGACTCGTACTTGTGCATTGTGTTCATGTTCATTGTTTATCTTATTTTCATCGATAATTCCAAATGCATGTTTTTAATTAAAAAACTATAAAACACACATGTACATATACATCATATAAATCATGTTAGTTTTGTCTAGTGGTCAACATCTTCTTGTTATTATTGATCTATTTGTAATCTAGTTTAAAACGGTTGGAAAATCAGGTCCCAAACAAACATAACAAAACACTTTTGTTATCAAGCATACAAAAAATACTTACATAAAACTGTATTTATAAAGACCTAATCATTAACCTATTGGGACTCAAATACATATTTAAATAGACCTAGTGTAGGGGTAGCCCACTTAGTAGAGACTTATGCTTCTTAGAACAGAAATCTTAAGTTCAAATCTAGGCAATGATTTATTTGTTTTAAAATAGATGGAAAATTCCTTAAGAGCATCAACAATGGATGAGTTCACAAATGAAGACATGTCATGCTTGCCCAACTTCTGCTCCATGGACCATGGCCCTACGTTCTCCTCCCCCCGAACCGCACATCCTTTCTCTCCCCACCCCTTTCATAACCAAACCAAACCATTCCTCTCCCACTGATCATATGATTCCACATATTGACCACAAGCCTTCTCTCTCTTTTCCCTCTCTTGCACCTATGCCATCTTTATGTCCACATCCGCACCCGTGAAGCTATAGACCATTTATCGCAAATGGTCTAAAAACGTCAAAAGGGAAAGCCTAGTGTAATTGACGGATTGGAGTATTTTATTGCATAAACAACACATTAACTGTAAACTTAGCATGCTGGTTGTATAGATTCTGTGCACATGATAAATATAAGTCTTTTTATTTTTTATTTTTTATTTTTTTTTTGTAAAATGATCATAGGAGATATGGAGTCAATGGAGATAATGATGATGGAGAAGAAAACAACCCTTACGTTTACATGCAAACACTCAAAAGCAATCAAGACGCATGGAAGAAAACATGAAGTCATTACCATCTATAAGAACATCATCAATACAATTTCCAATGTTAAACGCTTTTTACGTTCTTCATTTGCTTGATAATTCATGTGTAATTTGTTAGAAGATAATCTTGATTTAGAAACATATGTTTATTAAGTTCTGTACATATGTTAATATTTAGTTATCCTAAGTTAGAAAATAAATTTGACGGTTGTATGTGACACACCGATTCAAGAGGTAGTTATTGTTAGTTATAATGTAAATCAAGGGTCATGCCGGTTCACTAACACACCGGATAGAATGTATATATAGGACCCTCATGTGTATTTTTAATGTATGAAAAGTTTGTGTTTTATTATAACCACTTCTCAAAACTTCCCTCCAAAACTCTCGATCCCTCTATAATCGAAAACTCAAACAATAATATGCATACACAACAGAAAACGAACATGGCATCAGAGGCTAAAGATCCGAAGACCTGTGGTATATTCGATATTAGAAGCAATTAAGAAGATGTTTATTGTATGGGGACAAAGGACGGATGTGGGAAGGCACCGTTAATCCCTAAAGTGTATTTTGATCGTGAGGATCGTAAGTGGAAGGACGAAAAGGCAAGTAGTGAAGAACATGAGGATTGTGATAATTCTCTCAGCATTAAGTTATCGACTTTCAATATCGGATCATCATCAAAACGATCTGCGAGGGATCAAGAAATCAAGAAAGAGATGGCCCAAAAGGAATTTGATCGGCAAGTGAAGGCCAAACGAGATGTTCCAGAATACCCTATGGCCATGTGTTGTAGTAAGTGCAAAGAACCGTTTCATTATAGATGAAATTACCCGAAGAAAATTGGCAAGACCGAATTCATGGTTAAAGGAACCGAAGACAAGGGTTGGGATGACATATGGGATGCAAGTTTGACGAGGAAAGAACATGTATGTGGCAACAAACACCAATTTATGGTGTTAAACAATTCATTCGGCATTGAAGGTTGCCCAAGTGGTTATAGAGAAGAGTACTTTCGTGGAAAATGATTGGTTGTCATTACAAGTGGTGGGCAAATTCACAAGATAAAGTCCGTTTACTATGTGCCCACACTTAGAAAGAACATGGTTAGTATTGATAAACTAACATAAGAAGGTTTAGAGGTTGAATTTGATGGTGACATTTGTCACATAAGGAGGCTGATTATCCAGAAAGTTAGAAGGATCTTAACATGTCGCATTTGTGATAGTGAAGACCACTTCACACTCAAGTGTCCCGAGAAGAAAGACGAGGGCTGGAGTGGTGCAGAAAAGGCGTATGATGCGCATAAAGATAAAGGGAAACAAGTTAGATTTGAAGTCGACAAAGTGGAGGGAACTACCGAGGAGGACAAGGTAAGAGCATCCGTATTTAAGCACTTTGATGATTTCTCCATTAACAAAGATAAGGCCGAAGGGTTCATGGAGAGAGGTCCTATTATATATCCAACCGAAGGGACGAAGTTGCAAGATTGTGTTGTGTTTTTGGATTTAATCCATATCTCTACCATGGTTGAAAGATACAAAAGAAGTTTGAGTTAGAGTTCGAAAGGACCGTTGATTGGTTTATGAAAGAATTCTTAAAGATAAGAATTAAAGCATCAATCCCACCAAGAGACGTAACCGGTTATCCAATAAATCTATTGGATCTTTACAAGACAATGCAAGTATTTGGTGCTTATAACTAAGTGACAAATGGTGACAATTGGGAAATAGTTGCTATGTCAATGGGATACGGAAGAGAGCTGCCAAGTTTAGTAAGAAAGGAAGACATTGCAAGAACTCTAAGACAAGTGTTTGTTCGATATCTAGAAATGATGGAATGGTATCATCAAGCCGATCTTAAGTCTTCTATGAAGAACTTAAGGCTTGCTACCACCTGACCTCACTCCATTTTTACACCAAATGGTGATCGCACTTAAGTCTTCTATGAAGAACTTAAGGCTTGCTACCACCTAAGCCAAAGGTCATTGAACTTAAGGCTCGCATACACCATCAGTTTTGTTAGCACCGAATTTAATTATTATCATCTGTATATATATATATATATATATATACACTATATATAAAGCATGAGGGAGGGATTCCAGTAAAATTTAAGTAAATACAAATTTCATTGCGCAAAGTACAAACATATGATGCATTTGCTAAAGTTTTTGTGAGGTTAAATTAGTCTTTTGGCCATTAGTGGGAGGTTAGAGGCATCATTAAATGGAAGAATATGAAATGGAGGGGAGAACTTTAAAGTCCATATTTATACATATATCCATTGGTTACATTTTTTTTGTTCCCTTCATCGGGTTCTAAAGGCCAATTTTGCATCACGATTACAGGCTTCACCTTGGATCGGATTTCATCACTCTTTTCTTGATTACATCTCTCACGGTATATTATTATTATTATTATTATTATTATTATTATTATTATTATTATTATTATTATTATTGACTAATTTGTTTACTCCATTATCCTTTGCAGCTTATTATGTTAAATTTCAACCTAATTAGGTTGGGAACATATTGGGATAAATATGAGATGCAGCATAGGTGACCATTATTTCAGTTTCATTATGTTGCTTTTCTCAAACAAGTTCTTTGTTGGCATACCATAATGTTTTTTGTGCAATTAGAAATGTTAGATTTTACAGAGCTCTAGGTAAGATCGCATTTCTATTTATTGAAAGTTTATGCGCTAAATGATGATTTTGGTGCAGGTGAGTTGAACTTTAACAAAGACTGATTGTCATCCTGGTTTGAAATGAAAGAATTGGATGAAAAACAAACAGGTGCAGATATAGCGTGCTCAAGTCCCAATGAAAACAAGCAGTTGCTTTGGGTCCCACTTCTCCATCTCCTAATTGTTGATTAAATATTAGGGTTCGTCTGGTAATGTACTTTTCTTTAAAGCTTGGCAATTTTATTATTATTAATTTTTTTTTGCTTTGCTTAGGAACATACTTATGGTTTTAAAAATCTAATTTGTTCTAACTAAAGACGGTAAAGTTTGGAATTTGCCTAAGCTGTGGTCTAAATCTGAATTATCACCACCATACTATACAAACATAGAATGCATACTTAGATTAGTTGTACCATCGTTTTGATTGTAGGGGATATTTGACCTAAATAAACTTAAATTATCTAAATGTGAATGTCTTTTGTGTTTAATTTGCAACATTATTCATATAAATACATGTATCTCCAACAAAACCAAACTGAAACGCCATGTGCACAACTTTAAAACCACCAAGCTGTGCTTCCCGCCGCATCGTGCGGGCACCTTACTAGTCAATCAATCAATCAATCAATCAATCATACCTAGTATATCCCACGAATAGTAGAAACTATTGGTAGGGTCAGGGGAGGGTGAGATGTAGGCACACCTTACCTCTACCCATAAGGATAGAGAGAATGCTTCCAGAGAGACCCCCGGCTCAAAAAGAGAGAACATAAGACATGCAAGCATACAAGTAAAGAGACAAGCACCACGGGGATATATCGCTATCGGCTAACGGACCAAGTGCAGGAATAAGCTAGTAAGATAGTGCATAAAATATAATACATTGAACATCATACAAACATGTAAACGAGACTACAACCACATGAAAGTTTCACACTACTTAGGAAAACAGGATAACTAGACACATGAATCAAAATAGGTTTAGAAATCCTATAGTTAAGGTCTCATAATACCCGGTCATGCTACCTAAGTGTCAAATCCTAAAAGTCACTTACTTTAATCCTACTTCTCCACGAACTCCTTTCTTGGACCATGTCCTCGGAGAGGTGCAACTCTATGAGATCCTGTCTAATTCGCTCATCCCAGGTCAATTTAGGTCTGCCCCTATTCCTTCTCCCCTCTACAACGCAAGCTTCCACTGCTCTAACCGGCGCTGTTGTTCGTCTCCTCTTCACATGTCCAAACCATCTCAATCTCCTTTCTTTATCTTGTCTGATATGCTAGCCACTCCAAACCTCTCTCTAAAGACCTCGTTTCTAATTCGATCTATCCTTGTGCCCATCCACCTTACTAGTGAAAAAATAAAAAGAGAAAAGAAATAGGTTTGTTTTAGTGCCTCAAACAACTAATGACTCATAGTCAAGGGGCCTTCCCAAAACTTTTGTCTCCTAAAAAATTGTAATTTCTTATTTTCCATATCTCTCGGCACTGCACTTTTGCTCGTAATCATACATACCTTAATTAATTAATTTCCACACATTTTTTTTTTAACAATAATAATAATAATAATAATTATTAATAATAACATCTCTCATAGTAAACCACGATGAAGACGCAAAAATGAAACTTTAATCAATTCCTTATTCTGGTAAGATTCAGATCCACTCGATCAATCTGATTTTACGTTATTATATAATAATATTATTATTATTTTCCATTCAAATTTGCATAATTACATAGTAAATCATCGGATTTATTTTTATTAAATCTCTGTTTTGGAATTGATTCCGTTTATTAATTATTAATCTGGATTTGTTAGATTTAGGGTTGGGTTTAGATGATTAGAATATTGGATCTCATGCTCCTAGTTTTGATTTAGTTTATAGGTTACATTAGTGTTTGTTTGTAATTTTGGTGATTATGTATGATATATGTAATTAATGATTTGTTTACTATATACGTTCCTTTAATAGGCTACGTCTGTATCATTCAGCATTAAGTGTGTTTGGTTCCCTGACGAGACATCTACCTATAAATCATTAGTAAGCCTCTACGTTAAGTTTTAAAATGATGCTGAATGGAAATTTAACTCCTTTATCCGTTCACCTGTGTTCATAACCCTAAACCGGCCACTCACGCGCGCCACCTCCTCCGCCACCAACTAGTTGGACCGAGCCAAGTCAGACATCTTACTGGTTCAGAGTCTCTTAGGCTGTACGTTGTGGCTCGCGGTGAGCACCACCGTGAGCCACCGACGTGACTCTCAAGTAACCCGGTCACGCCAGGCTGTTGTGGCTGGGGCCTGGGGGTGAGCACCGGTGCGACCACAACCTACAAATCCAACACAAATTCCTTTCTTCGCGCCGTGATCCTGGTCGCGTTGGCTCGCTCGGGTCGGGTTAGCGTAGGGCTGTTGTGGCTGCTCGTGCCTGGTCGCTCACGTGTCCACAACGCACAGTCTTACCTAATCAGACCTCTTAATGGCTTAGCACTTAATAGCGTAGAGGTTGCCAAACAACCCCGAATCTGTTAGAAGCTAAACAGACCTCTTAATAGCGCATAGGTTGCCAAACAACCCCGAATCTGTTAGAAGCTAAACATTCATTGCTATTTGAAGATTAACTTTACCATAATTGTTAAAAATACTGTTACCTTAAAATTTATATACATGTTTTAAGGAAAGAAAGATTAGTGTTAACTGTTAAGCTTGCATCCTGTATATCTTTCATGATTTGTTTTCACACACACACACACACACATATATAAATTATATCACTATTTAAAATCTGTGAGAAGCTAAAGATTAATTGATGTGATTTGGAAGATCAACCTTACTTTTGGTGTTACTGTGTTAGAAGGATTAATTTCAATAGGCAAATTACTATAGTTTGAGTAAAAAAGCTGATAGTTACATTCAAGTTTATTAACACTTCTTAAAATAAGAAAACATTGATTTAACTATTGAGCTTGCATCCCGTATGAGTTCTGTATTGAATCTTTGATTAACTGCAGTTATTTGTGAATTGCAATGTCAATGGGGGACGAGCCTTTGTACCCAATAGCGGTACTGATAGATGAGCTAAAAAATGAAGATATTCAACTACGGTTAAACTCTATTAAAAGGCTTCCAACGATTGCACGTGCTCTTGGAGAGGAACGGACCAGAAAGGAGTTAATTCCTTTCCTAAGTGAAAACAATGATGATGTTGACGAGGTGCTTCTTGCAATGGCGGAAGAATTGGGTGTGTTTATCCCTTATGTTGGAGGAATAGAGCATGCCAATGTGTTGCTACCGCCTCTTGAAACTCTATGTACTGTTGAAGAAACTTGTGTAAGGGAGAAAGCTGTTGAGTCTTTATGCAGGATTGGATCACAGATGAAGGAGACTGATTTGGTTGAGTCTTTTGTACCATTGGTCAAGGTTAGTTTTGAATCCAGCACTGTAACGAGCACTATTAAGTATTAACTATTAAGCCTGTTTTATTTATGATTACATTGTTGTGCAGAGGCTGGCAGCTGGTGAATGGTTCACTGCACGGGTGTCTGCGTGTGGGTTATTTCATATTCCCTATCCTAGTGCCCCAGAGAACGTGAAAGCGGAACTGAGGTCAGTATATAGTCAGTTATGTCAAGATGACATGCCTATGGTTAGGAGGTCTGCCGCTACAAACTTGGGGAAGTTTGCTGCTACTATGGAACCTGCTCATCTCAAGACTGACATCATGCAAATATTTGAGGATCTTACACAGGATGGTAAATTGTGTTTATTTCATTAGTTATTTGCTTGGATTCTAGCTTTTGGTTAATTTTTGAATGAGTAGGGATATAATTTTTTTCTCCTGGTTATAGATCAAGATTCTGTACGCTTACTAGCCGTTGAGGGCTGTGCTGCACTTGGGAAGTTGCTAGAGCCCCAGGATTGTGTTAAACATATTCTTCCTGTCATTGTCAATTTTTCTCAGGTAAACTTATAGCTCTACTTAACTTTATACAGTTTCCTTTTATATATTATTGTGTGAGCAAGTTCTATACTACCTTATTATTGTTCATCATTCCATGTTCTATTTTAGTTTCTGTAAGGCAGAAACACTTCACTTCATACTGTATAGAAGTAATTAGTTTTGTAGAACCGTTTTTAATGTCATTAGTTATCCTAGACAAGCATCTCATATTCTCTATATGGTTTTGTAATTTTTTAATGGGAATGATGATGTAGGGCTAAGTCTGTCATCGACTCATTATATTGATAGATTTTTAGTTTGTTACTCTAAACAAGCATCTATTCTAGTTGGCCATAGTATGTTTCTATACATTGATGTTCTTTCTTCAATGTGGAATTGCAGATACACACAGTATTGTGATAACAATTTTCTCTTCATATGCTTGATACTCGTTGCTTATATCCTGAATGTCTGCTCTTTAAAATATTCCTTTACGCATTCTTTCTTTTGTTAACTTACTATTAAAAGGGTATCTTCTAAATCAGGACAAGTCATGGCGTGTTCGGTATATGGTAGCTAACCAGCTATACGAACTATGTGAAGCTGTGGGCCCTGAACCTACCAAGTACGTTTATATTTGAATTTTGAAGCTATTCATCATAATGAAAATCGTAGCATATATTTTAAATACAATTGCTAAATATAAGGAGCTTGTATATATAATATATTACTATTTTTTGTCCTTCTGAAACCGGTAGGTCAGAACTGGTTCCAGCATATGTAAGGCTACTTAGAGATAACGAAGCTGAAGTACGTATTGCAGCTGCTGGAAAAGTCACCAAATTCTCTGTGATTTTAAACGCAGAACTTGCAATTCAGCATATTCTTCCATGTGTAAAGGTGTTTTGACTGTTTTTACTATCTTCTTGTTGGTCAAATACTATCATTGAGACTTTTTGGTGCATCATTCTTAATGTTAATTTATACTTTTAGGAACTGTCATCAGATTCTTCTCAGCATGTCAGGTCTGCTCTGGCTTCTGTTATAATGGGCATGGCCCCTGTTCTAGGAAAAGTAAGGCTTTCATATAATTTATTCATCACCGTTGATTATGTGTGGAAGTGTGGAAATGGAATTGTGCGACCTCGTAGTAAATGAAAGGCAGCTGGTTCTTTATCTTAATTTTTCTTTTTTGATAACCATGAGAACCCGTCACTTTAAAACTCGCGAGCTCCCACCAACCCTGCTGATCAATGGGACCAGGTCAAACGCTGATTGCCCTGCGCCACCCCCAGTGTTTTTGATCATTGTTTTGATGTAAATTGCAGGAAGCAACAATTGAGCAACTCCTTCCTATATTCCTTTCACTTCTAAAGGATGAGTTCCCGGACGTACGCCTCAGTATTATCAGTAAGCTAGATCAAGTAAATCAGGTATGCACTCTTCTTATATTTTCATATAGATTTCTAATCGGGTTAACACTTAACAGCACCTGATATGACATTCTTTCACCTTTTTTTCCATTATATGTAATATAGTAACATTTTCGTGCAATTGTATTATTAAAACGGTTCGGTTTTTCCTAATGCTAATCCTAGGTTGATATTATGTTTAGAACACTTAATTAATTATGGATTTAATGTTCTTTATTCTGTCATTTTCAAGTTATCTGTTAATGCAGGTTATTGGGATTGATCTTCTGTCTCAATCTTTACTACCTGCCATTGTTGAGCTGGCCGAGGACAGGCATTGGAGGGTTCGATTGGCTATAATTGAATACATACCTTTATTGGCTAGCCAGTTAGGTGTAGGATTTTTTGATGACAAACTAGGTGCTCTCTGCATGAAATGGTTACAGGACAAGGTAAGTTCTTCACACATACACACATGTTTATGTATATATGATGTGCCCCACCCGATCAAAAAAAAAGTTATAACGTGTACAATATGTATAATAATGTATATGTGTGGCAGGTTTATTCCATCAGAGATGCTGCTGCTACTAACTTAAAGCGCCTTGCAGAGGAATTTGGCCCCGATTGGGCAATGCAGCACATTGTTCCACAGGTTTTTGTCATTATCTTGGGAATCCCGTTAAATGCTGAACACAACACTGCATTTCTGTTATATAAATCTAATTACGATTTAAAGTATTGTGTGAAATTTTAAAGTTGGTGTATTTCTAAATTACATATTATTTTTTCGCAGGTTCTGGATATGATCAAGAACCCACATTACTTGCATCGGATGACTGTTCTTCGTGCGATTGCCCTACTTGCACCTGTTATGGGGTCAGAAATTACTTGTTCTAAATTGCTTCCTGTGGTGGTTGATGTCTCCAAAGACAGGTGAATAGGTTTTTGAACTATATCTATTTATTTATTTTTTGGCATTTTGTTGCTTATACACAGCAAATTTTTGTAATTTCAGAGTGCCGAATATCAAATTTAACGTAGCGAAGGCCTTGCAATCCCTAACTCCCATTGTTGACAATACTGTAAGTTTTACCTTGATTAATATTATTCACAAACGTCAAATGATATCTTGGCATGTTAAATAGGTTGTGACTTTTTGAAACGGCACGAACCTAACATGAAATTTACAGGTTTGGGTTTAGAGTTTAGACTAAACAGGTTTGGTTCGACATGTGAATACGTTTAGCCAAACAGGTTGGGTATTGGTCGACCTGATCTGTTTGCTTTTTTTTTTTTTTTTTTTTTAATTTATAAATTAAAAAAAATGTTTATGGCACATTGGGTAGGTATTTTATTCCAAAATTCAAAAGATTAAAGATAATTAACCATAATATTCAGTCCAAATGTAATCATTATATACATATTTGTGTGTATATTTTGAGTAATAATAGGCAAAATTAAAAAAAAAAAAACACACAGTAATATAAATTTTGAGTTAAAGGGACCATGTTCATGTCAACCCACGGAAATACAGTGTCATGTTTGGGTTCATGTATGTTTTTCGGGGTTGTGTCGTATCTGATCTGTTAACCAACAAACACGAACCATTTAGCACCCTTCATGTTTATTGTTCAGGTTGTGGAGAATACCATTAAACCATGTCTGGTTGAACTGTCTGAGGATCCGGATGTTGATGTCCGTTTTTTTGCAAACCAAGCACTTCAGACGATCATAGCGACTTGATCTCGAACTAGAGAAACCCGAGTTGCATTCGCCTCAAGTGTCATCCTTTTGTTTTACAACAGTTAATTTTCTCTAATCTTTATGACTAATTTATGTTTTTTTTTATAAGACGACGTGAATATTTACTTGTGTTAACGCACAAATTGAACTGATGTGAGAGATTCATACAACTCAATAAATGAAAGAAGCATTGAAGATTTACAAGTCAGGCCTTAATTACATTTGTTGTGTGCCATCACGAGCGTGGTATATTAATCATTTGCACAAAAACAATTTGTAAGCTATGAAGCTATATAGACTACTAGCTGATTACCTCGGGAGGGTCCCGGGGTTGAAAAATCTAATTTTACATGATAACCTATTGCAAATGGCTCAAGTTAACTAACCACAAAATCTCTCAATCATTGCATGTTCATAGTATTCTAATCAGTAATAACTCATATTCCCCACAAAATCTAATTTTACGTGATAACATGAACACTTTGTGTGTTTTATTCCTGTATGAACGAAACCCCACAAAAAATAGTCGATTTTTTCTCCGTTTTTTATATAACACTATGGTACCGTTGGAAAGATAATAAAACGCTCGTTAATTTGTTGTAATTTTTTTTTTAAAAAAATCCCGTATATAAAAGATAGAAACGTTTAAAAATTATGGGAGGAAATATGAGAGAGAAAATTTTAAATTTATTTAATTTTTTTTTCCTAAAATAACTCAATTTAATTAAAAAAAGGAAACAATTCAAAAACACCAAAAACTCTCCATTAATGCCACGTTACACTCTCAAGGGAAGGTTGAAGCCTCCATTGCACGCCACGTCAGCATATACGTTTTCTTTTATATATATAGATAGATGAGTATGTGTTGTGGCTAGAGGTGAGCCACAACTTGATCCAATAATATTGTGTCAAGTAGGCGTCGACATTGTGTTACCGGAGGATAATATGTTTGGCTTACCGGAGGATAATAAGGACAAATTTATTTTTTTGGTGGCCAAAATGGCATGACAACCTCTATGAAGAGGTTCAGGCGTATGAGAAGCCCTTGTCAAGATTGAAAGAGATAAGTTGACTTCAAGGTGGGGAGTGTTGAGGGTATGGGATATGGGTAGAAAATATACGATGTAATAGTTGTATATTCAAGGTAGTTTGTTAGGAGTCATACGTTGTGTTAGTTTCTCACTTATACAATGTATTATTTATTTTGGGTGATGAACATAAGTAATTTGTCGTTCAAAAAAAAAAAAAAAAAAAGTAGGCGTCCACATGTCACTGGCTTGCGACTGCAAACTGCTCACTTGATCCCGTTGTGGCTTAAGGTGAGCGATAACTTTATCCAAATTTTTTAACATTAATTAAAAAATATATTATTGCATAAAATTAAAAATAAAATAAATATTATTTAGAAAAACATGTAAATAAAAAAATACACTAGAAAGAAAAAGTAAAAAAAATAAAAAATAAAAAAATAAGTTTTTATTTATTTTGGGTGATGAATATAAGTAATTTGTCGTTAAAAAAAAAAAGTAGGCGTCCACATGTCACTGACTTGCGACTGCAAACTGCTCACTTGATCTCGTTGTGGCTCAAGGTGAGCGATAACTTTATCCAATTTTTTAACATTAATTAAAAATATAAAAAATATATTATTGCATAAAATTAAAAATAAAATAAATATTATTTAGAAAAACAGGTAAATAAAAAAAAATACACTAGAAAGAAAAAGTAAAAAAAATAAAAAAATAATAAAATAAGTTTTATTATATTTAAATATGTCATGTCACTTTGACTAAAAAAAGAATATAAAAAAAAAAAAAATCTGCACTCCATCTTGCAACTCCTTCTTCAACACCAACTCCATCTTCACTTTCAACTTTGTCTTCTTCAATTTGCAGGTCCATCTTCAACAAAAAAAAAAAAAAAAAAAAAAAACCCCACAATACACACAAACAAAGCTTATTTCACCTCGCTAGCCCACGCGATCTGGGTCGCTTTCGCTCGCGCAGTTATTCACGTGTAGGTGTTGTGGTTCCGACGATCCACGTGGCTGGCAAGCTCGTTCGCGCAGGTCCGGTCGCGCACCACAACGGACAGTCTTAGACTATCTATCTTGAGCTGTAAATGTACTAGGCATTCAATGAACAGTTTGTAACATGTTCGGTGGGAAGTTCGTTTGTGTTCGTTCGTTTAATAATGGAACGAAAACAAACATATAATTTCGTTCGTTTAATTAAACAAAAGAACATGATCAGGGGCCGTGTTCGTTCATTTATATTCGTGAACCCACTTTATCGGAAGTAATTCATAGGTGTTTGAAATTCGTAATAGAACTAACACTATTAAAACAAATATAACAAGTGTGCAGAAGCATCAACCAATGAAAAAACGTAGTCACGAACTGTGCTATAATGTATCCCCAAAAGGGAAGAGCTCCTTCTCAATCCCATTCGTACCATGTCTCCTTCTTTACTATGGATCAAGTCTTCGGAGGCTAATGTCGTCGGTTTGTGTTTGATAGTTCATTAGAGTTTTTAACTTTCCCTTTTTAGAAATCAACTTATTTTCATTTCATAAATGGCAAATTATATTAGGAGAGCGGGTACATGGAACAAGGTGCGCCACCACCCCTTTCTGAATAGCGAAACATAGTCTAATAAAAACGAGCCCTTGCCCCTTGGGTGTCGAAATATTGTTATGGATAACCCATTGGACTCTGGTTAGGAAGCGAAGAGCTTCTGGCGCCAAGAAACCAAAGGTATCAAAAGCTAAGGGAACAAAATCATGTTGATTATCTTCGGAGGCTCTAGCATGCTGAGTGGATAATACACGTGGCGTCCGTTGAGTGGACGCTGACGGGCGGCAGACACGTGGAATTATTGTACTTAGATTTTGGATTCATTGTATTTCAGTTTTAGTTGACAGTTTAGAATTATTGTATCTTGTATTTTTCTTTCAATATAATAAACTACTTAATCAATGTATCAATATTTACATTTTAGTACCATGAGCTATTGAGCAATCGTCACTACGTGACACCTCGATGTTTCTGCCATCGCTTGGGGTGTTACAGCATTCCTGGTCATTAATTTATCACCTAATTAAACCTACACAAAACTCTACCCTTCGCCATTGTTTTCTATTCGTCAACCTCCATTTCCACTACGCACTTTTTATCGCCCGCCATTTTCTCTTTGTCAATGCTACACAAACATGCCGTATTTAGTTATCGAAGTTTTTTTGTTGTTGTTTGGGCAAGATCAAGAGAAAAAATAATGGTATTAGATCTAATATGCTTTACGTTTTTATATACTTTGATTTAACTGTTGTTCGTCTGGAATGGACTGTTGTGGTTTAATTTGAACTAACATACAGGGTTTGGAAGAATCAATCGATTGGGGGCCAGAGTAGCTTTGCCTAGAGGTGATATTAAACTTGTTGTTTACAATCTATTCATCTTTGTGGAGTACATAGTTTATAATATTACTATTATTTTTTAGTTTTAAAAAAATTGATGTGTTACGTGATTAACAATATCCAGGGGTGAGGAATAACCGCAAACATACGTAACCAACCCAAATCAATTGAAAACTGAATTAACCAAACAACCGAATTAACTTAAAATTGGTTATTAGGTTTTTTTTATACCATTAGTTAACTAAATTAACCAAACTAAAAATCGAACATTTCATATATTCTTAGCTTCCATGTCATGTACTTGTAGTTTTATACCCTCATTTCATGTACCTCTAAGCCAAAATTTTAGACAAAGTTTGGTTTTGGTTATTAAAAAAAAAAATTAACCGAACCGAATTAAAAACCAACAATCTTACAAAATAAACTGAACCAGTTAGCCAATTGGTCAATTAGATCGTTTAGCCGATGACTTTGGTTTTTGTTGAGACTAATAACTGAATTGAACCGAACCATACACACCTTTAGAAAATATTTGTGTTCCTTGCCACATCGTGCAGGCATCTTGCTGGTCTTAGTTAATGGTTAAGCATGGGAATATTCTTGGGATTTATGTGAATGGAGACAGTGTTGGTGAGAGATAAGAAAAAGTATGGACATTTCTTTATCTTTAACTATCCTAACCATTGGCTTGAAAAATGGGATGGAATCAAAATTCACCTCTCTAACACATCTCAAACAAGCTATATACATCTCTTTTCACCTCTCTAACCCATCTCAAACACCCCCCATACATCTCTTTTTCATATCTCCAACTCATCCTAATGATTTCGAATCATTTGCACATCTCTATACGGTCCGTAGAAAGCCCATCTATGTGCCGTAGAGCCCTCAACGACCCGTATAGAGATGTGCAAATAAATTGAGAAATGTGTAGATAACCAAAGCCTTTCAAAATCAATATCAAACACCCTCTTATTGATCAATTAACCGGCGGCTTAGACTGTGTGGTGTGGTTTAGGCAAGGTTTGGGAAGCTTTGCCGCCACGTCAGCAAGTAGTGGGCCATCTTTAGTTTTAGACAAGTTGAGGACTACCCAAGGGTGTGGGGGTAGTCCTCCACTCCTATTGGCTATAATTTATTTTTTATTTTCTAATTTTTAACTAAGTAAATAATTAAAATAAATAACATAAAAAAGTCACATAACATTAAAAAAAGTTACAATGAAATAGACATTAATGAAAACACCGAAACCTAAAATAAAAAAAACCGAAACATAAAAATAAAAAAAACTTGCCGAAACCAAGAAATTGAAAAAAAAAACCGGAAATTTTAAAACATCTACCAATCGACATGAAAAAAACGCAACAATTGCCATGCGAGAAGATGGGTGATGGCGAATTCGCCCCCGCGACCAGCCCGATAGTCTTGTTGTGTGAGTTGGATTGCCGCTTGTTGGGTAAGACCAAGGTTCGCCTCCATTGTAGCTTCAAACAAATTGTTACACCTCGTACACCTTATTTGTATACTCCGCCACTTACTAACGAGTAGATCCGCGGTGCGGTGATTTGTTACGGTTAAACAGTTGTATTCCGCCAAAACGTTGTTCCAAAAAGAAGCCGAATTAACTTCTTCGTCCGTCGTCCCTTTGATATTGTTGTACGCCGTCACCAACTTGATCTCGTTATCGTTAGTCCAAGTCACCATTTTTTTAGAAGAGGGTTTTGGTGGATTTTATAAAAAAGGAGTAAAGGTTTATAGTGAGATAGAGGATGGTTTGTAAAAAATGTTGTAAAAATGGTTAGGTTTTTTATAGTGGGATAAATGTTGAATTAAAAAAAAAAAAAAAAAAACTAACGGTCAATCATATTTAATTGGAGGGCCTCACAAATTTCAAAACAACCAATCAATTGAACCGGCTGAGTCGTCCGATACTAGCCATTTAGGCCGGACCCAACATGGCGGGGGCGGTGTTGGCCGGACCTGGACTTGGTCGACGGGCCCATGGCGCCCCCACACCACATGATCTTATTATTTGTCGTATTATTCTTTAAACCAACTTATCACTTGAGGGGACATTACTATAAGGCTATCCGGTGTACAGACGCCCCAACCCCCCGTCCCACCTTTTTGCCCCCCGTCCCCGTCCCAACACCGCCTTCCTCCCCCGTCCCCGTCTCCCCCTTAACGCCAGAGACGAACCAATCACAACTTTTTTTTTTCCCGAAAGTTTGGCAACAATGTTTCAGATTTGCAGGTTTGCAACGGTCATTTTAAAAAAAGGAGGTGGGTATCGGTGGTGGTGGGTTTCAAGGGAGGAGGAGGTTTCTGGTGGTGGTGGTTTTCAGGGAAGAGGAGGAGGTGATTTCCGGTGGTGGTGGTGGCAAGGGAAGAGGAGGAGGGGGAGGTGGTTTCCGGTTGATGGTGATGAATCTCCTACTCTCCTTTTGTTTTCTTTTATATTATTTTTGTTTTTTATTGTTTATTTTAAAATTAAAAAAATTAATTAAATAATGCAAGAGACATGAATCTTTTGGTGTCTCCACACCATACCATGTCCTAAGAGAGAGAAAAATGGAGCTTGATGATGTGGCATCCTAATTAGCATGAAGACATCAACTTTTTGGTGTCTCCAATTCCAGTATCCTAACTATTAATTGAGGTAAGTGCGGATTTGGTTCTTATCAAGCCACGTGACAAGTGGTTGTTTTAAAAAACAAAAAAGTTTTTTTTGAAAGGTTAATTTCTTTTAAATCATGTGATCTGTGGGACTTGAACCCAAGACCTTCCACAACCTAGATGTTTTAAAGGGTTTGCCTTTACCGATGGACCACCACCCGATTGTTAAACAAAAAAAAGTTAAAAGTCATTATTTTCTTGACCATAAGGACTTTTTGTGGCCTATACTGTTTCTATTCACTTCAATCCAATATTGTGTGCATCCATCCATCTGTAGCATTACTTTAGGCAAAATGGTTGTAAAATTATACGGTTTCGCGGGTTCAAATGCAACATTTCGGGCTCTCGTAAGCCTATACGAGAAGGATCTAGACGTCGAATTCGTTAAGGTGCACATGGCCGGCTGGGAACACAAATCACCTCAATTCCTTTCACGGAATGTAAGCATATATATAGGTTTTCATTTTTCAATCGTATTTTAATTTTTATTTCTAGTTTTGACCGGATTTAATATGTAGCCGTTCGGTCAAGTTCCTGTGCTAGAGGATGGTGATATCACAATATTCGGTAAGAATATTAAGACTATAAGGAGGGGGGAGGGGGGATGAAGCGCCATGTGCCACTTGTGGGACCCTTGTGAGGGGGAAAATAATTGTGGGGAGTGGAAGGGAGGAAGAGGGGGGGGGGGGGGGGGAGAGGAAATAATATTATATTGTGTTAAAGTTAAAAAAAAAGAAAATCTGACCAATAAAAAGCTGCCACGTGTCAAACCATCTCCCCCACGCCAGTGAAACCCCCCCCCCCCCGCCCCTCTCCCGCCCCTACCGGCGGCGGTGTTCCGCCCCTCCCGCCCCCACTCCGCTTAGTCTAATGCTACAAATTAATTATTGCAACTATTTAGGTTTTTTTTTTTTTTTTGGAAGGCAAATTTCATTAACACCACACAACCGGCATTATCTCCAAGCTAGAGATAAGCCACAAAAACAAGTTACTTTACATCAAAAATAAATTGAGACCATCGTTTCCAATCTACCATATCTATCTTATATCTACTTTTGTACCACAGAAAACCCAACGCCTTCACGTTCGCCACTATTTTAACTACATCCAGGGCTATGCTAGAGAATGATTTTTCGTTTCTAGCCTTCCAAATCCTCCAACACGAAACAATAAGGATACCGTAAACCATGTCTTTCTTAACACCCGTAAGCTTAAAAAAATCGACCATCTTCAAAATATCAATAATCGAAAACACAAACATAGGAGGAAGCTTGCACCAAGCCGACATGCCAGCCCAAACCCCCATGGAGAACCTACAAGCTGAGAACAAATGAGCCACCGTTTCTTCGTTTTCATCACATAATTTGCAAACATCCTATCCCACATTAACATTTCTTCTAAGAAGAGCATTAGTCGTCGGAATACGGTCTCTAAGAGCCCTCCACATAAAAATGTTGCATTTGTTGGGGATCCATTTACACCACCTGAAGACGAAACCATTACTATTGCTGCTGTTTTCTGTGAGCCATTTCCTTGTATCCTTGACAGTGACTAAAAGATTAGGACCAGAAGACCACCGCCATTCGTCTGCGTTGTTTGACAAAACCACACTTGCAATGCTTTTATGCAATAATAGCAATTGATGAACCTCAACATCTGACGCAGGATAAGACCTCCAAGACAATTGGACCACACTCCCTTGAGGTAATTGTGCGAACCTATCCTCCACCATGCAAAACTTATCTTGTTCTAACCGAAACAAGTCAGGATATAAATCCTTAAGGCTGCATTCTTCTAACCAGGGGTCAATCCAGAACCGAACCTTGTTACCGTTACCCACTTTGCCCCGAATAGTATTAATGAAACTTTTACCTTGACGCTTTATCCGAGACCCCAATGATGCGATCTTGCTCCAAGCACCCAGAACCGATTTCTTATATGGGATAGGCTCCCAACTTCTAAGAGATCAATGTATCGCATCAATGACCTTCTTCCATAAAGCCTCCGGTTCAACACGATAACGCCATAACCATTTGAGAATCAAAGCATTGTTACAATCTTCCAGTTTGTGAATCCCCAACCCTCCTTTATCTTTTGGTTTCGTGACATCCTCCCAAGCAACCCAATGGATCTTATTTCTGTCTTCGCTACTTCCCCACAAAACCTCTTCATAATGGCTTCTAACTTGTCAATAACCGTCTTAGGAGCCTTGTATAGCGCAAAGTAATAAGACGGTAGACTTTCAAGGACCGAAGAAATAAGCGTAACTCTCCCTGCTATCGACATAATAGTAGCTTTCCACCTCGAAAGGCGTCCTTTAAACACTTCAACAATATGCTCCCAATTATTAATACGGTTCATATTAGCCCCTACCAAGATACCAAGATACTTGAAAGGAGTAGAACCAGGCCTGCAACCCAACCCGACTGCTTTCGACTCAACCTCTTCCATATTTTTACCAACACCGAAAAGAGTTGATTTATTTAGATTAATCCGCAAACCGGACACTAAATGATAAAGTCGTAAAACACTTTTCAAAGCTATGAAATTAAAATCTGACCATTCGCCCATAACCATAGCATCATCAGCATATAAAAGGTGAGAAACCGTTAACTGACCGTTAGGAAACTGAACCCCATCAAAAGCCCCACTGTCACAAGCCTTCCGAATCATGCTGGAGAAAGCTTCCATCACAATAATAAACAAAAACGGTGAGAGAGGATCCCCTTGGCGAATTCCTTTTTCACAATCGAATTCGAAAGTAGGGGCACCGTTAACCAAAACAGACGATCTAGCTGACACAAGAATACCTTTAATCCAATTACACCATCTCTCGGGAAAATTCATTTGTCTCATAATAGATAACAAAAAATCCCAATTGATGTTATCGTAAGCTTTTTCGAAGTCAATCTTGAAAAAAAACAACTCTTTACTTTGCCTTTTAGCCCATGAAAAAATCTCATTAATAATCAACGGGCCATCCAAGATGTACCTCCCTGATAAAAAAAGCGGACTGCGTATCATGCGTAATCTTACCCATCACCATTTTAATCCTGTTAGCCAAAATCTTGGTTATCACCTTGCTAATAACACCTATAAGAGTTATCGGCCGATACTCACCAAGGCTAACCGGGTCATTGACTTTTGGAATAAGAGTAATAAAAGACGAACCGACTCCTCTGCTAATCACCCCATCGTCCGCAAAATTCTGCAATATTCTCAAAAAATCATCTTCAAATAAGTGCCAGAATCTCTTAATAAAGCGAAAATTAAAACCGTCCGGGCCCGGGGCTTTATCACTGCCGCAATCTAATACCGCGTCTTTAATGTCTTTCAAGTCAAAAGGCTTAACCAATTCTGACGAGTCGAAATCATCCAAAACTTTTAAATCATAACATATGAGACCCGGCCTAATTTTCATCTCTTCCGCGAATCGATTTTTAAAAAACCGATGAACTTCTTGTTTAACTTTAGCCGGTTTAAATACCCACGCGTTATTAATCATCAAACCCGGAATAAAATTGCTAACCTTTCGTTTGTTTAACAAACCGTGAAAGTAAGCCGAGTTCTCATCCCCTTCCTTAGCCCATTTGACCCTAGCTTTTTGTCGTATATCCTTCATTCTACCGACATCAATCTCTTTGATCTTTTTAGCGGCTTCTTCATAGACCCATAATTCTGCTTCCGTTAGATCCCTTTCCTCAATCATCGAATCCAACTCCAATACTTCTTGCTTTAAATTATTTTCCTCCTCAAGCTGCTTGTTTAATTTTTTTGAATTTACCCAGAAGCTTTAAATCCGGGGGACCCAAATCAGTATGATCTTTAACAGCATTAACCACGACTTGCTCGAACCCTTGTTTGGAAAGCCATGAGTTAAAAAACCTAAACAGTTTTGCACCGTAATTTCGCGCCGCTATTTTTAGAACCAATGGGTTATGATCCGATTTGTCTCTACCAAGCGCCCGATACTCCGCATTAGGCCAATCATTCAAAGCGTTCCACGATATGAATATACGGTCAATACGACTACACTTATTCCCTGAAACAAAAGTAAACTTTCTACCTTTCAACAACAACTCATGAAGCCCCACTGAATCAAGGAACTCATTAAACTCCGAAGCGACCGAAGAATGAAACTTTGAATTCCTTCGTTCATCTCGAAACCGAACACAATTGAAATCTCCTCCCACTATCCAAAATCTGTGATCCGAGTTAACACAACGTTGAAGCTCGGACCATAATAATCTTTTATCAAGCAACCTTTGAGGAGCGTAGACATTAATCAACACCAACTCTTTCTTTGAATCTTTAAGCAAGCCATGAATCAAAAGAAAATATCTATGTTTCTCCACTGAAATCTTCTCAAACCTGTTAGGATCCCAAACGGAAACAAGACCTCCCGAGCGACCCGTAGCCCCAACCCACTCATAATCATACGAGCCATTACCCCAAAACGCTCCCACATTAACACCCTCCAAAGAAGTGAATTGCGTCTCCTGCATCATTATAAAACCCACTTCATTAGCCACCCGTAAACCCCGCACCCAAGGACCTTTATCGACACCCCCATCCCACGAATGATTATCGACATAACATTCATTTATCAACACCTTGGAAACCTTCTTCCGTAATTTGTCTTTCCACATAATTTTCGAACTTCTCCAGGTTGGTTACACCTAGCACGTTTGCCATATCAAACGTCCCATTAACTTCCGACGCTAATCCATCTTCCTTAGCAACCCCTTGTTGTTGATCCGAAACGTTCATATCTTCTGATAGCTGGACATCATTTTTATGAACCTCCCTGCACACTACATCATTTAAATCAGGTGTTAAGAAAACTCCAGTGTTACCATTAGACTCCGTATTCTGCGGATCTTTGTTCCCTCCTAGCGTGAAAATAAATCTGTCGATATCATACGGATCATTATCGTCTCTAACCCTTTTCTTCGGTCTTTCATAACCATTAGGAGAGGTAGATTTGCTTCTATCATTTTTCTTCCTGGAATGAAACCCTTTCCGCCTCCTAACCTCATTTTCTTTAGGCCCTTCTTTAAAAATATTATCATCAGCAATAGTCTCCGGTTCAACTCGTTCAACGACTACGACATTAACCACGTTATCAGCATGTAAATGAACTTGACCTTCAGCTGAATCAGTTCTATTATCCATATCATTTACCACCATATTATCCGTATCATTTAACACCATATTATCTGAGCAGCCAATTTCATCCTCCTTATCCTCCTCGTCAAACAAACAATTTGGGATCCATTCGGTAAGTTCCTCCTCCACTAAAACTGAAAACGCCTTCTTCTTCCAAACAACCTTAACCACTTGCTGAATTCTATCCGCCCGTTTACAAATGATACCTCCACAAGCATACGAAACATCATCTCCACTTTCAGGGAACAAGGTTGAATAACCGTTCCAAATCTTGCAGCGATACTATCGAAAACCTCTGTAATGGAAATACATAATGGCAAACCATGAAATCTCAACCACGCGACCCTTTCCGTTTTGAATACCTGCCCTCTCCACACTTCTAACGACATAAAAACGTGCTCCCATTCATCCTTACGACTAAAAAATTCTTGAGCTTCTTCTTTGTTACCGAAAAGTAAAAGCACCGATAAACCGCCAACATACTTAAACTTAATCTAGAAGTGAGACAAACCTCGAATTAGAACTCTAAGATTTGTCAAACCATACAGCGAGTGAACCCTACCCAACAAACCACATTCGAACCAATGATCAAACGCCTTTATGTTATCTCCCACTTTAATCTCCAACAAACCAGCATCGACCTCCTTATTAATAAGAGTATCTCTAAAAGATCTACCACCATCAACACATGTCCCTTCCTTATTTCCCACAGGATCCTGCTGATTCTTCTCATGGCCTGCATGCATGGTTTCATGCACTTCTACAAAACTATTAACAGGCTTCCAACGTGATTCCTCTTTTTGCTTTAAATCCACCCCATCCACAAATCTAGCCTTAACAATATAAAGTTTATAAGATCCTATCCAAACATCCTTCAAGGATTCTTCTAAATCACCCATGTTACGGCCATTCTTGAAAGAAACGAAACCGAACCTTTTTCCCAGTTTATCTACCTTTCGAGCGATATACGTACCTTGGACATCCCCAAACCCTTTCAGAGTGCTTACTGAATCCGCCAATGAACAACAAGGAGGTAAGTTTGAAACGAAAAACTTTATGATCCGATCCCCATCACTGTTACTTTGATGTTGTTTGTTGCCGTTCCTCGATTTAAAAGGCACATCGTACCATTGATCCGTCTTGTATTTCTCCTTGCCCGCCATTGAAGAGAAGAAAATCGAAATCGCCCTCAATCGCCTCCTATTTTTTAGGAGAAAACCCTAATCGCTTTTTTAAACTGCAACTATTTAGGTGGATTTGTTATACGCAACCTCAACCAACTTTACGTAAACACTTTGAAATAGAGGTGTGCATGGGTCGGTTTGGTTCGGTTTTTACCATTAACCATAGCCATACTTCGGTTATGGTTAATCGGTTATGAATTCGGTTATGGTTCGGTTATGGTTATTTCGGTTATTAACCACAAACTTCAACTAAAACAACTTTCGACTAAAGTTCAAAAATTAAAATCACACTGGTTTACAAAATAAAAAATGGAACCTATGATGGTAGACTTAGCTTAAGTTTTTTTATAAGACTAACAACATTACATTTTTCTATTAAACTACCAATTGAGAATCCTTGTTAATAAGATATATCTAGACTAAAAAAAAAACTTACGTAAGCCTAAGTTTTGTTACTAGCATACTTTTATCTTAGTAGAAAACTTCTAAATGGTTAGTGTAAAATATAAACATATTACATAGACTTAAAACTAGAAGTTCGGTCCGGTTTTGGTTATATCGGTTAACCAAAGTTTCATAACCATGACCATAACCGCTCGGTCGGTTAAAGAAATTTCATAACCATAACCATTGGTTATGTTGGTTATCGGTTAAAATCGGTTCGGTTATTGGTTATGGTGGTTAATTTTGCTCACCCCTACTTTGAAACTACTTTTTATATTTATATTCTAAGGGTATAATTAAACATGTAATTAGTTTTGGTTGCTGGGGTTCCAATATATATGTTCATATTTGTGCCAGAATCAAGGGCGATAACGCGGTATGTAGCAAGCATTTACGCTGATAAAGGAACGGATCTAATGATGAAGGATCCTGAGAAGATGGCCATACAAACAGTGTGGATGGAAGTGGAATCCATGAAGTTCGATTTACCATCTCATAAGCTGGTGATCGAGCTATATGTGAATGTCATCTGTCGCGGACGGGAAGTTGACGAGGCCTTAGTAGCAGAATTCGAGCCGAAGCTAGAGTCTGTGCTGGACGTGTACGAACAACGGTTGACAGAGACCAAGTATTTGGGTGGAGATAGCTTCACGCTAGCGGATCTCCACCACCTACCGAACCTGCATTACCTGATGGCGACTAGGGTGAAGAAGCTGTTCGATGCGCGGCCGCATGTCGCAGCCTGGGCTGCGGATATCCTGTCCAGGCCTGCTTGGGTGAAAGTTGCTTCCATGCTTTCCAAGTGACGTACGGTTTGGGTAGATAATAATCGCATTGTGAGTTGTATGAGTTGATAATTGATAACTGATGTTTCACAATATTGAATTCGATACTTTATTGACATTCAGAAGGCCACTTTCCCTTGTCGCTTGGATCAGGAATATAAATGCTATTTAATAGGTTACTAGTAACTAGACCCGCGCGCTTTGCTGTGCGGGTACATTCCAAACATCAAACGGATTAGTAAAAGCGTTATGTAATGTGTTAAGCACATGAAAATCCACGTTTTGGCGTATGTGTTTTTCCCCGCGCGTTGTGACGGAAACACAAGTTTCTTTGTCCAAGGATCTAACACTAATCATAATAATATTTTAGGCGGTTTTAACTTTTGACATGGTTATTAAAAATTGAGTTAAATGCCAAATTCGTCCCTGAGGTTTCGTCCAGTTTGCTGCTTCAGTCCAAAAAAGTTTTTTTTTCTTGCAATTGAACACCTGAGGTTTGGTTTTTGGTGCTGTTTCCGTCCATTTCACTAACTTAGTTAGTGAGTGACGTTAAGTCAGGGACATTTTTGTCATTTTGCATTGTTAAATGAGGGGCAATTTTAACCTTCCGTATATGAATATTATAATCAATTATAACTTCCCCATCATCTTCCATCTTTTAAAAGGTTGTAAACCCTAAAAACAAAATCAAAACAAAAACCTGCAACATTCAACCAACACACACCAATCACCCATCAAATAAACACACCTATGTTTTCTCTTTCGAAGCAGTATTTACAATTTCATCAAATTCAACAACACCTGAGCAAGAAATCAATTTTTTAAATTAAGAAATTAACTTTGTGATACCCAATAAAAATCCCATCAACTCACCCAAAATTAACAGACACATACAGAACAAATCTTTAAACACACCCACTTGTTTCTCAATCTAGGGTTTCTCTTTAATAAACAATTCAATCAATTCCAACACAAAACCATTAATAATGATAACGCCAATAACAACCTGAGCAACAAAAGAGCAAGAGCATCCGCCTCACCACCGTCGCTACCATCATAATCCTAAACCACCTGTGCACGTCAGAAGATCGGCATCGAAACCTGATACTATTACCTCAACAGCTTCGTCATCATCAACCCAGTTGCGCCGAGCGGTCAGCGACCCGGGCCGACGTCCCTCTTCACGATCTCCCCCCTCTCTCTCCTTCTATAGTCTCTCTCTATCTCTGCTTCCTCTCTCTAACATCTCAGATCTGATTATGGGGATGTGTGGTTATAAAATATGGTGGGTGAATGGGTGGTGGGTGTGTCGGTTGGCAGTAGCGTCACATGTCTCGGCTGGAGTTTCGCCGTGAGCAATAAGACCCATATCCCTCTTCCTCCTTCCTTAATCTCTCTTCTTGTTCTCTCTCTATACTTCTTATCTCCTAATTACTAATTACTTGCACCCTATTTTAATCAATTCGTTCTTGTGCCTGTGTTAACAGTTAAAGGTGGAAGGTGGGGTGAAGATGAGTTGAAGGTGGGGTTGCAGGGGTGAAGGTGGGGTGGAGGCGTCTGTGAGAGGGAGGGAGAGAGGGAGAGAGAGAGAGAGAGAGAGAGAGAGAGAGAGAGAGAGAGAGAGAGAGAGAGGGGGGGGGGGGTTATATTAAATAAGTAAATATACTATGTTTTATTATATAAAATAGTAAAGGATTAAAAAAATAAAAACAAAAATAAATAGGTGGAATGACAAAAATACTCTTGACTTAACGTTAGGTTTTAACCGAGTTAGTGAAATGGATGGAAATAGCAATAAAAACCAAACCTCATGTGTTCAATTGCAAAAAAAAAAAAAAAGGACTGAAGCAGCAAACTAGACCAAACCTCAAGAACGAATTTGGCTTTTAACTCTTAAAAATTTAACATACATGTTAATTGCATCAGAACTTGGCCCATAACTAAATTTTGCTGGCCCACAACCGGTTTTCAAAGATTCCATCAAGTAAAGGGATTTCAAATTATATAGTCTTCTTATTTGCTACTATCGAGACCTATAAATGTGTGGCAGTGTACAAAGGAGCTGTTATCTATCAACTTGCAAAACCCTCTTTACATCTCTCTATTCACCACTCACACAAAGGTTAAAATTGTAACCAAACAACAGTCCCTCTTCTTTCTACCGGTCGTCATCACCTCCAAGAGCTGACCCCAATGTTATTAACCCTAATGTCATTCGTTGAACGTCACCGAAACCAGACCTACAAGACAAAAGACTGTGATTGGACATCAGCCAGAACATGAGGACACACCGCCGTACGCTAACACCAGATTCAGCTGAAAAGCGGTTTCAGTATACGGGAGCACCGGCGGCGCCTCTGTTCTTGTTGTACGACCATCATCGCCGCTTGTGTGATCAGATCTATACTACAGCTACAATCAGCTTCCTTGTCGTTTACCCCCACCGTCCGAACTACAACCCTACCAAGACGCGGCTAATCTACATGGGATGCGGTTCGCCATGACACGTGCTCAAGAACAAGTGACCGGAGGTCACTAGTTCCGAAGGTTAGTACACCTGACCAAAGGGAAGTACAACTATTCTGACTAGTATAAATACCCCTTCAAAAGTACAAGTAAGACACGTTCTAACATACTCCGAACCTCTCTCTCTCTATTCTCTTTTCTTCTCCAAACAAATACTTATCCTCACGCCGGATGGTGGTCACAGAGAGGCCCTCCCTACCCCCTTGTGATGAGCCTAACGGTTTGTCTAGTTTTGCAGGTTAAATACCTAGAGATCTGATCAAGCTAGTCGTCTTCAACCTCTCACAAGAGGTACGTCCGACCTTTGGATCTTCAATTGGCGCCATCCTATTGCAGATCTACTCTCTCCACTCAGATCTGGAATGGCTATGGAAAATTTGAATATCGTTGACATCACCATCAAAGAAGATGATGACATCACTGTTTCTGAACAACACACGGCTGGCTATTCCAGAGTGTTGACAGATCCTGCGATAATTTCTGCTGCTGAAACGGTCACTGCACCCAGCGGGATGCAAACCGTATCAGCAGAGTTTGATGAAACTTTTTTACAACGAAATCGTGATTTTCTGTTAAAATTAAAAGAACAACAAGACAAAGATGAAAAACTTCGCAGTGTGCAAATTAACTTGTTCCCTTCTGAAGGAACAACATCCACAGTGATGTCCACCCCCGCCAGTCTCCAAACATACTCCACCATGGTTACGTCCATTCCATTACAAACGCCGTATGGCTTCCTGATGCCTTACGGATATACCGGACCATTGCCAGCTGGACTCACATCCACGGGGCCAGTGGCCACCACATCAGTGATGCCAGCCAAGCAACAGCCCAGCTCCGGCACCATCGACGAAGAACTTACAGCCCCATATAGACCGGCATACATGACTTCATACTCCAAGTTCGCACCCCGAATTACTAGCGCCCCTTTACCAGCAAAACTTAAGATGCCAACAACAATAAAAAGATATGAGGGCACATCGGATCCGGATGATCACATTCATGACTTTGGGGGAGCCGCAGAAATTAAGCTATGGCCCATGCCCGCATGGTGTCACATGTTCGCCCAGACCCTTACGGGGGCGGCCAGAGTATGGTTCGACGGCCTACCACCAGGGGAGATAGCAAATTGGACCGAACTTCGCCGTGCTTTTCAACAAAACTTTTCCCAACAACGGAGATGTTCAAAAGACATCACCGAAATACATAACATCCGTAGAAAAGACGGAGAGTCACTTGAAAGGTTTATCGACAGGTTTAACAAAGAAAGCATGCAGATACCCGGAGCCGTTGATCAGCTGTGGATATCTGGTTTCTGCCATGGGGTCCGAAACAACCAACTGGTCGAGAAGCTGCACGAGGATCTACCGAAAACAATGGAAGCACTGATGGAAAGGGCACGTGCTTTTGCAAGAGGAAAAAACGCCTGTGGTCAAACAACTAAGAGTGATTACAAAGGAAACTCCAGAGGTAGCTCCTGGAAAAAGGGAACCTCGGCTCCAGCAGAAAGAAATAGTTCATGGTCGAAGCATAGGTCACAACCTTATGCAAGGAGCGATCGAAGTGAGAGGTCCAGTTCCGGACGCTCTTCACGAAACACCAGTTACTTAGATCTCAATAAAACTCCAAGCGAGATCTTAAGTACCGAACAAATACGTTTTCCGACCCCACCGAAGCAGAAACCTACTTCTAACAGAAACACCAAAAAATATTGTGAATATCATCAAGCAAAAGGCCACAATACCGATGATTGTTGGTCACTAAAACAAGAAATTGATAAAGCATGCAAAGCAGGGAAGTTGTCTCATTTGCTACGAGACTTGAAAGAAGGAAAACCAGCTGCGACAAAAATATCCAATCCGAATAACCAAGCAGGGATCCACATGATCCGAACCACCCATGAACATGGAGTCAAGAGAAGTCACGAACACATAGCACCATGGATGGAGAAGTTGTTATTCTTCCCACCCATCGATCCAAGGGAAGCAAAAGAAGCACCGATAGTCGTCTCTGAGGTCGTTGCAGGACACAAGGTACGACATATTTACATAGACAACGGCAATGCATCTGAAATTATGTACTACCAATGTTACCACCAGCTAGCTCCGGCTACTAAGGACAAGCTAGTCCCAGTCCAGATGCCATTAATCAGTTTCTCCGGAGAAGTAATACATCCCTTGGGTCAATTAACTCTTCCGGTCACCCTTGGAACCGAAGAGCATCAAAGAACCGTTGTTCTTACTTTCCTAGTAGTCGGGGCACCCTCAGTTCACAATATCATATTAGGAAGGCCAGGGATGAAGGCCTTCAGCATGGTAACTTCAACAATCCACGGAGCTATTAAGTTTCCTACCGAAACAGGGGTGGCAACAATGAACACTGAATCCGAAGTATACGTCGCCGAAGTACGACAGGCTTTGGGTCCATCCGCCCCAGAAGCAAAAGATTCTGAAACCGACACAGCAGAAGAATGGTCCATTAACCCAGCATTCCCAGAGCAAAAAATCACCATTGGTTCCCAACTGCCGGAAACCATTAAGAGGTCCTTATGGAGACTATTGTCTATGTCCCTCGACGTGTTCGCCTGGCAACAATCAGACATGACCGGAGTACCAAGAATCTTAGCCGAACACAGGCTTAACATTCGTCCGGATAAAAAACCAGTTGCCCAGAAAAAACGAAGCATGGCTTCGGTTAGAATCAAAGCAATCTCCCATGATGTGAGTGTCCTGCTAGATGCAGACATTATCAGAGAAGTAAAATACCACACCTGGGTCTCCAATCCAGTAATGGTCCGGAAGCACGATGGATCATGGAGGATGTGCATTGATTTCAAAGACCTAAACGACGCATGTCCCAAAGATTGTTATCCCTTGCCAGAAATAGACTTAAAATTCGATGCTGTGGCAAATTTCAAATTGAAATGTTTTTTAGACGCTTATAAGGGATACCACCAGATCCAAATGGCCGAAGCCGATGAAGACAAGACAACCTTCGTTACCAATCAAGGGTTGTACTGCTATAAGAAAATGCCATTTGGATTGAAGAATGCTGGAGCCACATATCAACGAGTCATTGACCAAGCCTTTAAAGGTCAGATAGGTCAAAACTTGGAAGTATACGTGGACGATGTAGTAAATCAAAAGCCATAATGAAGAAGCATTGCTGAAAGACATTAAAGAAACATTTGACAAGCTCCGAGAGATAAACATGAAGCTCAATCCGAAGAAATGATCATTCGGATTGGAAGAGGGAAAGTTCCTGGGCTTTCTAATGTCCAAGGAAGGCATTCGGCCAAATCCTGAAAAGGTGGAAGCCGTTATCAACATGAAGCCCCCGTCCAACCTAAAAGAAGTACAAACACTCAATGGGCGGTTGGTCGCTCTACACAGATTCTTGTCCAAAGCTGCTGAAAGAACATTACCTTTCATGGCAGTACTAAAAAAGTATCTAAGCACCAAAGAGTTCCGATGGACAGACGAGGCGGACGTGGCTTTCAATGATCTTAAAAAATGTTTGGCAAAATTACCAACATTAACCGCACCAGAACCAGGGGAGACCCTCACCATATATTTGTCAGCCTCGGAGGCATCCATTAGTTCAGTCCTAATGGTTACCAGGGGAAAAGCACAAGTGCCCATCTTTTACGTAAGCCGCGCCCTCCGTGACTACGAGACGCGGTACCCTTCAATGGAAAAACTTGCCCTTTCTCTGTGTGACATCCGTCTCCCTCGTCTTTCATCTAATTTACAATAATGGCCCTTCAAATATTTCCATTACAGTCCCTAAACCTTTCAACGTTTTCAAGTCTGTTAAAACGGGAGTTACTTTTAAATCTTTAATTTAAAACGTGAAAAGTTTAGCAAAAGTTTTGAGAAATATCAAATTTTTTTTATTTATTCAACTTGTTGTTTTTAATAAAGACGTAGGTTTATTAGATAAATTGATAAAGAGATTAAGTTTTCAAAGAATATTGGTTAATTTATCCTAACTTGGTTAGTGTTTTTATAAAGGAAACATAACTAAAATCATAATAAATTAACCAAGTTAAGGTTGAGGGACCATTTATGCCAAATAAGAAAAGTTTAAAAAAAAAAAAGAATAGATAAAACAAACTCAATCCCTGTTCCACGTTTTTTTCTTTTTTTTTTCCGGTCGGCACTGTTCCGGCGCGGCACTCCTCCGGCGAGCCGTTTTTCCCCAATTTAATGTATATTAATACTCTAATGTCAATCTTAGACGTTTCACCCTGACCTTCCAAAGAATTCTAATGATTTAAACAAACTTCCATGCGTTTGAATGTGATTTAATCGGCCATTAAGATGAGTAACGACCGGAGGTTACGAATCGAGTCAATTAGCCGTTTTAGCCAAAGCGTCCATATAAATCAAACCTACTAATCATTGTCTGCACTCATCCACGTCTCAAACCCACTCAAAACTATCTAAAATCGTGTCTGGAAGCTCTCAGATTCATGTGTTTTTGTTCGTTCTTTGAAGCTTCAATTGCAAACTTATCTCATATTTGTAAGCCTAAATTAATTATGCTGTTTTGATTAGTTTGTTGTTGCGATTAAAAGCCCCATATTTTCGGGTTCCATCTTAATCAAATTGAAGGTGATAGGAAACTAGGGTTAGGGTTTGATGTTATTTGGGGAAGAAGATGATGATTTCAGATGAAGATAAAAGATTTTCCTTTTCAAATCATATAACAAGTTGTTAAGTTGTTGTAGTGGTTGTATGTGTGTAGAGATACGGTGGGTACCCGGGTTCGAGTCCCCCTGGACGCGGATCCCTTTTTTTGTGTGAATTCTATTCAATTTTCATTTTAATAGATTTTTTTTAAGATATATATATATATAATATATAGAATTGAAATATTCATAATAAATCTATCTTTTGCCCAAAAATTATGAAAATTTAGGTGTAGCTTCTTGACACCATAAAGAAAATTTCCACAATTTTATTTTCTGAAAATTTTTTTATTTTTATATTTTTATTAAATTAAATTGTTTTAATCATAATTAATTGATAAAAAATTCATTTTTAATGATTTTAATCTCAAACTTTTTGGGTAATTATTTCTAACCATTCTAATCTGAAATAAAAATTATTGGTTTAGAAAATATTTAATTTTATTGACTTTCCTATTTTTAATCATTTAAACATAATTTAATCTTGTTAAATCAGTTTTAAATATAAATAAGTTTATATAAATTATGGGAAAATTATTCTAATCTGTTTACATCAGAAATCATCCATTTTCTATAAAATTAGTTTTTTTGGATCATGTATGGTATTATTAGTCTTATTTACGTTTAATTAGACATAATAAAACATTTATTTATTTATACAATTTAAACATCTATTTTATAAATATTTTTCTTATAAAATAGAAATACTCATATGGTTTAATGTCTTAATTATTTTTTTGTTGAATCGTTGTGTAACTCAAAATTATTTATTTATATATTTATGATTATTGTATTATTTTAATTTAGTTAAAGTAACTAACTAAATTATTTTGTCTTAATTATTCAAGCATATTGTTATCTAAATATTCAATAGGTAATAATTATATTATTCAAACCACATTTACAACCTTTCATATATTATTTGTGATATACAACTTTTACGTTAACGCGACTTATCATAAAAACTCTAATTCCCCAAATCGACTTAGCAAACCCTAATGCCTTAGACCCTAGATACCTTAGACTTTGTAGACTTTACCTTAATAGTATTTATATACGTTATAGGTTGAATTCCTCGGAATTCTCACTACTTAGCTCACAACCGCTTAAGTGGATTTCGATCGCTTTCGCAAACTGTGAGTATATCTTTCCCCTTTTTCATGTTTTACTATTCTGGGGTGACTCATGTACTTACTATAAATTTTCTATTTCATTTTACTAAAATAGCAATTCTATTGTGTGTTTGCTTATGTCATTTCGTGTATCTATGACCTGTCAAATCATTAACCGTTTCGGCCTGGCATTTCAATGAATAGTACTATGGTATATACCCTTGTGACTCTGTTGAGAGTCCTCGTCATTGCTATGTATTACATTACTACTAGCGCATACTATATATATCTGTTTTCCTTTCATAGGGTTGATTTGACCTGGATACCACTTATTTCATTTTGCTAAATAACACATGAATTGCTAAATTTTACTTTACTATATATATCAAACGGATGTACTCACCAATACATTGTATGTGTTGACGAAATTATTTTGTACATGTTTCAGGTGACGTTTGATCTTACATGCTTTCACGCTTAGGCTGGACCTAGTGCTTAAATAAAAGATCGAATATTTATTTATCTATGTTTTAGATTTCTATTAAGACTTTTGTATTTCCTTTTTGGATAATGAAAGTTTGTTTGCTATCAATATTTACAATTTAGTCCATGTGCTATTGAACAATCGTCACTACGTGACACCTCGATGTTTCCGCCATCGGTTGGGGTGTTACAGATTGGTATCAGAGCCATGGTTATAGGGAATTAGGTTATTAGTAAATGCTTTTGACCTAGACTATAACTAAGCTACCCTTTATATGCTTTCTTTTATCCTATTATTACTTTAGACAGATTTTCTCCTTTTATTTTCATTTATAATCAAAGAAGATCATATTCTACAAACGAGACGAAAACACCAAGTTAGGAGTGAAGTCCATACCTTGGTGAATAGTTTCACTCCGTATATGTTTTATGTATTTATTTATTTATCTTGGAATAGTTTCCTTTCGAGATAGGAGACGTCCAAATCTCAAGGAATCTATCCCTCCAAAAGAAACTTAAATCACTAAGCTAGGAGTGATATCCTTATCTTAGTGACCAATTTCACTCCATCGTATTTTTACTTTTTGGAAGTATATCTTTGAGTTAGGAGTGAAATCCACATCTCAAGGATATATATATTTCCACATTTCAAGATCCGCTAAAGTTTTGGAAATTATTTGTGATGGGGCACGTGCAATCTGGAAGAGTGAGCGCCTGTATTCTGAGTTTTCTGTCTAGGTTGGTAATTCGCATAAATCCCAATCAGACGAGGGACCTGTTTACCTACCTGGGAATTCTCGGGATGAGCATTCACTTATAGGCTAAAGTACGCCCCCACGAGTCACTAATAATATTTCAATTTCTTTGGTTAGTCACCAGTTTCCTGATAAACAATCCCAAATATCTCATTTTATTCTTGATATTTCATTTGCTTTTATCATGATTTGATTTTCATCATTAATCTATTGAACTTTTCCCATATTGATTTCTAAGTTACTCTTTAATTATGCAAATTCCTCGTATGCTATGTGTCATTCAAAATCTTGAAATTGGATCTCATAAGTATTGCTTTATTTTTGTAGATGTCTGACCGCGAATCTCGTAAAAGAGCTTCTAAGCGTCAAGCTAAGTTGAAATCTGATCAGCGTATCGCGACCATGCTCAATGACAAGTTGGAAACACTTGTTCCTAACATCATTAATGCTATTATTCCAAACCTTAACCTGAACGGTAGCTCGAATGGGAACTCTAACGGGAATACAAGTGGAAATGGTGGGGCTAGTGAGAATAAGTGCACTTTCAAGCACTTCAACTCCTGCCATCCCAACAAGTTTAATGGCACTGAGGGAGCCACTGGGTTACTTGAATGGTTCGAAAGTATGGAGAATACGTTCATTAATAGCGACTGTCCAGACAACCTACGTGTTCGTCATGCCACGGGTGTTCTTCAAAAGAGAGCGCTCACTTGGTGGAATGGTGAAAAACATGCTCGAGGGACGGAAGCTGCTTTAGCTATGTCTTGGGATGATTTCAAAGTTGCCATGACTATTGAGTTCTGTCCTCGTAGTGAGATGAAGAAATTGGAGGATGAGTTCTATCACCTCAAGCAGGATAGTGGAAACAATGTTCCCTACAACAACCGTTACCACGAGTTAAGCTTACTGATTCCTCGTATGGTAACCCCGGTATCCTTGGCTATTGAGAAGTATATTGAGGGACTGCCACCTTAGATCCATGATTCGGTTATGGGAAGTAAACCTGCTACTGTAGAGGATGCCATTCGTCTCGCAGCATCTCTTACTGACAAGCATGTCAAGGATGGTACTCTAACTCGTAAGGGTACTAAAAGACCTACTGAAACCCCTGCTACCACTGAACCGTCTCAAGCAAACTCTGTCTCTACCTCTAGTTCCAATAAGAAACGAAAAGGTGGAAATCAGAACTATGCTGTTGTTACACCCCTTAACCAGGTTCCTGTTGCAAACACATCTACTGCACCCCAAAGTCAAAAGGTTCAGGGAAACTATTCAGGTTCGTACCCTAAATGCACTTCATGCAACTTTCACCATCCAGCTACTCGACCCTGCTATAAGTGTGACACTTGCGGCAAAGCATGCCACACTGCTTCTCACCGTCGAGAAACTGAACCTGGGAATGCTCAAAACCAGAGGACTGGTCAACCAAGAACTTGCTATGCTTGTGGTGATCCTAACCACAGGCAAGATAGGTGTCCTCATTTAACTGCTTTTATCCAGTCACGACAGCAAACCCCAGCAGCCCCAGCAGTCCCTGCAGTTCCAGCAATACAAGCAGCTCCAGCCCGTGGTCGTGCTTTCAACATCAATGCTAACCAAGATCAAGCTACTAACGACGTTGTCAATGGTACATTTCTTATTACTAACATATATGCTTCGATTTTGTTTATACCGGCGCAGATAGGAGTTTTGTCTCGTTAGAAATCGAATCTTTGCTTGCTCGTATTTGCCCTCACCCTACCCATCCTTTTACTATGGAGGTTGCTAGTGACAATCTTATTCTTATAAAATCTGTGGTCCGTAATTGCACGTTGAACTTAAACGATTATAATTTTTATGTAGATCCTATATTTGTAATTAGGAATATTATGAATCGAGTTTGTAAACCTTTCTTGAACCAATACGTAAGTGTTTTTCGTCGATAACATACTCATATATTCCACAACCAGAAATCTTCACTTGAAAGAAATTTCGAGACGAAATTTTCTAAAGTAGGGGAGACTGTGACATCCGTCACCCTCGTCTTTCATCTAATTTACAATAATGGCCCTTCAAATATTTCCATTACAGTCCCTAAACCTTTCAACGTTTTCAAGTCTGTTAAAACGGGAGTTACTTTTAAATCTTTAATTTAAAACGTGAAAAGTTTAGCAAAAGTTTTGAGAAATATCAAATTTTTTTTATTTATTCAACTTGTTGTTTTTAATAAAGACGTAGGTTTATTAGATAAATTGATAAAGAGATTAAGTTTTCAAAGAATATTGGTTAATTTATCCTAACTTGGTTAGTGTTTTTATAAAGGAAACATAACTAAAATCATAATAAATTAACCAAGTTAAGGTTGAGGGACCATTTATGCCAAATAAGAAAAGTTTAAAAAAAAAAAAGAATAGATAAAACAAACTCAATCCCTGTTCCACGTTTTTTTCTTTTTTTTTTCCGGTCGGCACTGTTCCGGCGCGGCACTCCTCCGGCGAGCCGTTTTTCCCCAATTTAATGTATATTAATACTCTAATGTCAATCTTAGACGTTTCACCCTGACCTTCCAAAGAATTCTAATGATTTAAACAAACTTCCATGCGTTTGAATGTGATTTAATCGGCCATTAAGATGAGTAACGACCGGAGGTTACGAATCGAGTCAATTAGCCGTTTTAGCCAAAGCGTCCATATAAATCAAACCTACTAATCATTGTCTGCACTCATCCACGTCTCAAACCCACTCAAAACTATCTAAAATCGTGTCTGGAAGCTCTCAGATTCATGTGTTTTTGTTCGTTCTTTGAAGCTTCAATTGCAAACTTATCTCATATTTGTAAGCCTAAATTAATTATGCTGTTTTGATTAGTTTGTTGTTGCGATTAAAAGCCCCATATTTTCGGGTTCCATCTTAATCAAATTGAAGGTGATAGGAAACTAGGGTTAGGGTTTGATGTTATTTGGGGAAGAAGATGATGATTTCAGATGAAGATAAAAGATTTTCCTTTTCAAATCATATAACAAGTTGTTAAGTTGTTGTAGTGGTTGTATGTGTGTAGAGATACGGTGGGTACCCGGGTTCGAGTCCCCCTGGACGCGGATCCCTTTTTTTGTGTGAATTCTATTCAATTTTCATTTTAATAGATTTTTTTTAAGATATATATATATATATAATATATAGAATTGAAATATTCATAATAAATCTATCTTTTGCCCAAAAATTATGAAAATTTAGGTGTAGCTTCTTGACACCATAAAGAAAATTTCCACAATTTTATTTTCTGAAAATTTTTTTATTTTTATATTTTTATTAAATTAAATTGTTTTAATCATAATTAATTGATAAAAAATTCATTTTTAATGATTTTAATCTCAAACTTTTTGGGTAATTATTTCTAACCATTCTAATCTGAAATAAAAATTATTGGTTTAGAAAATATTTAATTTTATTGACTTTCCTATTTTTAATCATTTAAACATAATTTAATCTTGTTAAATCAGTTTTAAATATAAATAAGTTTATATAAATTATGGGAAAATTATTCTAATCTGTTTACATCAGAAATCATCCATTTTCTATAAAATTAGTATTTTTGGATCATGTATGGTATTATTAGTCTTATTTACGTTTAATTAGACATAATAAAACATTTATTTATTTATACAATTTAAACATCTATTTTATAAATATTTTTCTTATAAAATAGAAATACTCATATGGTTTAATGTCTTAATTATTATTTTGTTGAATCGTTGTGTAACTCAAAATTATTTATTTATATATTTATGATTATTGTATTATTTTAATTTAGTTAAAGTAACTAACTAAATTATTTTGTCTTAATTATTCAAACATATTGTTATCTAAATATTCAATAGGTAATAATTATATTATTCAAACCACATTTACAACCTTTCATATATTATTTGTGATATACAACTTTTACGTTAACGCGACTTATCATAAAAACTCTAATTCCCCAAATCGACTTAGCAAACCCTAATGCCTTAGACCCTAGATACCTTAGACTTTGTAGACATTACCTTAATAGTATTTATATACGTTATAGGTTGAATTCCTCGGAATTCTCACTACTTAGCTCACAACCGCTTAAGTGGATTTCGATCGCTTTCGCAAACTGTGAGTATATCTTTCCCCTTTTTCATGTTTTACTATTCTGGGGTGACTCATGTACTTACTATAAATTTTCTATTTCATTTTACTAAAATAGCAATTCTATTGTGTGTTTGCTTATGTCATTTCGTGTATCTATGACCTGCCAAATCATTAACCGTTTCGGCCTGGCATTTCAATGAATAGTACTATGGTATATACCTTTGTGACTCTGTTGAGAGTCCTCGTCATTGCTATGTATTACATTACTACTAGTGCATACTATATATATCTGCTTTCCTTTCATAGGGTTGATTTGACCCGGATACCACTTATTTCATTTTGCCAAATAACACATGAATTGCTAAATTTTACTTTACTATATATATCAAACGGATGTACTCACCAATACATTGTATGTGTTGACGAAATTATTTTGTACATGTATCAGGTGACGTTTGATCTTACATGCTTTCACGCTTAGGCTGGACCTAGTGCTTAAATAAAAGATTGAATATTTATTTATCTATGTTTTAGATTTCTATTAAGACTTTTGTATTTCCTTTTTTAATAATGAAAGTTTGTTTGCTATCAATATTTACAATTTAGTCCGTGTGCTATTGAACAATCGTCACTACGTGACACCTCAATGTTTCCGCCATCGGTTGGGGTGTTACACTCTGGTACATGCTTCACGAAGGCTACGCCGATATTTCCAAGCTTTTGAAATCGTGGTACAATCTGATCAGCCGATACTGGCGTGCTAAGAAAACCGGAAGTCTCCGGAAGACTCGCCAAATGGGCAATCGAACTCGGAGCATTCGACATAACCTACAAGAGAAGAGGTCCGGTTAAGGGACAAGTAGTCACGGACTTCCTCACCGAATTAGTGACAAGCCCAGATGAAGCAATCATCCCACCAGAACCAAGTAAATGGAATATTTTCACCGACGGAGCTTCCAGCTCCGAAGGGTCAGGTGCCGGTGTAGTCTTGAAAGATCCCAACGGGCAAGAACTTGTATACTCGATCCGCTTAAACTTCAAGAGCTCCAATAATGAAGCCGAGTATGAAGCTTTCTTGGCCGGGCTTCGACTGGCAAAAAAGATCGGAGCCCGAAAGGTATACGCCTTGACAAAACGAAATGCTCCTTTCGTGAAACACTCGAAAAGAATGCAATAATCTAATGCTCAAAATACCATGTTTTTAAACAGGTAGTAGCACATGTAGATTCTATGTTGGTAGCACGCCAGATCAGTGGGGAGTACGAAGCAAAAGAGGCAAACATGGTTCAATACCTACAAAAGGTACGAACCCCACCTCTCAGCAAATACTTCATCTCCCACAAAAAAGGCATAGCTTCCAACTTTTTATTCATTTGATGCAGGCAAAAAGATTAATCATAGAATTTGAAAAATGCGAGGTGAAGCACGTGCCAGGATCAAAAAACAAACAAGCTGATGCTTTAAGCAAGCTCGCGGCAAACACACCGGACCATATGTCACAAGAAGTAAAGCTCGAGGTATTGAATGCCCCGTCCACAGTTGAGGTCGAAATATGTGCGGTGCATACACACGCAGAGTCATGGATATCTCCCATCCTGAACTACATCATGAATGATGCATTGCCATCTGACAAAGCACAAGCCCGGAAGCTTAAAGTTAAATCCCTGCAATACCAGGTGATTGATGGCATCTTGTACCGAAAGACCTTCTTGGGCCCCCTACTCCGATGCTTGGATGCCAAACAAGCAAAATACGTCATAGAAGAAATTCACTGGGGGATCTGCGGTATCCATTCCGGACCACGAATGGTAGTCACGAAAGCCATGAACGCAGGATACTTTTGGCCTGGCATGCATCAAGATGCAGTAAAAGAGTTGCAAAAGTGCGATAACTGTCAACGGCATGCACCAATCAGTCTCCGAGCAAAAAACAAGCTGGTCCCGGTAACCGCAGCTTGGCCCTTCCAAAAATGGGGCATTGACATAGTAGGTCCCTTCCCAATATCGTCCGGACAAGCCAAGTTTCTATTAGTCGCGGTGGACTATTTCACCAAGTGGGTGGAAGCCAAGCCTCTTGCCAAAATATCAGGAGTCGAAGTAAAAACGTTCGTTTGGGAAAACATCGTATGTAGATTCGGCCTACCCATGACCATCGTCAGCGACAACGAGAAACAATTTGCCCACAACCCATTTAAAAAATGGTGCACCAGTCTCGGCATAGAGCAGGCCTTTTCTTCCGTTGCCCATCCTCAGGCAAACGGACAAGTTGAACGAGTAAACCGCAGCCTGGTAGAAGGCATCAAGAAACGTCTGGGAAAGAAAAGAAGCGGATGGGTAGACGAATTGCCGAACGTCCTTTGGGCATACCGAACGATGAACAAAATAAGCACCGGTGAAACACCCTTTAGCCTGACGTATGGGACTGAAGCAATGATTCCGGTCGAAATAGGCATGCCGACCCATAGGGTGGCTAACCAACGGGAAAATGAAAAAGAGCTTCGATGCAATCTTGATCTTCTGGAAGAACGACGAGAAGCCGCAGCAATTCGAGAAGCAAAATATAAACGGACCCTAGAAAGGTACTACAATTCGAGGGTCCGAGAGCAAAAATTTAAAGTTGGAGAGTATGTAATGAGAAGTAACGACGCAAGTGGTTCGGAAAACCGGGCAAGATGAGTCCTAAATGGGAAGGACCCTACGTCATCACTTCGGTAGGAGAAAAAGGAGCTTACAAGCTCGCTACTCTCGAGGGGGAAGAAGTCCCCCGGACATGGAATGGAATACACTTAAAGAAATGCTACATCTAGAGAAAGGATGAACATAATAAAGTAGTTCTTTGTTTCGCTTTCTTTTCCAATGTAAGAGTGGGATGTGAATACCCCACAATTTTTGTATTTTCACTATGTACCGCGGAATGACCAATTCTCCGCACACATATATATATATACAATGAGACGCGACATACCTCATTTTATAAAAGTAATCCTTACAAACTCATTCCATGATAAGTATTTACTTGTTATACGTGTGTTCAAACATAACATACAAGCTTCGGCACTCGAGGTAAAAGTACCTCGACATACGAAAAAGGGGGAAAGAATTAGGGCATGGGGGTATCGAAGGCCCTTTCGTCCGGACTTCTTGGTTAAATAAGTTCGAAGAACCAAAAATACCGAACTTAAAAAACACCCCATAAAGACTACGTAGCATCTTTTAAAAAATAATTTCGCGAAAAATGAACGTTCTACTTCGAATGTTATAAGCTGTTAAGGATAAAAAATCCCAAAACACTTAAAACATATTTTATAACTAAGGCTTAAAATTCATGGACGCATGATAAAGCCTCTACATCATACGAGCTGAGGCCAATAAACCTTCAGTAAGTAATTTGTCTAACATGTACTTAAGAAAATAAATAAGCAAGGGATATCCGAAGCACAAAGGTAAGATAGTCCCATTCACATTTTTGAAAAGAGTACAAAGACATATGGACGAACTTGATAAACAAAAAATTATCCTATAAAGGATAAAAGGTACGTCCTTATGCCAACACGGCTACAATCCAAAATACAATGCTTCACAAAGAAGCAGACAAACCAAACACCGAACCTATAAAAAGGAACGGATGGTACAAAGTATTGATAAAAGCTTCACTAAAAACATAACAAATCACCGAACCTATGTGGAGGAACGGGAGAGAGCCATCTACTTCGTCGATCCTTAAGGTGCGTCATCAATTACAGACAAGTCCTTAAAGGCCTTGGTGACAACATCCAAAGGTTCGGCAGCAAGGTCTTGCATCTTGGAGATGGGGGGAAGGACGATCTCGTCATAAGTCTTAACAGCCTCTAGCAGCAGTTGCTTTGCGTTCGGTACAAGCTTGGGGACGGCATTCATAGCCACTCCCTTAAGAGCCGCGGCATGACCAGCGCGCAACCCAACATTATAACCGATCCCATTCATGGCATTATTAACTCCTGCCATGGCTTCTTTCATCAGCGAGCATTTCCGCACATAGCAAGAAACAAGCTCCACCCCCTCCTTCAAGATAAACTGTTTGAAGCTCAACAGTCCTTCGATCTCCTTGAGAAGATCGAACCTCTCTGCATCCCTTTTCTCAACATCTGCCTTCAAATCTGCCACAAGCTGCAAGGCATCCTTCTCACGAGCCAAAGCTTTGCCCTTCTCTGCAAATAAGACATAAGAAAAAATTGTTAAGTATCAATAAAGGATGAAGAAGTAACAAGAGAAAAAGGATAAACCTTTCACAAGCAAATCTGCTGCAACCCGAGTCTTGTCCATCACTTTCTCCAGCTCCTCGATAGAATGGATGTACTTCTTCTTCGAAGCTTCGTGAGCTTGCTCAGATGACTGCAGCTTCCCCTTTAAGGCTTCTACTTCTTTCTGAAAGCTGTCCCGTTCTTCTCCGGCCACGGCCAAGGAAGCCTGCACCGACTTAAGCTGATCTTGGGTCGTCTTCAAAGACTCTAACACATTGCCATGATTACACACGCCCCTCTTCTCCAACTTACCACGCTGAAACTCCGAATCAACCCACCTTCTGTATACCTCCATACCAAAAAATTGGACTGAGCTTGATTGATCATCAGAGCATCGCCTAGATCATTATCCTTTAAGCTCCGGTAGTAGGCGTGGTCCGCCGGGGTATGCAGGTTAAAAAGCATCATCTTCGATGACAAAGCATCAACCACCCTTGAACCATTCTTCAAGTCCCAATCGGGAACAAACACATCCTCAGCTGTGGCAGGATCCACTTCCATCGCATCATCCAATGGATCTACAAGATTAAACATGATCAATGTCTCGGTCTCGAACCAACAAGGAGAATAGGACGCACCATACTCATTCTCCTCACTAGCACGAAAAGTAGAGACGCGGCCAGTAGACTTACCCGGAGAAGACGTGGAAAAGCCACCCGAAGCTTGAGCCACCGAAGTTCGGGGCGAACTGTTTGCAATATCCCTAAAAACGTCATCGCCCTCTTTCTCACCTTCACCACCTAGTTTATCCCCCAGAACATACATATAAACAAGATCACCATCTCAAGAAGATTTCCCACCAGAAATGTGCAAATCAAATTCGTCTAAGATATTACCTTGAGATGATTCGGAAATGGTAAAAACTTGAGGTGGAACGAACTTCACCTTCTTGGGGCTCCTCCTCACCTTGGACGGCTCGCTCTTCCTCTTCCGGGCCTCCACATTTAATTCCAATGAGGCATCTTCAGCAATATCGTCCTCTGAGACATGTACGCTTGAGGAACTCACGGATTGTAAAGGATCAGGATTGGGAAAGATTTGACCAACAGTCACATTGCCTTCACCCCCTTCTTGACCAACTACTCGCCCCTTCTCACTACCACCTCCGTCCTTACCACTAGCTTCGCCTACGACGTCCCCCTCTCTCGAAGGTTTCTCCACATTCTCCACCTCTTCCCCTTCCGGACATATGGGAGCCTGTATCTTGGCTACCTGTTCGAGGATCGGTTTGCTGGACCCGAGTGGCTCGCTGGTAAACGCAAGGTCATCATCATCATAATCATCAAACTTGAGTGCTGCAAGCAGCGACATTTCTTCAAAAAGATAAGAGTTAAAAAACAAGATCCCCAAAAAAGGAGCCCAAGAATAAAGAGCAATGCTCACCCTTCTTCTTATACAGGATAACAGGCCATCGGTCCGGTTCATCCCAAATCCTACTAATCCCAGCTAACACCAAGATGTGCTCTGGGTATTTCTTAATGTTCGACTTATGAGTAACAAGCTTATTGTACAGGGTCGAGTCACACACAAAGTTTCCCAGGAGCTCCCACTCGGAAGCTTCAAAGTCCGTCCGCCATAAGCTCAGCATCTCCTTGGGAAGACACCTATCGTCCAACCAGAAGAACTGCGTCTTCCAGTTCTTCAGGCTGGAGGTGTCCTTCCCGTGACACTCCAGTTTCTTTCTTCTCTTCTCAAACGTGAACCAATCGCCCGCCTGGTTCAATTTGTAAAAAGCCCTAAAAACTTCAAGATCGGCCTTCGACTTTAAAGCCCGGCACTTTAACTCAAAGTGACAGACCCTCCCCAAGCTAAAGGGGTTCATTTGAGAAAAATGAACCCCATGAAAAAGGAGAACCTTGAACAAAAATTTTGTCATAGGAACCCTACAATTAGCAAAATCATAGTCGCGTGTATAGAACGTGAACTTGCCGGATAAATGGGGGTAAATGGCTCGATCTGGGGCAGGAAGTTCAGGGTGAAGATCTAGGGGAATCCTATAATCGATTAGAAATTTATCCAATTTCTTTTGGGTCAGGGTGGAGAAGCTAACATTCATGTTATCTTTCCCCATAACAAACAACAAAGTGAAAAAGAAAGAAGCAGGAAAGAAACAAAAGGAAGGGACGAACCTGTCAGGGAAGAAGCAAGTCGGGTCCTAATAGCAGGGAAGGGGAGCAGTGAAAGGACATAGGAAGTGGAAACAATCTATGAGGAAAAGTAAAAATAAAAAGTGAAAAAACTGGTTTAAATAACCAAGAAAAAGGGAATTCAAACGACGGACACGTGTCCTGATCTCTCACCAAAATCATAAATCCAACGGAGGAGATCAACTTGGAAAAACCGCCACATCCCATCAAATACATGTGGCCCCAGGAGTTGCCACGTCCTGCGTCCAAAGAAACAGCTGGAAAGCACCTACCAGAAACGATCAACTCCACTAAGTTATAAACTAACTTATGGACTTAAGGGGACATGAAGAGGTATAAAACCTCACGTCCAAACTACAACCCTACCAAGACGCGGCTAATCTACATGGGATGCGGTTCGCCATGACACGTGCTCAAGAACAAGTGACCGGAGGTCACTAGTTCCGAAGGTTAGTACACCTGACCGAAGGGAAGTACAACTATTCTGACTAGTATAAATACCCCTTCAAAAGTACAAGTAAGACACGTTCTGACATACTCTGAACCTCTCTCTCTCTCTATTCTCTTTTCTTCTCCAAACATATACTTATCCTCACGCCGGAGGGTAGTCACAGAGAGGCCCTCCCTGCCCCCTTGTGACGAGCCTAACGGTTTGTCTAGTTTTGCAGGTTAAATACCTAGAGATCTGATTAAGCCAGTCGTCTTCAACCTCTCACAAGAGGTACGTCCGGCCTTTGCATCTTCAGAGCTATATGTGAATGTCATCTGTCGCGGACGGGAAGTTGATGAGGCCTTAGTAGCAGAATTCGAGCCTAAGCTAGAGTCTGTGCTGGACGTGTACGAACAACGCTTGTCAGAGACCAAGTATTTGGGCGGAGATAGCTTCACGCTAGCGGATCTCCACCACCTACCGAACCTACATTACCTGATGGCGACTAAGGTGAAGAAGCTGTTCGATGCGCGGCCGCATGTCGCATCCTGGGCTGCGGATATCCTGTCCAGGCCTGCTTGGGTGAAAGTTGCTTCCATGCTTTCCAAGTGACGTACGGTTTGGGTCGATAATAATCGCATTGTGAGTTGTATGAGTTGATAATTGATAACTGATGTTTCACAATATTGAATTCGATACTTTATTGACATTCAGAAGGCCACTTTCCCTTGTCGCTTGGATCAGGAATATAAATGCTATTTAATAGGTTACTAGTAACTAGACCCGCGCGCTTTGCTGTGCGGGTACATTCCAAACATCAAACGGATTAGTAAAAGCGTTATGTAATGTGTTAAGCACATGAAAATCCACGTTTTGGCGTATGTGTTTTTCCCCGCGCGTTGTGACGGAAACACAAGTTTCGTTGTCCAACGATCTAACACTAATCATAATAATATTTTAGGCGGTTTTAACTTTTGACATGGTTATTAAAAATTGAGTTAAATGCCAAATTCGTCCCTGAGGTTTCGTCCAGTTTGCTGCTTCAGTCCAAAAAAGTTTTTTTTTTCTTGCAATTGAACACCTGAGGTTTGGTTTTTGGTGCTGTTTCCGTCCATTTCACTAACTTAGTTAGTGAGTGACGTTAAGTCAGGGACATTTTTGTCATTTTGCATTGTTAAATGAGGGGCAATTTTAACCTTCCGTATATGAATATTATAATCAATTATAACTTCCCCATCATCTTCCATCTTTTAAAGGGTTGTAAACCCTAAAAACAAAATCAAAACAAAAACCTGCAACGTTCAACCAACACACACCAATCACCCATCAAATAAACACACCTATGTTTTCTCTTTCGAAGCAGTGTATACAATTTCATCAAATTTAACAACACCTGAGCAAGAAATCAATTTTTTAAATTAAGAAATTAACTTTGTGATACCCAATAAAAATCCCATCAACTCACTCAAAATTAACAGACACATACTGAACAAATCTTTAAACACACCCACTTGTTTCTCAGTCTAGGGTTTCTCTTTAATAAACAATTCAATCAATTCCAACACAAAACCATTAATAAAGATAACGCCAATAACAACCTGAGCAACAAAAGAGTAAGAGCATCCGCCTCACCACCGTCGCTACCATCATAATCCTAAACCACCTGTGCACGTCGGAAGATCGGCATCGAAACCTGATACTATTACCTCAACAGCTTCGTCATCATCAACCCAGTTGCGCCGAGCGGTCAGCGACCCGGGCCGGCGTCCCTCTTCACGATCTCCCCCCTCTCTCTCCTTCTATAGTCTCTCTCTCTATCTCTGCTTCCTCTCTCTAACATCTCAGATCTGGTTATGGGGATGTGTGGTTATAAAATATGGTGGGTGAATGGGTGGTGGGTGTGTCGGTTGGCAGTAGCGTCACAGGTCTCGGCCGGAGTTTCGCCGTGAGCAATAAGACCCATATCCCTCTTCCTCTTTCCTTAATCTCTCTTCTTGTTCTCTCTCTATACTTCTTATCTCCTAATTACTAATTACTTGCACCCTATTTTAATCAATTCGTTCTTGTGGCTGTGTTAACAGTTAAAGGTGGAAGGTGGGGTGAAGATGAGTTGAAGGTGGGGTTGCAGGGGTGAAGGTGGGTGGAGGTGTCTGTGAGAGGGAAGGAGAGAGAGAGAGAGAGAGTGAGAGAGAGAGAGAGAGAGGGGGGGGGGGGTTATATTAAATAAGTAAATATACTATGTTTTATTATATAAAATAGTAAAGGATTAAAAAAATAAAAACAAAAATTAATGGGTGGAATGACAAAAATACTCTTGACTTAACGTTAGGTTTTAACTGAGTTAGTGAAATGGACGGAAATAGCAATAAAAACCAAACCTCATGTGTTCAATTGCAAAAAAAAAAAAAAAAAAAGGGACTGAAGTAGCAAACTGGACCAAACCTCAAGGACGAATTTGGCTTTTAACTCTTAAAAATTTAACATACATGTTAATTGCATCAGAACTTGGCCCATAACTAAATTTTGCTGGCCCACAACCGGTTTTCAAAGATTCCATTAAGTAAAGGGATTTCAAATTATATGGTCTTCTTATTTGCTACTATCGAGACCTATAAATGTGTGGCAGTGTACAAAGGAGGTGTTAGCTATCAACTTGCAAAACACTCTTTGCATCTCTCTATTCACCACTCACACAAAGGTTTAAATTGTAACCAAACAACAGTCCCTCTTCTTTCTACCGGTCGCCATCACCTCCAAGAGCTGACCCCAATGTTATTAACCCTAATGTCATTCGTTGAACGTCACCGAAACCAGACCTGCAAGACAAAAGAATGTGATTGGACATCAGCCAGAACATGAGGACACACCGCCGTACGCTAACACCAGATTCAGCTGAAAAGCGGTTTCAGTATACGGGAGCACCGGCGGCGCCTCTGTTCTTGTTGTACAACCATCATCGCCGCTTGTGTGATCAGATCTATATTACAACTACAATCAGCTTCCTTGTCCTTTACCCCCACCGTGCAGTCACTGTGTGATTGGATCCATACTACAACTAAAATCAGCTTCCTTGTACAAAGCCATATTCCAGGGTGGAAACTTTCAAAAATCACCTTTGGGGTCTCAGTTCCAGCTTCATCCCAAAAACAGATTATCCTAAATTTCAATAATTAAAAAAAAAAACAGTAAACATTCAATAATATTTTATAAACAAAAGAAAAAAGATATTTACAATTTATCTCTAATTGGTGCAAACATGTATTCTCCTATCCTCAATTCCTCTTCCGTTAGCTGTTCAACAAGGCACATGGTCTTACCAGCGTATGGTGATCTTAATGCCCATGAGGGTTTTTGTCCCTAACTGGCCTTCCATCCTTTGCCATTGCATTCCCCTTCTCTTCCCCTGCTTCTTTTTCTTGTGGCGTCCCCTTTTCACCATGTTGTTCTTTTGGTGTTTCATGTGCATCTTGAACTCCATACACACATGTTCCCATTATTTGCAGCATGTTTATTTCTGCTTCTAGGTTGACACCATCACCATCAACTGTTTTCCCTTTGTCTTTCTCTTCTTTCTTTTCAGCTTGTGCATTCGGTGTTTCATTCACATCTCTGACCATATACAAACCTGGTTCAACTGTAATTGCTGTGTCAGTTATTTCTTCCTCTTGATTATGAGTTTCGAGGTTCGCATCAATAGCCTAATCATCCTTTTCCACCTCATTTGTTTTTGATGTTTCATTACCTTCAACATCTTTTTTTGGTTCCTTAGCTTGATCATCATTCCCCCCTCATTCCTATCCGAAGTTTCATTACCTTCAACATGTTGTTCACCTTGTTCATCAACATGTGGTATCACATTCTCCACTTCCTGTTACTCAACATTTTCAACTTCAAGGCTTACCACATTTTCTTCTATGTCCATCAAATTCTGTTCAACATCAAATTCAACTTTGTACACCTCTCCATAATTTCAGGCACCCGGTTAACGTCTTTCTTGCTTTCTCTACCATTTCTTCCATCTCCCTTTGTATTTCTTGACACTTATGTATGTTGTTATCCATGATTTTAACCCAAATATGAGGCAACAGAAGAGAAATACACAGTTAAATCATATGTGTGTTTAAATTATCATAAGTGCGTTTAAATTTTAACACATGCGTTTAAACTATACATTGGTGCGTATGAAATCATTACCAGTATAACATAACATGTGCTTTTAAATTATACACACGTGCGTCTGAATCATTATCATGTGCGTCTGAATCATTAAATTTCACATTGTTTTTAAATTTTAAGTTTTTACCTTCTTTGCTTTCATTGTTGCTTCCTATTCTGCCTGTCTAATCCCCAGATTATAACTCAGATCTGATGAGTGTTTCAATATTCAAACATTTGTTGAGTTTGAGTACTCATTTCATAATCTCTCCAATATGCATTCTCATATTCTTGATTATCATCATCAACTTGGATTCGTCTTGGTGGAGTCGGTCCCATATTCAGACTGTAATCATTCCCATCCAAAGTTGTTTTATAAGCTGCTTCTTTTCCTTGCATTCCTATTAGCACATCCACAACTTCATTTGCATTTTGATCCTTGTTTATCGAGTCACTTTCACCATCTTCTTCAGCATCTTCATTCTCTTCTTCATCATCTCCTACATTATCTTTTTCATCATCATCCAGATCATCTGCATCATCTTCTTCCATATCAGTCAATGCCCCATTGTTATAAAGATGACTTTCCATCACTGCAAGTGAACTTGAGGTTATGTAACAAACTGTGGGTGTGCTAATTTGTATTGAAGATGGATGTCTTTTGTTGTTTTCATGTGTGTAGATAACCTGCATGTTATAAAACATCAAATATATGTTAGAAAATATAAATGCGTCTAAAATAAATATAGGTTCGTCCATATATATATATATATATATATATATATATATATATTCAAGAAAATACAAGTGCGTTTAAAAGTAATCATAGGTTCGTTTAAAGTCTTACACTCAGCATTACAATTGGGCCATTAGACTGGTCTTCTTTCCATCCTGCTTTTGTTATCCTCAGACATTCGATCAGGTAAGAGCACCAATCCATATTAGGAATATCAACCTCATCATCCACCTAATGCAAAAAGCTTTGATTTATTGTTGTTGACTTTGTGATTTCCCCAAAAATTGTGTTCAATAACACAAGAAAATTCAATTTAAACAGCCGTCCACCCCTTGGTTGCTGCCTAACAACCGGTGTTACCATTGAAATGCTAACTTTCTTTTTTGCAAATTGATTCTTGAACTCATCTGTTGTAGAGTCAGAACCCTTCCTTGCCCTATTTTTCTCTAGCACTTGTTTCTTTCCCATTGGTATGCCTAAAGCTTCATGTACCATTGATGGTGTGATCTTGATTTTCAAATTCCTTGCATTTAGTTGATTTCTTCCCTCGTCATAATTCACTAACAGCCAGTAACCCAAACCTGTTGATATTGTATCAATCCTAATGTCCAACACAAATCCAAATCCCATTTTTCTAACATCTTCCTTTTGCTCATCTATGTACTCTTGGATGCTTTCAATAAACTCAGTAGGAGAGCATTGTAGTTTTAACTTCTTATCTCTGTATTCCACAAACTCCCTTTCCTTTATCTTCTTCACCTTCTTAGGTTCATCCACTTTTACTTTTTTGTTCGGCCTCTTGAAATCGCCATCTGATGATTCTGAATTATGCTCAACATTCTGTTTTTGTTTTTTCAACTTTTGCTTCATCTTTTCAACATTAGACTCTAACTTTTTAGCAGCTTCCTTGTTTACTTTTTCAACCTTTTTTTTTAATATTAATCAGATTTTTATGGGCTCCCGGAAATCATCATTTTCTTATTCAGGCAAATTAGTTATTCTTGGTTCTGTGTTAATAAGAGAAACTAATCAACATTTAAACGTACTTATAACACATTTCAGACGCACTCTATATATTATCAAACAAAAACACAGACGCACTCATGAATAAGTTAAGACGCACTTATGTGTCAATTAAACTGCTCCACATTTGAGCACACTTATAAACAGATTTATACAATAACAACAACAAACGCACTTTATACATTTAAAAAAAAACTAAACAACATACGGACTATAATTAAACAAAAAATATACGCATTCAAATAACCTAAAATGCATTTTTCAATTAAAATAAAGTGTGTTTTGTTTGTTTAATCAAGTATTATCATATTGTTCATACCTTTACTCTGTTTTGATGAAGGTTTGGCATGCTTATGTTTGCTTCTTCTTTCCCCTTGGTTATCTGTGTTCATTTCGCAAATTTTGTTTTTAAATGCGTTTGTTGTAATAATAATAATAATAATAATAATAATAATAATAATAATAATAATAATAATAATAATAATAATAATAATAATAATAATAATAATAATAATCAGAGAATCAATCAAGAATCAATTTTGAAAATGTAAATCATAAAATGCACCTGATTTTTGTTTGGAAGCCATGCACTGTTTTTATGTTCTTCGTCTTTGTTGATCGTCTCTGTGTGTGTTCTTTGATTTTTGGTGAAATAAACCCTAATTGAATCAGGTCTCATTCAACGTGTGCTTTTGTTTCTCAATTTTAGTAACCTTCGTTTGATTTTGGTGAATTGACGGTTCAAATTAAAAAAAAATTAAACGCGTTTATATTTTGTTTGACTAATTTACCCTTAGGTTTGTTTAAACGTTTTTATTTAGATGATCTGTTCAGTTTTTGATCTAGTGGTCCAGATTGCTTCTTACGCTTTGTTTGTTAAGGAAGCTTTCTACAATATCTCTTCCCTATGCTTAAAATTATATTTACATAAATATATTTATCAAAAGACATCAACCATTTACTTTGTACTTCTAGAGCATACAACCTGAATATGAGTTTTAATCATCAAGGGTCATAAATAAGTTGGTGGGTGTAGTAAAGAAGTAATTAAAAGTGCTGTTTGGTAGATTCACCTTATATTTTTATATCTTCGTCCAAATTTAAACGACTACAAAACAAGGATATGTTAAAAATAAAGGACTTTATAATTCTAAGAAGTTAAATGCCATTTTTGTCCATGATGTTTGGTCTTTTTTACTAGTTTTATCCAAAAGTTTATTTTTTTCTCGTCTATATTATAATGACTAGTGGTAGTTACCCGTGCGCTGCTGGGGAGCGCGGTTTACACATACACGTTTCCGTGGTACGTGATAACACTATATTTGTATCAAACCAGTACCATTACAGAAAGCATCGATCATGAAAAGCGGCAAGAATTAGTCAATAGGTAAAGCACTACGTTACATGACAAAAGTGCCTTTTGTAATATAACAATAAAATGACCATATATAAACTAATAAAATAATCAAATAAGTAACGTTAAATAAAAACAAGAAGCTAAAATTGTAACATGATGTTCCAATAGGAAAACAATAAATAAACCAATTAAAATAAACAATTAAAAGCAGACAGTAGACTAATAAAAAATATCTACTGTTCAAGTGTTCAATAATTAATATAGTATATAATAATAATAATAATAATAATAATAATAATAATAATAATAATAATAATAATAATAATAATAATAATAATAAACCCCACCCACATCATAAACACAACCCCAAATTCTATTCTTGTTCTCTCCCACAGATCCTTCATGCTGCCACTACCACACACCACCACCACCCTCCTCCTAACCATAAACCTCACCCTAATAATTTTCCTTCAAAATAGGTTGGAAATGCAACACATGTTTGTACCCGTATTGGAGCCTGTCCTCGACAAGTGACAACTTAGTGTATCCAAGTCAGATTCCTAAGCTTTGTTTTTGTTTTATAAATTAATGATGCCATAGATACTTACAAAATTATATATATTTGAACAAATCTTGTATGGTATATAAGAGTGTTGTACATAGTAGTGAGGATGGCTCATCTGGATTTGAGGACACCCCGTCCTGCACTGCGTGTAAGATGATAGTTTCTTCGGCGCATAACGAGCTGGTGGAGAACTGTAACACCCCAACCGATGGCAGAAACATCGGGATGTCACGTATTGATGATTGTTTCAGTAGCACATGGTATAAATTGAATTTTAAATAATTTATTCAAAACATAATATTCAATGTAAAATGATGTCTAGGAATTTAATACATAATATCAAATAACAAAACTTCAAATAGCTCCAAATAATAACTTCATGTATAATCCATATGCAAACTCAAGCCTCAGCTTCATTGTTACCTGAAACATGTTAATTTTGAAAATATTTTTGGGTCAACAAAAGTTGGTGAGAATTACATAGGTTTTGATAATCGAATAAAAATGTTGTGCAATTCATGTGTCATGGCAAGTCTAGTCCATATGTGAAAACATACTAGAAGTAAATCGAGTGCATAATCAACCCTTGTGACTGTTATAATGTGGTACATCCCATACGCTCATGGTTCACTCGAATATGTTATGCGATAACAAACACCCACGCTACCTTTGTAGGAGGCACGTATCCGGGTGGGATTGTCAGTCCAATAGATCTATCAATGTATACCGTCGGCTGATCAATGTTAATGATTATGCTAGAATTGTGCTTACCCTAGTCATGTTCAAGACATAATGCAACATAGAAAAACACATAGACACATTGATGATTGAATTGCATAAATGATGTTGTAACATGTTTCACCCCAAAAATGGTGATAAATAGAAAAGGGGCTATGTAAAACTCACCTTAGCAAAATGTTATACTTCTTGAAAAGATTGAATAGTGGTGTTGCCCAAACAATGCCAAATATCACCCTATAATAAGGTAATAAATATGTCTAAGTCTATCTAGTCTACAAATGTATATGTTCTAGGGCTTCGAATTGGGGATAAATACTCGTTTGATTAATGATAGAAATATTTGATAATTGAGAGAAATTTAGTAATTAAATAGACAAAAATCTTTTTATAAAATTTAAATTTAAGATGGTCACAAAAATGTGTTTAAAGTATAAAAATAATTTTTACAAAATTATTTTCTTTAAAATAGAATATTAATTCTATTTATAACAAATAATCAAAATATAACTTTAATATTAAAAAATACTAAAATTAAAGAATTATTAGTTTAAAATTTATATTTCTGTTCTAAATAATTAGAAATAATTTGTATAAAATTTTGGTGCAAAAATATTAAAAATTGGATTTATTATGATTTAATTATGATTAAAACTAACAAAAATTGATTAAAAATATTAAATAAGTGATTTTTCTGAAATAAAAATCATTTTAGAAAAGTTTATTGTTATAAAAGCTCAGAATAATTTTTGTGGAAATTTATAAGATTGTTTTGATATTTTAATAGAATTTTATAAATATAATAGAATAAACTTGATTTAATTATTATATATATTAAATAAATAAATTTTTGAAAACTAAAAATTGTGAGTTAAACTTTTTCATCAGATTAACTAAAAATAATTTTTTTAGAATTATTAAAAGAGTTTTAATATTTTAAAACAAATTTATAAAATTATAAGTATTATATATAATTAATTTGATTGTTTGTTTAAAAACAAAAATAAAGAAAAGGGTTTTTGCCACAGCCGGGACTCGAACCCGCGTGGCTCAGGTAGATGGCACCAGACACAACCACTTGGTCCAGACCAGTGGTTGTGTTGATTTCTGTTTTATTTGAAATAAATAATATACACGAAATCGTGTTTATCCCCAAATAAGCATACGAGCCCTAATTTTTCCAATCGATCAATTCACACATCAATAACCCAATTAACCTTAGGGATATTGATGTGTGGATGCCGAAGATTAAAACCCATCAAAAACATTAGACTTACAAAGCTGTATTGATCACGAATGCCAAGTCAAACGTCGAAGTCAAAATTCAAACAGAAAGCTTAATAACAGAGGATTTTGTGAGAAATTAGAGATTGAGAAGAGAGGATTGGCGAGTTGTGAAGGTCCAGCAAGGTTCAATTTATAGTGTAAAGGCTTAGGTGTTCGAATTGGCAATCGTTGACTTCGTATTAAATGTTGACGCGTCGTTTGATCGATATGGTAACAATTAAAGGTTAATTGCCTTGTGTATGAGTCACCCTAGGCCGGTAATTGCGTTGTGATGCCAATTACAGATCGATGACGAGTTATGGTGGTGATTAAGGTAAGTCGCGTCTCACAGTTAACTTTCCAAGTCAACTGTGAGGGTTTTTAAACTAATGTTATATTTATAATGATCTGGGATTGAAACAAGTATGATGGCTAGAGCAATTGGTTTGTGTGTGTTGTATAATTGACCCGGCTTAGGGCGCGGGTTCGAGTCCCGGCCCAAGCACATTTTTTTAAACCTTTATTCCACAACATATAACTATATATATGATTAATATAGTATTAGGGTTCCCAAAATGCCACAAAAATAATTAAATGCGAATAGTAATACTGGAACTTGACGTTTTTATTAATGATGATACGTAACGTACAAGTATAAATGCGTAATGTTACAGTCTCCCCTACTTTTAGGAACTTCGTCCCGAAGTTGGAGTTGGAGAGTCTGGTGGAAAAAGATGTGGGTACTTAGACTTCATCTGGTCTTTACGTTCCCAAGTGAACTCTAGACCTCGTTTAGATTCCCAACGAACCTTAACGATCGGAATGCGACTGCGCTTGAGTTTCTTGACTCCTGTATCAACTATCTCAACGGGTTTCTCGATAATGTGCATGCTTTCATCAATTTGCACATCTTCAAGAGGAACATGAAGGTTCTCATCTGCTAAGCATTTCTTGAGATTCGAAACATGGAAGGTCGGGTGAACATTGCTTAGCTCAGGTGTAAGATCAAGTTTGTAAGCCACTTTTCCAACTCTGTCAAGAATTTTGAATGGGCCTACGTATCGAGGAGCTAGTTTTCCCTTTCTACCGAAACGAATTACTCCTTTCCAAGGGGATACCTTAAGTAGTACAAGGTCCCCAACTTGAAATTCCAAGGGTTTACGACGTTTATCAGCATAACTCTTCTGACGACTTCTAGCCTTGAGAAGATTATCCTGAATGAGTTGGATTTTGTCTGTGGTTTCCTGGATTAGTTCGGGTCCAGTGATACGGGCTTCACCAACCTCAGTCCAACAGACAGGTGAACGACATTTACGACCATAGAGTGCCTCGAAAGGAGCCATGTTAATTGTGACACCCGGCATGTTTGGCTTACACATTTTAGTAACATCTAAGTCTACCTTAGGGAGAAACATTTATAAACGGACTTAACTGGGTTAGTTGAGTCGGGTCAAGTTAGGATTGTCCAGGGTGCAATGATCTGGAGGATCATTGGGAGTCGTTTTGGTAATACACTGGTACCCGGGTTCCGTTGTTGGTGACATTACATGAACTAATTAAGTATATGTGTAGATTATGGGTCGTGTGGTGGATTATATACATAGATGTGTTTAAATGACGTATAAATGATTATCCATGCTTAAATATGTTAAACATAGACTAAGATTTCATGCTTATGTGTTAAGATGTGCTAGAATGCGTTAAATACGACAAACTGGAAAACTAGTTAAACATGAGTTCTGGTTCGACCACTTCGAGTGGTCGAAGGAGAACATTTCGTTTGGTTCGACCCTTTGTAAATGGGCGAACCTGGGATGTGGAATTGAAAGAATTCCCTTCTACCAGGACAGGGCTCATTCGACCCTGTCGAAGGGTCGAAGGAGGCCACCTTCGACCATTGATATGGGGCGAAGGAGGATTAGTATAAATACCAAACTTTGTCATTTTTCATCATTTCACAAACCCTAACCGTCCCAAAACACTCTCAAATGATCGTAATCACTAAGGAAGGAGTTTTTGCTCTTCTTTTTCATAATCTAACCTATCTACAACATCTAAACAAGAATCCAAGGTGTGTTCTTAATCCTAAACCCTTTTTAAAGCATTTTAATTCGTTTTCATCTAACCCTAATTGTCCGGATCTGTTCTAAGGGTGTTTTCATGATTAAAAACCTTTTAAACATCTTTCTAAACCAAAACATTATCATTTGACATAGGTTTCCATGATGATAAACATATGTAAATTGTGTATTATGTGGTGTTATGTGTTGTTCAATGATTTGCTGCTGCATCTATGATAGAAACATGATATAGGATTGTTATTGATGTTAGATTATTGTTGTTTAGGGTTAGGATTGGATAAATGATGATATTATGGGTATTTGGGGGTTTTAACGAATCTAGACTTGATGCATGATATTTATGATCAATAGAACTAATAAGGAAAGATCGAACACTCGACAAACTGAGCATTTCAAGTGGAATATGAATTGATTTCAAAAGTTTCCAAATTGGGTAAATTATTCATGCATGATAGTGATGTTTCCATAATTTTTACCATTTTGGGAAAGGGCTGAAATGGACGTATTATCGGGGGAAATCGGTGGGGTTTTGTAGGGATAAGTTATTCATGCTTGACTGCTGTGTTTGATGATGTTTCGAGTCATTTTGAATGTGTTTGAAGCGTTTTTAGGAAAATTTGCACAACAGGGGCGAACCTAGACTCCTTCGACCGATCGAAGGTGCGAAGGAGGGAATCCAGGGTCGAACCTGGGTTTTGTTGGGCGAAAGTGGCAGAACGGTCGAAGAAGGCATCAAACGGTCGAACGAAATACAATACGGGCGAAGGAGATTAAAAACGGGCGAAGGAGACTTAAACTGACTGGTTCGACCGTTCTGATGCAGAAATGAGATTTTTGATACAAACTAAGTGTTTTATGCTTGAACCTTGTGTGTAATCTATGTGTACTTGATTAGTTAGGGTAATGGGTCACCAACGGAATGTCGGGTCGGTCTAGTGTGTCGGTTAAACATTTAAACACGTTTTAAAACATACTTGGTTACGATCTGGACAATCGGGGACTAGATAACCTTATGGTTATTAGTCAGAACACTTATGTGAACATTTTGATAGATCTCCGGTAGAGGGATTATCAAGGGCTTAACATCTTTACTTGTAACCGAAGAACGCTATCTAAGGTGAGTTCACGGCCCCACTTTTACTGCTTTAAATCTTTGGGGGAGAAAACATGCACTAAACGATTTTGGTAACATATGTCATACTATGGTTTTAAACTTGTGTACTATACGATCTTTTAAAGTCCCGGGGGAAACCATGAATGTGCGGGGATGCACAACGGGGGAAATGTGGATAGATCTATTGGGTTTGACAAACCCCACTCGACGGCTTGGAGGGCCGGGCGGGTGCATATTGTCTCGAACTGGTAACACTCGTAGCGTGGCTACAACACATCGGGCTGAACACATGGAAACAGTCTAGTAATGGTTTTCCAATCGTAGTAGTAACAAAACATACGCCTAGCTAGCGTACTTGGTAACATGGATATAGTATGGACATGGTAACGTTCTGGTAACATTTTGATAACATATTGAACAAACCTGTGAACTCACCAGCATTATATGTTGACATCTTTTTGGCATGTTTTTCTCAGGTCGCTAAGGTAGCAACAAATGGAACTAGGCGCACGGGTCTGCATTGGCGTCTAGGCTTAGTTGCACGTTTTGAAATAAAGTGTTTTGAATACTTTGGAATACTATTGTAACTGATTAAATTCTTCTTAAATGCTTCCGCTTATCAAAATCGTTGTTTATGGTTTTACGTTTTTCATATAGAGTTGTTTATTGTGATCGTTGACTTGGATCCTGGTTTGTCATGCGCCTCACGGTAAAACTCCGCACGTGGTAATTTGAGGGTGTGACAGATTGGTATCAGAGCCAATGGTTATAGTGAACTAGGACTGCATGTAGAGTCTGGTCTATAGCCGAGTCGCACACACTAGACGGTCACATACTTGAGTCTAATAGTGGGATACGTACTAACGTTGTCGGGGTGTCCTTACATCATCATCATGTTTCTCCGTTACATCATCCGCTTTTATTTGCGTTCTTACCTACTCTTGTCTTTTTCTTCTGGATTGAAGAAGGAGGGGTTGATTTGTTGATTCTAGCACACACATGCCTTCCTACACTTGCACCTATCGTCACACGTTACTAGGCGACGATATTTGGTGACTGGGGTCTGGATTAGGGGTACATCTGGAGGACCATGTAGAGCAGTTTATCATTTCGGGTGCACACGAAATAATAAACTGGAATGCACGAAAATCCCGATGGACTTCGAGTTTGGATGTATAGTCCTGGATTTGTCCTTAGGTCAACTCTTGTAAATTTCTAGTGGTTGACACTGGAAGTGAATCTGAATCCCTCGATTTCTTGATTTGTTAGATCATGTCTGATGCTCGCGGTGGTGGACGTCGTGGTGGCGGCGGTGGACGTGCTGGCGGTGGTGGTCGTGCTGGAGGCGGTGGTCGTGGAAACATCAACATGACCCAAGCTGAACTGAACAACTTGCTACAGCAGCAAGTGAACATGGCTATGGCTAATTTCCAGGCTGGGATTAATGCCATGGGTGGTGTTGGTGCCAATCCACCCCCACCTCAGTGCTCTTATAAGAAGTTTCGGGATTGTCAGCCCCATAACTTCGCTGGAACTGAGGGAGCGGTGGGACTGCTCCGATGGCTGGAGAAGGTGGAGTCTGTATTCGTTATGTGTAACTGTCCTGCTGGGGACCGGGTGAAGTATGCTACTGCGACATTTGAGGGGCCTGCACTGTCGTGGTGGAATGCTACCACTCAGAACAGGATTGGGAGAGGCTATTGCTATGCCTTGGGCGGAGTTTGTGCAGCTGTTGAGAGGTGAGTATTGTCCGAGAGAGGAGATACAGAAGTTGGAACATGAGGTCTGGAACTACAAGATGGTTGGGTCTGAGATTGAAGAATACACTGTGAGGAGAAACGAGCTGGCGGTGTTGTGCCCTGATTTGCACACACCCGAGTACAGGAGGATCGAGCACTATGTGTCTGGGCTAGTGCCGGAGATTGCTGGGTTGGTGGCTGCTGGGAATCTTCCCACTATTGCTGAAGTTGTCCGATCAGCTCATCGGATGACTAACCTGAAGGTGGCAGAAGGTGTTTTTCCTCCCAAGGGTGCTGCTGTGAAGGTTACTGAGGGGAACAAGAGGAAGTGGGATGGTATGGGGAAGAGTGTTGTACCGGTGCCGTCTCAGCCGGCAAAGAAGTTTGAGTCGTCTGGATCGTCTTCGGGGCAGAAGACAGGTGGGTATATCGGGAAGCATCCCAAGTGTAACCGGTGTGGCTACCATCACTCGGGGAACTGTGATAAGGCACGCTGTCATCGGTGCAACCAGCTTGGACACCTGGCTAAGGATTGCAGGGCAACACTTTCGTCGGCCCAAGCTCGTACCCCTACTCCTGCTCCTGCTCCTGCTGCTCAGGGGACTCAGGGGAGGCAGGGGTGTTATAACTGTGGTGACACGGGACACTTCAAGCGTGACTGTCCCAAGCTGAAACAGGGCGACAATGGGAAGAACGGGAACTGTAACGGGAACAATGGCGGCGGAGGCAGGACTGCACGTGCTTTCGTCATTGGATCTGCAGAGGCTAGGCAGGATCCAGACACAGTTACCGGTACGTTCCTTCTTAATGATCGCTATGTTTCTGTCTATTTGATTCTGGTGCCGATAAGAGTTTCGTGTCTTTGGATATTAGTCGATTGCTAGACATAGTACCCACACCTTTAGAGGCTAAGTACTTAATAGAATTGGCTGATGGTAAGAAAATCGAAGCGACACACACACTTAGGGAATGCCGCTTGGAACTGTCGGGTTTGTCCTTCCCCATTGACCTTATGCCGGTACCCCTGGGTAGTTTTGATGTCGTGGTCGGCATGGATTGGTTATCGTTGTATCGCGCGGAGATCGTTTGTTTCGACAAGGTTATTCGGATCCCTCTCCCTGATGGAGAGATTCTTTCGGTTCGTGGCGAGAAAAGCGGTGCTCCGCTGGGTATCATTTCTAGCATGAAAGCCCGTAAGTATCTTCGGAAGGGTTGTTCAGCCATTCTGGCACTTGTTAATGTTTCTACTGACGATGAGAAGACGATCGAGGATATTCCGGTGGTTCGTGACTTTCCTGATGTGTTTCCTGATTATTTACCTGGTCTTCCTCCCCATCGTCAGGTTGAGTTTGGTATCGATCTTACTCCGGGCGCAGCTCCTATTGCCCGAGCTCCGTATCGTCTTGCACCTCCCAAGATGCAAGAGTTGTCCAGCCAGTTGCAGGAACTCTTGGAAAAGGGTTTCATCCGACCGAGTTCTTCCCCGTGGGGAGCTCCTATTTTGTTTGTGAAGAAGAAGGATGGAAGTCTTCGCATGTGTATTGATTATCGTGACCTGAACAAAGTGACCATCAAGAATCGTTATCCTCTTCCTCGTATTGATGATCTCTTTGACCAACTTTAGGGCTCCAGCTACTATTCGAAGATTGATTTGCGGTCCAGTTATCACCAGTTGCGCGTCAGGGAAGCTGACATTCAGAAGACTGCTTTTCGCACTCGCTATGGCCATTTTGAGTTCTTGGTCATGCCTTTTGGTCTCACTAACGCACCGGCGGTGTTCATGGATTTGATGAACCGCGTTTGCAAACCTTACCTTGACAAGTTCGTCATCGTGTTCATTGACGATATTCTGATTTATTCCAAGAACAAGGCGGATCATGAGGAACATCTACGGTTGGTCTTGGAACTTTTGAGACAGGAGCAGTTGTATGCTAAGTTCTCAAAGTGTGATTTTTGGTTGCGTGAAGTTCAATTCCTAGGGCATGTGGTGAATGAACTGGGAATTCATGTCGATCCGGCTAAGATCGAAGCTATTAAAGACTGGGAAGCACCAAAGACGCCATCTGAGGTGCGGCAATTCCTAGGTCTTGCGGGTTACTATCGTCGCTTCATTAAGGGATTTTCGAAGATCGCTCAACCCCTCACTACTCTTACCCAGAAGGACCGAAAGCTCGACTGGGATGAACCACAAGAATCAGCATTTCAGATGCTGAAGCTTAAACTTTGTTCTGCACCTATCTTATCCTTACCAGAGGGTACGGATGACTTCGTTGTGTACTGTGACGCTTCTATTCGTGGTCTCGGTTGTGTGTTGATGCAACGCGGGAAGGTTATCGCTTATGCTTCTCGTCAACTCAAAGTTCATGAGAAGAACTACACTACTCATGACTTGGAACTGGGTGTGGTAGTCTTTGCGTTGAAAATCTGGAGACATTACTTGTACGGTACCAAGTGTGAAGTGTACACCGATCACAAGAGTCTTCAGCATATTTTCGACCAGAAGGCGTTGAGCATGCGGCAACGCCGCTGGGTTGAACTCCTGAACGATTATGACTGTGCTATCAAATACCATTCTGGCAAGGCGAACGTTGTGGCGGACGCCTTGAGCAGGAAGGAGTCGGCGAATCCTCGTTGTGTTCGAGCCTTACAGCTCACCATTCATTCGTCGTTGCCTGACCGAATCCGTTCTGCACATTTGGAAGCCTTGAAGGAGGAAAACCTTAAGGCTGAGACTATGCATAGTGCTGATAAGCATCTTGAACTCAGGACCGATGGCTTACACTATTTTGCGGGACGTGTTTGGGTCCCATTGTTCGGGGGATTGCGCGAGCTTGTTCTGGATGAAACTCACAAATCCCGGTATTCTATTCACCCTGGCTCCGATAAGATGTATCAGGATTTGAAGATACTTTATTGGTGGCCAAACATGAAAGCTGATATAGCTTCTTATGTCAGCAAATGTTTGACTTGTGCTAAAGTCAAGGTGGAGTATCAGAGACCGTCTGGTCTCCTGCAACAACCAGAGGTTCCGGAATGGAAGTGGGAGCGAATCACGATGGATTTTGTCACCAAGCTGCCAAGGTCACCTAGTGGTTATGATATGATCTGGGTGATTGTTGACCGGCTGACAAAATCGGCACGTTTCATACCTATTAAGGAAACCGATGGACTCGAGCGGTTGGCTCGACTTTACCTTAAGGAGGTGGTTGCTCGGCACGGGGTGCCTGTTTCTATTATCTCTGATCGTGATTCTCGTTTTGCTTCGCGTTTCTGGAAGGCTCTACACAAGGCTTTGGGTACTCAATTGGATATGAGTACAACTTATCATCCGCAAACTGATGGACAGAGTGAGCGGACGATTCAAACCTTGGAAGACATGCTCCGGGCGTGTGTTATCGATTTTGGCAAAAGTTGGGAGATCCACCTGCCATTAGTGGAGTTCTCCTACAACAACAGCTATCACTCTAGTATCAAGGCAGCTCCGTTCGAGGCTCTTTACGGACGGAAATGTCAATCACCACTTTGTTGGGCCGAGGAGGGTGAGAGCCAGCTCACTGGTCCGGAACTTGTGTACGAAACTTTGGAGAAAATCGTACAGATTCGTCAGCGTTTGGCTGCTGCTCGGGATCGTCAGAAGAGCTATGCCGATCGCCGTCGAAAACCTTTGGAGTTCCAGGTTGGGGACAGGGTACTTCTGAAAGTTTCACCATGGAAGGGCGTCATACGCTTCGGAAAGCGTGGCAAGCTTAACCCTCGATATGTCGGACCATTCGCAATCCTGGATCGGATTGGACCGGTGGCATACAGACTTGACTTACCGGCGGAGCTCGGTAGTGTGCACAACGTCTTCCATGTGTCTAACTTGAAGAAGTGTTTGGCTGATGAATCTCTCATTGTACCACTGGAGGAGATCAAGGTTGATGATCGTCTTCGCATTGTGGAGGAACCTGTCGAGATTCTTGACTACAAGATTCGTAGCCTTCGTCGGAGTAAAATCCGCATCGTTAAAGTCCGTTGGAACTCGAATCGTGGACCGGAGTTCACATGGGAACGGGAGGATCAGATGAAAGCTAAATATCCTCATCTTTTTCCAAAACGCACGTTTGAATCAAGGCATGTTACAGCCGAAGCGGAATGAATCTCGGGTCGAGATTCCTTTCAACGTGGGGATGATGTGACATCCGGTAATTTTCTTTTCGTTCTGTTCTTTTCATTTCTTTCTTTTTGGGGCTTTGCGCAATTTTCGGGACGAAAATTCTTTCAACGTGGGGATGATGTGACACCCGACATGTTTGGCTTAAACATTTTAGTAACATCTAAGTCTACCTTAGCGAGAAACATTTATAAACGGACTTAACTGGGTTAGTTGAGTCGGGTCAAGTTAGGATTGTCCAGGGTGCAATGATCTGGAGGATCATTGGGAGTCGTTTTGGTAATACACTCGTACCGGGTTCCGATGTTGGTGACATTACATGAACTAATTAAGTATATGTGTAGATTATGGGTCATGTGGTGGATTATATACATAGATGTGTTTAAATGACGTATAAATGATTATCCATGCTTAAATATGTTAAACATAGACTAAGATTTCATGCTTATGTGTTAAGATGTGTTAGAATGCGTTAAATACGACAAACTGGAAAACTAGTTAAACATGAGTTCTGGTTCGACCACTTCGAGTGGTCGAAGGAGAACATTTCGTTTGGTTCGACCCTTTATAAATGGGCGAACCTGGGATGTGGAATGGATAGAATTCCCTTCGACCAGGACAGGGCTCATTCGACCCTGTGGAAGGGTCGAAGGAGGCCACCTTCGACCATTGATATGGGGCGAAGGAGGATTAGTATAAATACCAAACTTTGTCATTTTTCATCATTTCACAAACCCTAACCGTCCCAAAACACTCTCAAACGATCTTAATCACTAAGGAAGGAGTTTTTGCTCTTCTTTTTCATAATCTAACCTATCTACAACATCTAAACAAGAATCCAAGGTGTGTTCTTAATCCTAAACCCTTTTTAAAGCATTTTAATTCGTTTTCATCTAACCCTAATTGTCCGGATCTGTTCTAAGGGTGTTTTCATGATTAAAAACCTTTTAAACATCTTTCTAAACCAAAACATTATCATTTGACATAGGTTTCCATGATGATAAACATATGTAAATTGTGTATTATGTGGTGTTATGTGTTGTTCAATGATTCGCTGCTGCATCTATGATAGAAACATGATATAGGATTGTTATTGATGCTAGATTATTGTTGTTTAGGGTTAGGATTGGATAAATGATGATATTATGGGTATTTGGGGGTTTTAACGAATCTAGACTTGATGCATGATATTTATGATCAATAGAACTAATAAGGAAAGATCGAACACTCGACAAACTGAGCATTTCAAGTGGAATATGAATTGATTTCAAAAGTTTCCAAATTGGGTAAATTATTCATGCATGATAGTGATGTTTCCATAATTTTTACCATTTTGGGAAAGGGCTGAAATGGACGTATTATCGGGGGAAATCGGTGGGGTTTTGTAGGGATAAGTTATTCATGCTTGACTGCTGTGTTTGATGATGTTTCGAGTCATTTTGAATGTGTTTGAAGCGTTTTTAGGAAAATTTGCACAACAGGGGCGAACCTAGACTCCTTCGACCGATCGAAGGTGCGAAGGAGGGAATCCAGGGTCGAACCTGGGTTTTGTTGGGCGAAAGTGGCAGAACGGTCGAAGGAGGCATCAAACGGTCGAACGAAATACAAAACGGGCGAAGGAGATTAAAAACGGGCGAAGGAGACTTAAACTGACTGGTTCGACCGTTCTGATGCAGAAATGAGATTTTTGATACAAACTAAGTGTTTTATGCTTGAACCTTGTGTGTAATCTATGTGTACTTGATTAGTTAGGGTAATGGGTCACCAACGGAATGTCGGGTCGGTCTAGTGTGTCGGTTAAACATTTAAACACGTTTTAAAACATACTTGGTTACGATCTGGACAATCGGGGACTAGATAACCTTATGGTTATTAGTCAGAACACTTATGTGAACATTTTGATAGATCTCCGGTAGAGGGATTATCAAGGGCTTAACATCTTTACTTGTAACCGAAGAACGCTATCTAAGGTGAGTTCACGGCCCCACTTTTACTGCTTTAAATCTTTGGGGGAGAAAACATGCACTAAACGATTTTGGTAACATATGTCATACTATGGTTTTAAACTTGTGTACTATACGATCTTTTAAAGTCCCGGGGGAAACCATGAATGTGCGGGGATGCACAACGGGGGAAATGTGGATAGATCTATTGGGTTTGACAAACCCCACTCGACGGCTTGGAGGGCCGGGCGGGTGCATATTGTCTCGAACTGGTAACACTCGTAGCGTGGCTACAACACATCGGGCTGAACACATGGAAACAGTCTAGTAATGGTTTTCCAATCGTAGTAGTAACAAAACATACGCCTAGCTAGCGTACTTGGTAACATGGATATAGTATGGACATGGTAACGTTCTGGTAACATTTTGATAACATATTGAACAAACCTGTGAACTCACCAGCATTATATGTTGACATCTTTTTGGCATGTTTTTCTCAGGTCGCTAAGGTAGCAACAAATGGAACTAGGCGCACGGGTCTGCATTGGCGTCTAGGCTTAGTTGCACGTTTTGAAATAAAGTGTTTTGAATACTTTGGAATACTATTGTAACTGATTAAATTCTTCTTAAATGCTTCCGCTTATCAAAATCGTTGTTTATGGTTTTACGTTTTTTATATAGAGTTGTTTATTGTGATCGTTGACTTGGATCCTGGTTTGTCATGCGCCTCGCGGTAAAACTCCGCACGTGGTAATTTGAGGGTGTGACATTAATGCTGGCATGATAACTGTTGTTGTATGAAAACTCAACCAAAGGGAGATGAGAATCCCATGCGCCACCAAAATCGATGACACATGCCCTGAGCATAGCCTCAAGTGTTTGGATGGTCCGTTTAGTCTGACCATCTGTTTGAGGGTGATAAGCAGTACTCAGGTTCAACTTGGTACCCAAAGCATCTTGCAAAGAATCCCAAAAGTGAGAGGTGAAACGACCATCACGATCAGAGATAATGTCCAAAGGTATACGATGACGACATACGATTTCACTTACGTACATCTTTGCCAACCTTTCCACAGAATACTTCTCACGAATAGGTAAGAAGTGGGCTGACTTGGTCAAGCGATCGACGATTACCCAAATACTGTCAAAACCTTTGGGTGTACGACAAAGTTTGGTGATGAAGTCCATAGCTATGCTCTCCCATTTCCATACAGGAATTTCTGGTTGTTCGAGCATACCAGATGGTCGTTGATGTTCAGCCTTGACCTTTGAACAAGTGAGGCATTTTGCAACGAAAAGAGCAATATCTTTCTTCATACCAGGCCACCAATAAGAATAACGGAGATCTTGGTACATCTTGTCAGCTCCAGGATGAATAGAATAACGAGACTTATGAGCCTCGTTCATGAGAAAGGTACGAAGATCATCACGGTCGGGAATCCAAAGTCGGTTAAGAAAATAAAGAAGACCATCGGGTTTGGTTTCAAGTTGAGTCTCAGCACCACAAGACATTTCGTCGTACATGTTACCTTGGGTGACTGATGTATGTTGAGCCTGGAGAATGCGATCCTGAAGATCAGTACGAACTCTCGCACATTGAAGTTTGATACGCTCTTTACGATTAAGTGCGTCAGCCACAACATTCGCCTTGCCAGGATGGTAGCGAATTTCGCAATCATAGTCGTTAAGTAACTCAACCCAACGTCGTTGCCTCATGTTAAGATTTTTCTGGTCGAAGACATGTTGGAGACTCTTGTGGTCTGTGAACACCACACATTTGGTCCCATAAAGATAATGTCTCCAAATCTTGAGAGCAAAGACAACAGCGCCCAATTCAAGATCATGGGTGGTATAATTCTTTTCGTGAGTCTTGAGCTGTCTAGACGCATAAGCAATAACCTTTCCTCATTGCATGAGAACACAACCAAGACCTTGGTTTGATGCATCACAATAGACCACGAAATCATCATTACCATCAGGTAGAGACAGGATAGGAGCTTCACAGAGTTTCAGCTTAAGAGTTTCAAATGCTTCCTCTTGCTTTGGTCCCCACTCATAGGGTTTACCCTTGTGAGTTAAGGCAGTGAGAGGAACAGCGATCTTAGAGAAGTTGGCGATGAATCGACGATAATAACCAGCCAAGCCAAGGAAAGAACGGACTTCAGTTGGAGTTTTAGGAACACTCCAATTCTTCACAGCTTCGATCTTTGCGGGATCAACATGAATTCCGTTCATATGAATGACATGTCCCAAAAATTGAACTTCCTTAAGCCAAAATTCACATTTCGAGAACTTAGCATACAGTTTTTCTTTCTTTAGGAGACCCAAGATGGAGTGAAGATGTTGCTCGTGATCGGATTTTGATTTAGAGTAAATCAAAATATCATCGATGAAGACGATCACGAATTTGTCGAGGTAGGGTCTACAAACCCGATTCATTAAATCCATAAACACTGCGGGAGCGTTGGTCAATCCAAAAGGCATGACCATGAATTCATAGTGACCATAACGTGTGCGAAAGGCTGTCTTGGGAATATCTTCATCGTGGACTCTAAGCTGATGATAACCAGAACGAAGATCAATCTTCGAGAAGTGGGTTGCTCCTTGAAGTTGATCGAAAAGATCACCAATCCTAGGCAATGGATAACGATTCTTGATGGTGAGCTTGTTGAGTTCACGATAGTCAATACACATTCTAAGAGATCCATCTTTCTTCTTAACGAACAAGACAGGGGCTCCCCATGGAGAAGAACTGGGGAGAATGAACCCTTTATCAGAAAGTTCCTGTAATTGACTGGCAAGTTCTTGCATCTCAGAGGGTGCAAGACGATAAGGAGCTTTAGCGACAGGATTAGCACCAGGAACAAGATCAATTCTAAATTCCACTTGTCGAGCAGGAGGCAAACCAGGTAAATCCTCTGGGAAGACTTCAGGATCTCGAATAATTGGAATGTCTTGGATACTTTTGCCTTTGTCGTTCTTCTCTATAACGCTAGCTAAGAAGGCTGTATACCCCTTTCGTAAGTACTTTTGGGCAGTAGTACAAGACATGAGTTTAAGCTCGCCACAGGGCTTCTCACCATAGATCTTCAAAATCTCACCAGATTCGAGAGGGATGCGTATGACTTTCTCAAAACACAGAATTTCGGCACGATGGGTTGACAACCAGTCCATGCCTACTATAACATCAAAACTTCCAAGATGCATAGGAATGAGATCGATAGAGAAAGTATGATCGTCGAGATTCAACACACAGTTACGAATAATAGAGTCGATCGAGATAGACTTCCCATTAGCTACCTCTACCACTAAAGGTTCCTCTAGGTTAGTTTGGGGTAAGTTAAGTAAAGGTTCAAACTTCAATGATACAAATGACTTATCAGATCCCGAATCAAATAATATGGATGCATAGTGGTTATTAATGAGAAACGTACCATTCACCACTTCGTTGTTGTCACGGGCCTGGTTAGCATTGAGATTGTAGGCGCGACCTCAAGCACCTTGGTTCTGGTTGCGGTTCTGGTTTTGGTTGCGGTTTAGGTTCTGGTTATGGTTTTGGTTACGATTGGGGCAATTGTTGATATAGTGATCAGGGCTGCCACACTCGTAGCACTGACCACGAGCAGGCCAGTTGTTTTGTTGGTTAGGAGCTGGGGCATTGTTGTTTTGGGCAGCAGGAGGAGCTCGGCAGATGTTCACAAGGTGACCATACCTTTGACACTTAGTACAAAAGCGACATGGCACCTGTGCTGGATGGTGGTATTTGCAAGTATTGCACAAGGGGTGAGGTCCGGTTTATGGTTTCTTGGCTGGGTTTTGTGCTGCAGGTGGGGTAGTAGCAACCATGTAGTTCCTAGCCTTACGCTTCTTGTTGCTTGAGGTCTCAGGCTTGACTTCGATAGCGGGATGAGGAGTGTCTTTGGCAACCGTCTTCTTAGTGCCCTTGCGGAAGAGAGTACCGTTCTTCATGTGATTATCAGTAAGAGTGGCCGCTAGACGTTTGGCTTCTTCCAAAGTTGCAGGATTTCTTCCCCAAACGGTGTCCTGAATTTGCATGGGCAGACCACCGATATACTTTTCGATGGCTACCGGAAGGGGAGTGACTTTGTGAGGCAACAATAAGCTAAGCTCGTGAAAGCGGGTGTTATAGGCAAGGTTTTCTCCACTATCTTGAACTAGGGTGTGGAACTCATCTTCAAGCTTCTTAACCTCGTTGCGAGGACAAAACTCTTCCTTCATAACCTCCTTGACTTGGTCCCATGTCATAGCAAGAGCGACTTCGGCCCCATGGGTGCGCTTTTCTTCATTCCACCAAGTGAGTGCTCGTTTGTGGAGAACACTCATGGCGTAACGAACCTTGAAGTTATCGGGGCATTCACTATTGATGAAGGTATTCTCAATACCCTCAAACCATTGGAGGAGTCCTGTAGCTCCTTCTTCTCCACTAAACTTTGGGGGGTTACAAGAATTAAAAAGCTTAAGGGTACAGGCTGGGAGACCATTTCCATTCCCGTTGTGGTTTCCATTTCCATTACCATTGCCGTTCCCGTTGCCGTTACCGTTCCCGTTGCCGTTCATCTGGATGACTTGAGCTAGTAAATTGGGGACCAGAGTCGCGATTTGCTGCGCCATTTGTTGAGAAATGATCGCAGCCAGTTGGGCATCGACACCATTGTTGTTATGGTTAGGACCGTGGTTATGGTTATGGTTGTCACCACCTTCATCGTGGTTCTTACCATTGCTATTGCGAGTGCTGCGACGTGGAGGCATGATCTGTAATAGACACAATGAAATGAATGAGATTATATAAGGAATGTAATCATTTATTCATTAATTAAAACGAATAAACGAAAACGTTGACTTATCAAAGATTCTAAATTCTAATAACATATGAAGACATGCTTTAGCCTATAAGTGAAAACTCATCCCGAGAATTCCCAGGTAGGCATCCGGGTCCCTCGTCTGATTGGGATATATGCGCAATGCCAGCCTAGACAGAAGACTCAGAATACAGGCGTTCACCCTTCCAGATTGCACGTGTTCGTTATTAAAATCTAGAACTTCGACGAGATCTCAAGGGGGTTCAGGTTAAACCTGAGGATTTTGTCCTATTAATCTAATGGTGGATCAGGATTGCAGCAGACGAATAAGAGTAGGTCATATGTGGGCTTAGGGTTATATAGGATAGGGATAAGGAAGCAATTAGGATTTCAAGTAAGAGGAGCAAGTACTGTTTAAGTCCCTAAGGTTATAGTCTAGATTATTTTCTAATAACCTAATTCCCTATAACCAAGGCTCTGATACCAATCTGTAACACCCCAACCGATGGCGGAAACATCGGGATGTCACGTATTGATGATTGTTTCAGTAGCACATGGTATAAATTGAATTTTAAATAATTTATTCAAAACATAATATTCAATGTAAAATGATGTCTAGGAATTTAATACATAATATCAAATAACAAAACTTCAAATAGCTCCAAATAATAACTTCATGTATAATCCATATGCAAACTCAAGCCTCAGCTTCATTGTTACCTGAAACATGTTAATTTTGAAAATATTTTTGGGTCAACAAAAGTGGATGAGAATTACATAGGTTTTGATAATCGAATAAAAATGTTGTGCAATTCATGTGTCATGGCAAGTCTAGTCCATATGTGAAAACATACTAGAAGTAAATCGAGTGCATAATCAACCCTTGTGACTGTTATAATGTGGTACATCCCATACGCTCATGGTTCACTCGAATATGTTATGCGATAACAAACACCCACGCTACCTTTGTAGGAGGCACGTATCCGGGTGGGATTGTCAGTCCAATAGATCTATCAATGTATACCGTCGGCTGATCAATGTTAATGAGTATGCTAGAATTGTGCTTACCCTAGTCATGTTCAAGACATAATGCAACATAGAAAAACACATAGACACATTGATGATTGAATTGCATAAATGATGTTGTAACATGTTTCACCCCAAAAATGGTGATAAATAGAAAAGGGGCTATGTAAAACTCACCTTAGCAAAATGTTATACTTCTTGAAAAGATTGAATAGTGGTGTTGCCCAAACAATGCCAAATATCACCCTATAATAAGGTAATAAATATGTCTAAGTCTATCTAGTCTACAAATGTATATGTTCTAGGGCTTCGAATTGGGGATAAATACTCGTTTGATTAATAATAGAAATATTTGATAATTGAGAGAAATTTAGTAATTAAATAGACAAAAATCTTTTTATAAAATTTAAATTTAAGATGGTCACAAAAATGTGTTTAAAGTATAAAAATAATTTTTACAAAATTATTTTCTTTAAAATAGAATATTAATTCTATTTATAACAAATAATCAAAATATAACTTTAATATTAAAAAATACTAAAATTAAAGAATTATTAGTTTAAAATTTATATTTCTGTTCTAAATAATCAGAAATAATTTGTATAAAATTTTGGTGCAAAAATATTAAAAATTGGATTTATTATGATTTAATTATGATTAAAACTAACAAAAATTGATTAAAAATATTAAATAAGTGATTTTTCTGAAATAAAAATCATTTCAGAAACGTTTATTGTTATAAAAGCTCAAAATAATTTTTGTGGAAATTTATAAGATTGTTTTGATATTTTAATAGAATTTTATAAATATAATAGAATAAACTTGATTTAATTATTATATATAATAAATAAATAAATTTTTGAAAACTAAAAATTGTGAGTTAAACTTTTTCATCAGATTAACTAAAAATAATTTTTGTAGAATTATTAAAAGAGTTTTAATATTTTAAAACGAATTTATAAAATTATAAGTATTATATATAATTAATTTGATTGTTTGTTTAAAAACAAAAATAAAGAAAAGGGTTTTTGCCACAGCCGGGACTAGGGCTGTTCAAATCGCTCGTCGCTCGTGGATCGCTCGCCGCTCGTTCGGAAAATGCTCGAAAAATGCTCGTTCGATTGCCCGCTCGGTTGGAAATGAGCTGATCGGCTCGGTTCGGTTTGTAAACGAGCCAAGCACGAGCAAAGGTCCGCTCGGCTTGGTTCGGCTCGAATAAATTATTATTTATTTATTATATATATAATTATATATATACCCACAAATCATAGTAATATTTACAGATTTATACATAACATTTGGCCCAATATATGCAAATAAAATATGAATAGTTCGCTTTATCAAATAAAAATTTAATACTAAGTTTAATAGTAAAACCTTAAGTCGTAAAATGACAACTTTGACTTCTTTATGTTATTAGTCGTCCACCCCTAGTCGTCGTTTGATATCGTCTTATGTTACAAAGCGACAATTGTTCTCTGTAGTATGCTCATTGCCTAAACCTAAGCCTCATTCTTGGACACTCGGACCTCAATATTAGCGTCATCATTGGACAGTTACACCTTAGTTGTCACTCGACAACGAAAACATTGAAGATAACATCCCAATTTCATGGTTGTCCAAATTACTTTTCGCTCGTTTCTCGCTCGACGCTCGCTCGAAAAAATTGCGCTCGAACAATGCTCGCTCGTTTTTCAGCTCGGTTGTAAACGAGCCGCTCAGCTCGGTTCGGTTTGTAAATGAGCCAAGCATGAGCAGAGGTCCGTTCGGTTCGGCTCGGCTCGTGAACAGCCCTAGCCGGGACTCGAACCCGCGTGGCTCAGGTAGATGGCACCAGACACAACCACTTGGTCCAGACCAGTGGTTGTGTTGATTTCTGTTTTATTTGAAATAAATAATATACACGAAATCGTGTTTATCCCCAAATAAGCATACGAGCCCTAATTTTTCCAATCGATTAATTCACACATCAATAACCTAATTAACCTTAGGGCTATTGATGTGTGGATGCCGAAGATTAAAACCCATAAAAAACATTAGACTTACAAAGCTGCATTGATCACGAATGCCAAGTCAAACGTCGAAGTCAAAATTCAAACAGAAAGCTTAATAACAGAGGATTTTGTGAGAAATTAGAGATTGAGAAGAGAGGATTGGCGAGTTGTGAAGGTCCGGCAAGGTTCAATTTATAGTGTAAAGGCTTAGGTGTTCGAATTGGCAATCGTTGACTTCGTATTAAATGTTGACGCGTCGTTTGATCGATATGGTAACAATTAAAGGTTAATTGCCGTGTGTATGAGTCACCCTAGGCCGGTAATTGCGTTGTGATGCCAATTACAGATCGATGACGAGTTATGGTGGTGATTAAGGTAAGTCGCGTCTCACAGTTGACTTTCCAAGTCAACTGTGAGGGTTTTTAAACTAATGTTATATTTATAATGATCCGGGATTGAAACAAGTATGATGGCTAGAGCAATTGGTTTGTGTGTGTTGTATAATTGACCCGGCTTGGGGCGCGGGTTCGAGTCCCGGCCCAAGCACATTTTTTTAAACCTTTATTCCACAACATATAACTATATATATATAATTAATATAGTATTAGGGTTCCCAAAATGCCACAAAAATAATTAAATGCGAATAGTAATACTGGAACTTGACGTTTTTATTAATGATGATACGTAACGTACAAGTATAAATGCGTAATGTTACAAGAACGAAACTCGAGACAGCGTTTTAAATCTGGGTAGTGATGTGAGCTAGGACAAATGACAGTGACATTGGGTGATATTTATTATGTTCGAAAAGTTGTTGTGGCTGTTGTTCCCCACCATCGTCGTCTTCGCCTCTGTGTAAGCCACCACGACCGCCGCAGTACCTACCTTGTTGTTCCTATATGTAAGGTAAACGGAATTACAATTCAGAGTTTAGGGATTTGATTTGCTTTGGTTTGCCTGCAATTAAGAAGAAAGGGAGGAGAGAAAGTTGAGTGTGTGGTGTACAAATAACAAAGCTTTTAGTACAACCAATTATGCATAGCAAACTTGTAATTTAATACTATATAAATATAGACGAGATTTGAATTGACAACTTTGCCTTTCAGTTAACTGATATTGACTAACAGAGTTAGGCACTTGGATGGCATCAACAAGAATTTGGAAACTTTTGGATTTGGATGAGAAAAAATAAACTTTTGGATGAAACTAGCAAAAAAGGCCAAACCTCAGGGACGAAAATGTCATTTAACTCTAATTCTAAGTATTAAACATTTGGCATTTGACATTTGTGACATATGTCACATTTTATATGTTATGATATGTTTATTATGTATTTGGGCTGTTCAGTTTGTTTGTGGTTGTGGCCTAGGTATGAAAGCTGAGAAGAAGTCCAGGCCCAGTCCAAGTTGTGATGAGAAAGCCCAGCTGGCCTATGCTATATAAACATATTAATAGTGGAAAATATCTAGGGTTGTTCATTTTCTTTTATTTCTGTATTCTCTTTTCTCTCTCGTCTGTAAGAATCCTTCGCCCCTGGTTAGACATGGAAAGTAATGTCAAGTGAGGTTAGCTCACTTGATAGAGGCTGTTGCCTCTTGATAGGAGGTCTTGAGTTTAATCCAAACAAAGGGTGTATTATTTGTAAATCTAAAAGTTTAGGGAAAGTAGCCTTTTCTAGAAAAAAAAAAAGACATGTAAAAGTGAAATAAACCAGTGGACAAAACAGTGGTCTCAAAAACTGGTGATTTTTACATTCAATTCTTCCAATTTTCTCCGTGCTTTATTTTATTTTATTTTATTTAATTTTTTTTGAAAGACGACTATTATAAAAACAAACGAAAATAAACATGTTGGCCGATTTACGAAAGATAAACGCAAATTGATAACAAAACTGATAATAAACGATGATGTTTTATTGAATTGATCGTAAGAATTACAAATGTGTATTGCGTATCTTGGTTTTGATAATGAAATTTGATAACTGAAAATGATAACATACAATGACTATATATACATATTAACTATAACTATAATAACCGCCAGTTCTTGAATTGACGTGTCTTGGTTGTTGAATCGACATGTCTTATAATCGAACCGGTTTGTAGTTTATTGAAGCGGGATGAGATCTAGCTTATACTATGTTAATGTCCAATACCCTCCCTTAAGCTAGATTGGTAGTACATTCAACATATTGCGTGGTCTTGTGAAGTCTTTTGGTTGTAATGCCTTGGTGAAAATATTTGCTACTTGATCTTTAGTGTTACAGAACTTTATCTCTACGTCTTCAGTTTTAATTATATCCCTTATAAAATGATACTTTATTCTTATATGTTTTCTTTTCCTGTGATAAACTGGATCCTTTGTAAGATTGATGGTAGGTTTGTTGTCACAATATAAGGTGATTGCTTTATTTGTGTCAAACTCTAATTCTTTTAATATTTCTTTGAGCCATAGAGCTTGACATCCAGTAAGTGATAGAGCAATGTATTCTGCTTCTGTTGATGATAATGCTACCACCTTTTGTTTCTTTGATTACCAAGAAATTTCTTATTCTATTCCTTATGTTCTTTTCGTAAGGCATCGCTTGCATCGTTGGGTAATTCCCTAACACCATCCTCTACCACACTCCACAAGTCTTGAGACTCTAAGAGCACTTTCATTTGAATGTGCCAATGATAATAATTTTGTCCTAAATGTTTTGGAATTTGGGTTTGTACTCCTCCTTATGTTGTCATAGTTTCTTTTCCTTAACAATTATATTAGTATATGTTGAAGGAGAAAATAAACCCGAACAAAAAAAAAATGTCCTTAACTATTCTATTCTGTTTATTTTTTCGAAGTTTGACTTTTCGGGGTCAACAAATTTCAAATAGTAATAAACAACCCTTTTCTTTGAATTCCCTCGCAAGACCCAAAGAACAAACGAAGATAATCTGGATGAATCCTAAATATGTTTTTCAATTTGAAACTTAATTTCTAACAAATCTATCCGTATGCGGTTCTTGCATAAGTAATAACTCTTGAATAACCGCACACCAAATAATAATCAAGGAAATATTATACTCTGTTCTACGAAGGGAGAAAAAAATCAAGAAACTTAATAAGGATCGAGGGATTTTCAGAGAGTTTCTATTATGATTTGATGAGAACTTTTTGTTGATGTGATATGAGTAAATCCTTTTGTTGCTTTGTCGGTTATTTACACCCTTCTTGAATAATTGAAGTAATCCTTTGTTTTCGTTTGAACGCGGTAACCAAATTTGATAATTATGTTTGAATGATTCTTCGTTTCCTTTGCTTTGATACCAGATTTGTTGGCCGATTTACGAAAGATAAACGCAAATTGATAACAAAACTGATAATAAACGATGATGTTTTATTGAATTGATCGTAAGAATTATAAATGTGTGTTTCGTATCTTGGTTTTGATAATAATGAAACTTGATAACTGAAAATGATAACATACAATGAGTATATATACATATTAACTATAACTATAATAACCGCCGGTTCTTGAATTGACATGTCTTGATTGTTGAATCAACATGTCTTATAATCGAACCGGTTTGTGTTTTATTGAACCGGGATGAGATCTAGCTTATACTATGTTAATGTCCAATAAAACAGAGGAGCTAGAAATAGAAATAAGACATAGAAGCTAACACTTACATGAAATCAAAGTTACTACAACAAGACCACTCCAGGTTCGATAGCTTTAACATGTTTTTCACCCATAAATAGCTATCGCTTGACAAATACACACGATAAATCATAAAAACAGTAATACATACCTTGCTCCTACACACACACACACACACACACATATATATATATATATATCCATAGTGTACATCCAATCATGAATCATCAATGCTATCATGAATTCTTTATATACATATATATATATATATATATATATATATATATATATATGTATATGTATATCAATTATGATAGAGATATGTTTACTAACTAGGAATCACTTATATAAGTGTGAGAAGCCAGCCACTCATCCACAAGAACTGAAGATTCTTTAGGCTTGTTCAGTTGCAGAGAATGACCTGCACCCTACATCATACATATAACGTACTCCATTATTATTATTATTATTATTATTCCATTTTATTAGATTTCAAGTTTCAATAATATAATTGAAAAAGTTATGATCTATCTACATTTTGAGATCAGATAGATGTTGGATCATACTTAAGTCGCCCCTTTGAGTAGGCAACGTTTCGGCATCATATAGATGGCCTTCTTATATTGCTTATTGTTAATTAGTATGTAACATGGACGTATAGATCTTTAGTTTGCACCTTACAGATACATGTTAATAGACGTGAGTTAAGTGTCATGTTGTTACCTTAACAGTTGCATAAGTTAATGAGTACCCTGTCGTTGCATAAGTCATTTCATATCTACAAAAATGAAAATAAAATCACTGTGCATGATTAGTTTTGTAAATTAAGACATGTGATTGCATGAAATACAATATTCGGTTTTGAAAATTTGAGCTCACCCTGCAACTTGATTATCAACAAACCATGGCTTCCATGGGATTTCAATTGGGACACCGAGAGATTTTATCCATTTCTCTGTGCCCACATATGGAATTATCATGTCATGGTCACCACTGTTAATTGAAAAGATTAGGGAAAAATTAAATAAATGTTACCACAATGACCAAAAGTGCAAATTTAGAATAATTATTCAATCATTTATAATTTGTAACGATTTCTTTAACATTTAACATTTACACATATTTAAAAATCAAACTTTAATTTATTGTTATCTAGCTTATTATTTCAAATATATATATATATATATATATATATATATATATATATATATATATATATATATAATTTAAATATCTGTAGTACCTAATGATCAAGGCGTGACAATTTTTTGTAACAAGTTGTTTATGGTAGTCAACTGTGCTGAATACATCATATGAGTAACATATGGAGTCATTTTTTCCAAATGTGTAATGGATGGTTTCATTGGTTTTCTCCCATACCCCTATTGTTCCCTACATAAGAATTAAGAAGTGAGACATTTTTAAATTATGTTTACCATCTGTGAAATGGGAACCAATGCAAAAACATCAATACTCGATCTGTAAAACATATTAGCTAGCTAGATTGAACCTTACTAATTATAAAACCAACAATGGAGAGCTTTTCGAACTTACATCACGAATGTGGAGAGCTTTTCGAACTTCTTTCTCGTTTGCCCAAGCATCTAAAATTATCTTAATATCGCCCTAAAAACAAAATAAATTGTCAAGTCACATTAATTAATTTCCTCGATCAATTTTCTCTTTATGAGTTGTAAAAGAAATATGTAAAGACAACATATATACTTGACCGAGTCTATGAGGTTAGGAAAGAAAAATTACCGTATCATCTGGCATTGTACCCAATATATTCGCAAGGTTAATATCACGTGTGCACTGAAATTAGGAGTACGTTTAAAGTTATGATACAAGGAAAGGAAATTCTACATAGTATATTTGGTCGAAGTTAAGCTATACATGTTAGCGTACGTACCTCATCCACCAGTTGAAGATTATATGAACATAAGGTGTTGTTTGGATCAGGGTATGCATAGTTATCGCCACAGGTTTCTTTTGTAGACTGGAATATAGTACAAATCAAGTAAATGCATGTTAGAACATGTTTTTTTGTAGGTTAATGGAATTCCAAGACTTGGATATCTATCTATCCAAATTGCATTGACCAGATTGAGTTATTTTTATATTAGTTGTCGAAAGTTTAATTCGATAACTCAAAGAGAAAACAAAAGCAAATATTAAAGTTTGATCATGACCTATACCAATAAATAATAGACCAAAGATCTTCCATATAACTCCAAGTAATAACAAAAACAAATATCACAAAGTTTCAGCTAATGGTTGGCAGATGACGCTTATGACTGTCAACTGTCATATTATTATATCTGTGACAAATTCTCAACAAACAACCAACCAGACCAGTTACCAATGTTAGAGTTATAATCTTGATTAGTTGAACATGTGTTAATATTGTATTGTACATATGTTAGGAATTATGTTATTATTATCCTAAGTCTAGAAATCCTAGATTGTGAATCGATGTGTCACAATAAGAAGTAGGCGGTTATGTTAGTTCATAAGGGTCGCGACGGTTAAGTCACAACCAATCGTTATGTATAAATAGGGTCGAAATACTTCATTTGTATGTGTGTGTATGTTATGTTATTATAACTAACTTACAAAATTCCCTCTTTATTTCCTATACTCATTTCCCTCCAAATAACCGATTATTTTCAAACTTTCAATTGCATACACATCAATTTCTATCATGGCATCAGAGCCAAGATCCAGAACCTGTGGTATATTTGATGTTGATCGAAAATCAGAAGATGTTGTGACTATAGGGAAAGAAGACGGATGGCCATAAATCCCTAGTAGTATGTGTGATCATGCGGATCACAAGATGAAGGCCGAGAAGGCAGTGGAAATTAAGGATTGTGAGAATCCTCTCAACATTAAATTTTCGAAGTTCAACATCGGGTTTTCTTCCAAGATCCAAGAAAGCAAGTTATTCAAGGCCCAAGAATAATTTAATAGGCAAGCCAAGGCCAAGAAAGAAGTCCGCGAACATCAACCAACAATGTGTTGTAGTAAGTGCAAGCAATCGTTTCATTATAGAAAGGAGTGTCCAAAGATGGGAAAAACGGAGTTTATGGTTAAAGGAACCGTTGAAAAAGGATGGGACGACATATGGTTTGCAAGTTTAACATGCAAAGAAAACGGAAGTGGTTATAAGAATCAATACACCTTGTTTAGCAAATCATTTGGAATTGAGCGTTGTCCTAGCGGGTATTGGAAAGAGTATTTTAGAGGCAAAGGGACGGTGATCATCACGAGTGGAAACAAGATTCATAAGATCAAATCTGTGTTTTACATACCCACTCTTAGAAGGAATGTTTTGAGTATTGAGAAACTCACACCCAAAGGCCTAGAAGTTGAATTTGAAGGAGATGTATGTTACATCCGAAGGCCAATCATCCAGAAAATAAGGAAGATTATCACATGTAGGATTTCTGATGGTGATGATCATTTCACATTTAGGTGTCCCGAAAGAATTAATATTGTGTAGAAAAATACCAGAGGCGAATCAGAAGGCGCACGTAGTGCGCAGTGCAGAAACAACGCATATCAGATCGGAAAAGGGAAGCATATCACGTTTGAAACCGGTATCAAGGAAGTCTTACAGATTTAGACAAGGAAAGGGCTTCGGTGTTCAAGAATTTCGAACAGTTTTCAATTAACAAGGATGAAGCCGAAAGCTTTATGGAACAAGGAGCCATCATGTATCCGACCCAAGGCACAAGATTGAATGATTGTGTTGTGTTTATGGATTTGATCCATATCACTACGACGGTTGAAAGATACAAGCAAAAATTCGAGTTAGAATTCGAGAAAACCATAGAGTAGTTTATGCAAGACTTCCTCAAGATAAAGAACAAGGCACCAATGCCTCCAAGAGATGGATACGGATATCCAATTAACTTATTAGATCTCTACACGAAGGTTCAAGTATTCGGAGGTTATGATAAAGTGACGAATGACGACAATTGAACAGTGATTGCTATGTCGATGGGACATGGGAGAGGGCTACCAAGTTTAGTGACAAAAGACGATATTGCAATGACCCTAAGGCAAGTCTATGTCTGATACCTAGAGATGATGGAATGGTATCATTTAAAATATAAAGGAAGAGAGATGGTAGTCGAAGTCAAGGAAGATGACAACTTTAATCCAAAGAGAAGGAACGCCGAATATGATGATCAAGATCTCCCACCAAAGAAAAGGTCCCATTTATCATCTAGTGAAGAATAAAGATCAAGAAGCAAGATCATACTAATCAAGATCAGGGGGAAATGTTAGAGTTATAATCTTGATTAGTTGAACATGTGTTATTATTGTATTGTACATATGTTACGAATTATGTTATTATTATCCCAAGTCTAGAAATCCTAGATTGTGAACCGATGTGTCACAATAAGAAGTAGGCGGTTATGTTAGTTCATAAGCGTCACGACGGTTAAGTCACAACCGATCATTATGTATAAATAAGGTCGAAACACTTCATTTGTATGTATGTGTGTGTATGTTATGTTATTATAACTAACTTACAAAACTCCCTCTGTATTTCCCATACTCATTTCCCTCCAAATAACCGATTATTTTCAAACTTTCAATCGCATACACATCAATTTCTATCAACCAATAGCGGTAATTACTATTGACAATCATTTGTCACTTGTGAACCAAATTGCTAGTGATCAATATATATAGTTTGTCATGACTTATGATCAATTTTCATGCAATTATTCAAATCAGATCGAAGTAACAACTTCCAGTAGTATTTAAATTGGTTCTACTTCTAAGTACCAATTGTGTGTTTTTTAGTACCTCGTACATATCGTCTGAAATAAGTGCAACCCGGTGAGCAAACTCTAATCTTGAATTTTGATCAATGAATCTGTCAGTGAAGGCACTAACAATTAGGTATCCCTGTACGTATGACAAGGAAACTACTAAGTTAATATGGAGTTTTATTTATACTTGTAAAGTAATACGAAACATTGTTCATTATATGGATCATCATTGTTCTGTATATTTTACTTAATTAGTTTGCTTGTTAAATGAAAGAATATTAAAAAGACTTGCTTAAATGTCAGAAAATATATATAAAATTTTAACCAATCAATATAATTTTCAACAATATTATAAAGTTTATATGGTTAGATATTTACTTTAATATTAAGCTGTTGTTCACTTCCACATTCATTACCTACAAAATAATAATAATAATAATAATAATGATAAAAAAATAAGCATAAATAATATGGTATAATGGTCAAACTTTTTAGTGGGAGATCAATGCATTATCACAGTAAATTATTATTATTATTAATTTATAGCTAACTGGCTAACTATATGGTCTAGAAGTTCTTACCTTTGTATACTTCTAAAGTAATCACTGGTATAAGCAAGCCCATGTATGAAATCCCAGATATGTAAAGTGGATTATTAAGAAACCTTGGATGCTCCATAAACCACTGTTTTTACATATACAAGGCATTAATTAAGTCACAAACTGATATTAATCAATAAATTATATTTCTAGCAAACAATAATATTTCTTTCAACAAGTTGTAGGGCTAACAAAGAGAGGTCATTAGTCCAGTAATACAAAACAAAATGTTACAACCTTTTGTACTTTTCAAGTATTTATGAGCGGACTTAAATTTTGATTCATCTTTTATGGACCTTGTTGTACTTTTCAAGGTTTTATGTGCGGACTTAAATTTTGCTCATGCGTTTGTGTTTAAGCCGGCGTGCTTAGCTTGTCTTCTCCTGATTGGATTTGCTTAAATATGTATATTTTTTGCATAGGCAAAACTCAATGCCTATATTGTTAACTTTTTATTTTTTATTAAGTTGTCTATTTTAAAAATTTTCTTTTATTTTTCTATGATTAAAATAAATTAAGAAAATTGGAGCAATGATACCAATCTCACCTTTTTAAGAAATTCGTGTGTATGTCCTGATAAAATGGAATCACTACTTCTCCATCCTTCCCATGTTGTAGCGTATGAGAACCCTACACCCGCCGGTAGATCTAGAAATATTATATTTGCAGCCTACAAATTAAATTCAGACCCCTTATCATTAAATTCATCAAACATATAAATCTTATATGTAACCAAAATAGTCTATGAGATTGAAATTTTTATAATTCTATTGCAATAAAAATCAATACTGTAAAACAATTAATTAAAAAAATGGATTAAGAATATTATGAACCTTTGTCCATGTATTAGGATTTAACTCCAAGGTGAAGTTATTCCAACCCGAACCATCAAAACGAATAGTTAGTGGACCTGCAGCAAAGGTGGTTTTTATTCATTATTAACCGGAAACACCTAGGTTGTGGAAGGTCTTGGGTTCAAGTCTCACAGACCACAGGATTTAAAAAAAAAAATTAACCTTTCAAAAAAAATTAACGGGAAAACAAAAACAAAATATAAAAATTTAATTCCGCTTTTTTTAGGCTTGTTGTCTTGTTCTTTTTGGTTTTGTTTTGTATTCCCAGCCGCTTGCTGGCTCTTTATATTGATATATAAAGTGTTTCGCCGTTCAAAAAAAAAATTTAATTCCGCTATGACCAGCTGATTCTTTTTCTTTAGATCTGGTTATTTACACAACCTTTTATTTTATTTGTACAATCATATACAGCCTGTATAGGGATTTGGGTCTTTATGGACCATATAGAGCTATATGACCCATAAATATTTCCCAATAACTGACAATGATTACCAATTATTGGTTTAGATACATACCACACCTAAAAAGGTCACACCTAATAATAATAAGTGTACAAAACTAATAAGTATAAAAATCGTGGACCTCTATAGCTCATATAATAATATAATTGTTGGTCCTACTCCTCAAAAGTTATTAAATTAAACAACAAAACTGAAGAAATGACTTATCCATTCGATTAAAGTTACTATTGGAACAATCAAAAGTAACAAAATTCAATACCTAATTAGACATCTTTATCTTAACCATTAATTGTTAACCTAATATCAAGTAGCAGAAATATAGCCGTAACAATCGTATAGAACACGCTCTTGATTCCTACTAGCTAATATAGGCTCACACAAACAAAGAAGACCCAATATGTTACATATTAAATGAAAAAAATGTTGTTTATGCTATTTAACCTTTATAATAAGAATGAATTTTTTTTTTATAAAAAAAAACTCAAATAACATGCTTAAAACTAATAAACAACACTTAAAAAAACATAACTACGGCCCGAATAGGCCTCTATGGGCCGTAGATGGTGCCCATAAACGGGCCATAGATATCTTTATGGGCCGTAGATGATTTGGGGAAGGATCATAGAGATTCTTTATCTACGGGCCGTGGAGGATAAATCCAATACATCCAGTCCAACACAATCTTAAAAAAGAAAAAAAAACACACACTCTACGACCCATAAAAACTCATATGTACCTGAACCAATGATTAGCAGGCAATCACTACCAATCATTGAAAAACATTTACGAGCCATATGGTCATATAGGGTTGTGCAAATAACATGCCCTTTTCTTTATTAGAGCATGGCCTACATATATTTTTGGCTTGTGTTTTTAGGTCACCTGGCTATTTGGAATCATGACAGGTGAGTGGGGCTCGCTAGTTAGGTTGGTATTAAATAGATAAAAACAAAAAAAAACAATCAATACCATTACAGTGTAGTGGTAGAGACATTGGTAAGCAATAATAAAAGACCTAAGGGATTATGGGTTCGATTCTTGCGTCAGACGAGTTTTACCAGTAATTTCATCGTTGTGCCTGCGGGCGGGTGGGTTAACGGGGTTTCCCCGGAATTGGTATTTGACAACTCGGGTACTCTCGGAGTAATTGAATTTGTCGAAAGGGTGCCCCTAGAGTGCTCGGGTTTGATTTGTTGGCCCAATACGCTTAAATACATGAATGTTACCATGTGTATTTCTTTCAAAAAAAAAATAGATGGTGTTTACATGGGTTTTCTAAGTTTTCTCAACTTAAGGGGGTTTTAAATTTATAATTTCCCTATATATATATATATATATATATATATATATATATATATAGGGCTAGGTTGATTTCAAAAGAGGGTTTTAGTTTGGGAAGCGCAAGAACAAACCTAAATCTTACTTTTTAATGGTTCATATGTTTTTTAAGTTTTTACTTTTTATACATCATTGTTTTTTATATACAAAAAAAAAAAAAAAAAAACCCATTAATTTAATGCAATGAAATGTTTTTTTTAAGGTTTAAACCTTTTTCTACACATGTGTTGTATTATGCGTAGATAATGTTCCTACACAATATGTGTATGTGTGTAGGTTCTATAAATTACTGAAATTGCTTTATATATTTGTTTTATTATCAAGATAGATGAATAAACAAAACATTTCAACATTTTTCTTATACTTTATTTTTTTAAAATTTGATAAAAATGAATTATATATTTTCTTCTCACACTAAAAGCTCTTCTGAAATGAACCATCCCCTATATGTATACATATATATATATATATATATATATATATATTGGGGAAATGATTAATAAAAAACATCAAAATTTTGAGAAACTCGATGAAAACCTTTCTTCCTGAACTTTTTTTATTTGAAAATTTTAGGGCATGTAGCATACATGTTTTTAAGAGTTTTGAGCCAAAAAAAATCAAAAATGTGCCGGGCGTTTTTTTTAAATAAATAAGTTTTCCAGTTTTACATAACTTTATTATACAACATTTAAAAAAAAAACATTACACCAAATTAACGAGCATTTTATTATCTTTACGATGAGCACCATAATGCTATACAAAAAAACGTAAACAAAAAACGACTTTTTAGTGAGTTTTAAGTGGGTTTTGTTCATGCAAAAAAAAAAACACAATGTATCGTGTAATAAAGAACACAATGTGTTAATTCGTCTGTTCAATGTGTTTTCTTTGTCCGGTTCATTGTGGTTTTTCCCAGTTCTGATCATTGCGTTTTTCTGCAGATCATGTTTTTTTCTCGAAATATGGTTTTGTTTTGTATTGTGCAATGTATGTCCATTGTGTTTTTCCAAGCTACCATATGTTTATTTTTATGTCTATTGTGTTTTTTATTACTACTGTGGGTTTGTGTTTTCTTACTGCACAGTGCATTGTGATTTTTTGCAGATTTTGTTTTTCTCTGAATACTGTGTTTTTTGGTACTGTGCATTGTGTTTGTTTTTGTCTATTGTGTTTTTCCGAGTTACAAATTTGTGTTTTTTTTTCTATTGTGTTTTTTCTACTGCAGATTTGTGTTTCTTTAGTGTACTGTGCATTGCGTTTTTTCTAAAGATTGTGTTTTCTTTGAATACTATGTTGTTTTGTACTGTGCATTGTGTTTTTTTCTGTCTATTGTGTTTTTCTGAGATGACATTTTGTGTTTTTTATGTCCATTGTGTTTTATTCTGCTGCAAATTTGTGTTTTCTTACGACACAGTGCATTGTGTTTTTTTTCTGCATGAACAAAACCCATTTAAAACCCACCAAAAAATCATTTTTTTTTTCATTTTTGTATTGCACCATGGTACTTGTTGGAAAGATAATGAAATAATAATTAATTTGATGTAATTGTTTTTTAATTTTAATGTATAAAAAAGCTATGGGTATTTAAAAAACGTGGTGGAATATGCATATGCCATGCACATGGGGGGAAGAATGCTATATATACTATGATGCTACCCTTCCCGCTAATTAGAGAAAACCCCACGTGTCATCTTCTCACCTTTTTTAGATTTTTTACCCTTTGTACCATATCCATACTCTCTCTCTTTCTCTCTCTCTCTCTCTCTATATATATATATATATATATATATATATATATATTCCTTTAGGAAAATTGGTTTTTCTAAGAAGTGTGAGAAGTATTAAGAATTGACATTTAGTCATCATGTTTTAGATTTAGGAATGATATTTTGGCTTGAAAAACACTAAACACAAAAATTTACAACAATTTAAAACATAATTAAATGTATGATGGTCATTAAATTTAAAACACAGATAAATCGCACTAATAAACATTTCAAAAACACTACTTAATGTTCTTGGCATAGTGTTTTTAAGTTTTAAGCATAAAATACATTGTTTTCGGCTTTTAATAGTTATGGTTATTGTTTTTCTAGGAAAAACAATCCAAAACATTATGAATAAGTTCAAAAAATGTTGCATACATATCAATTTTAACCCTTCATACACTTCTCACAAAAAACCTATTTTCCTACAGGATCCCTACCCTATATATATATATATATATATATATATATGTGTGTGTGTGTGTGTGTGTGTGTGTTTTTTTTCTTACTACACAGTGCATTGTGATTTTTTTTGCATGAACAAAACCCACAAAAAATAGTTTTTTTCATTTTTTAGCACTATAGCGATCATTGAAAAGATAATATAACGCTCGTTAATTTGGTATAAATTTTTAAAAAAAATTTAATGTATGAAAAAGTTATGGCTATTTAAAAAACGAGGTGGAATACGCATGTGTCATGCACATGGGGTGAGAGAATGTTATATTTACTATGTTAACCTTCCAGCCAATTAGAGAAAAACCCACGTGTCACCTCCATATTCCTTCTCACCCTTTTTAAGATTTTTACCCTTTATATCATATCACCACCTTATATATATATATATATATATATATATATATATATATATATATATATATATATATATGATCTAGATCAAATGAGAACTCCACTGAGTTGAGAGAACTTGAGAACTCTTCTAGACCGACCAATCACCAACCGACACATCAACACTTTTATAATTTTTTTTGTTTTTTTAATTAGGGGTATGAAAGTCTTTTTTTTTACACAATATTATGGGCATTTTAGTAATAACACCCCACCCCCATCCCAAGTACTTTTTTTTAAATAACAATAATAATCCTAATAATAACTCACTCACCTCTCTCTCTCCCTCTCTCTCTCTCTCACACACACACATCAGACACTTTCTTCCCCCCCCCCCCATCTCTCTCTCTAAAAAACAAGAATGGCAGTGGTTCGTGGTGTTTGGGATCTAAACGGTGGGTGTCGATGATGGGTCATTGACGACACACGAGGTGGGAGGTTGGTTGACAGAGACAGACGAGGTGGTGGGATCTGAACGCTGGGTCGATGATGGTGGTTCGTGGTGGGGTAGGGGGTGGTCGATGGTGGTTTGGGAGGTGATGCTGACGGTGGTGGATGGGGTTGTGGTGTTGATGGTGGTCGATGATGGTGGTGGGGGCTGTGGTGGGTTTCAGAGGTGGTTGAGGGGGCTGTGGTGCTCGATGATGGTGGAGAGGGTTGTGGCGTTTGATGGTGGTTGAGGGTGGTTTTTCAGTGGGGGGCTCTGGTGTTTGATGGTGGTCGATGGTGGTGGTCAATGATGGTGGTTCCCGACGAGGGTTTGACGGTGGTGGTGAATCAAAAGACGGTGGTTTGACGGGTTTGAAGAACAGGTATTATTATTATTATTATTATTGTTTGTTATTATTATTATTTTTTCTATTGTTGTTGTTGTTGTTGTTGTTATTATTATTATTATTATTTCTGATATTATTATTATTATTATTATTATTATTATTATTTCTGTTATTATTGTTATTGTTATAATTATTATTGTTATTATTATTTTTATTGCTATTATTATTATTATTATTGTTATTATGATATTATTTGTGAAAAAGATAGGATTTTTATGTTGAAAATTTGGGTTTTGTCAGGAGATGATGCTGTGAAGATGATGATTTTAAACACCAGTGAAAAATATGAATGTGTAGATGTTTGATGTAAGAAAACACTAGTGTAAAACACCAATTTACACCGGTGTAAATATAAATGTATAGATGTTTGATGTAAGAAAACACACCATCATCTTTATAGTTTAGTTTTTTACACTAGTTTATTTTTACAGAATTAGTTTTGTGTATGGCAGATTACACTGGTGTTACACCAGTGTAAATTATGGTAGATTTACACTAGTGCAAATAATTAAACCAGTGTAGATCACCCTCATCATATGTTTGTTTGGTTTTTTACACCAGCGTAATTTTGTAAAAATTTGTGTATGCCAGATTTACACTGGTGTAAGTGTAAATCATACAAAAATTATGAAAGTTTAGAAAAAAAGTAAATTAATTACAAAAATAAAATAAAGTTTAAAAAATGATTTTTTTAATAATGAAATAAAAAATTAAATGAAATAATGTTTAAGAAAAAGAATATTTTTAAAAAGTTTTGTGTATGACATAATTAAGTTAATTTTAAAAAATAAAACAAAGTTTAAAAAACTTGAATTTTTTAATAATGGAATAAAAAAATTAAATGATATAATACTAATTTTTTCTCTCACATGGTCTTTTTACCTAAATACCCTTTAAAGTACTTTATTCCATTAAAAAATACATATTAATTATGTCAAGGCAAAAACTCCCATCTTTTGATCTCAACCATTAGATCATCAAGATCAATGGTCTACAAGAGTTCCCAAGTTCTCCCAACTCACTTTAGTTCTCATATTATCCATTTCCTATATATATATATATATATATATATATAGGGGAAATATCGTTAGAAAACCCTCATTTTTTGAGTAAACCCCCAGAAAACCCTACTTCCCGAGCTTTTTTTTTTTTTTGAAAAAATTAGGGCATGATACATGTTTTTAAGTGTTTTGAACCAAAAAAATCAAAAAAGCGCCGAACGTTTTTTTAAAAAAAATAATAAAATAAGTTGTGCATCATAACATATGTTAGCTTATTTTTGCACTGGTAACATATGTTATGATGAAAAATTATTTATTTTTTTAAAAAAAAAACCGTTCGGCGCTTTTTTTATTTTTTTTTTTGGCTCAAAACACTTAAAAACATGAATATTACATGCCCCATTTTTTCAAAAAAAACAAAAAGCTCGGGAAGTAGGTTTTTCTAAGGGTTTTCTAAAGTTTCCTCAAATATTTAGGGTTTTCTATAGAACCTTACCCTATATATATATATATAGGGGAGGGATAAAATGAAAATCCTCTTGAGTTGAGAAAACCTTAGAAAACCCAAGTAATAAAACATTATTTTTTTTTTGAAAAAAATAACCAATGTAAAATACATATTTCTAAGCATTTTGGACAAAAAAATAAAAAAAGCGCTGATGGGATTTTTTTTTAAAAATAAAAAAGTTGCACTGAAAACAAATGTTTTCAGCTATTGAGCTGTTGTAAACATATGTTTTCAGCAACTTTGTTTAATTTTTTTTTTATTTTTTTGGCCAAAAATGCTTAAAAACATGTATTTTACATTGGTTATTTTTTTTAAATAATGTTTTTTTACATAGGTTTCCAAAGGTTTTCTCAACTCAAGTGGGTTTTCATTTTATACTTGACCTATATATATATATAACAAATTTAAAAATAAATGAACAAATTTAAATCAATAGAAATCTTACATTTAATAGTAGTATTTAATGTTAAATAAATGATCAATTTTTTGTAACCCCTTAAACTAGTTAAATAAATGACACTCATAATTCCTTTTTAAAATATTTTCTTTCAAAACAAACTTAATTTAGAGTGAAGGATAATTTTGATATGTGCATGATATGCGTAGGATAAATTTTCGTATGTGTAGGATAAACGTATGATAATCTCGATATGTGTAGGATAAAATTGATAATTTCGACATATGTATGATGAATTTTAAAATGTGTAGGACAAATTTTGATAATGTGTAATATAAAGTGTTAATGACTAATTAATTAAAGAGATAATAATTAATCTAAGAGGAGTTAACGTATTTAAATTTGTACTATTATGTAGTTTTTTCTTTTTGTTCAAACATTAAGTTTCTTCTAATTTGACCCTATATATATATAGTGTGATTGAGTGAAATTCAACGGGGAACCTCAAAAAAGTGGGGGAGTCAAAGAACCATGTATTTAACATGTTAAATGTTTATAAAAAATCAATTCAACATGTTAAAAAATATTTCTTTTTTGATATTTTGCATATAAAGACATCTAGAAGTCATTCCAATAAACAAAATTAAGTTTTGTAAAAAAAAAGAATTTTTTTACCCTTTTTGAACTCATTTTAAGCATTTTTTATTTTTTTATTTTTTAAAAAACGCTTATACATACATTTATACAAAAACGTTCCAAAAAATTTTGAAACAAAATAATTGTTTATATGTTAAATTAAAATTCTTATGTTAGTTTTAATATGTATAACGCATGGTTTGCCAGTCCCCTACTTTTTTTTTGTGGTTTCCCATTACCCACCACTAACCAACTATATATATAGGCTAAGTATAGAGAGAAAACTCACCCAAATTAAGAAAACCCTGAAAACTCCTACATAACAAGCTTTTTATTATCTGGAAAAATTAGGGTATGTAATATACATATTTTTAAGAGTTTTGGGCAAAAAAAAATCACAAAAGCGCCGAGTGGATTTTATTAAAAAAATAAATAAATTTTTATTGTGTAACATATGTTACACACTTTAAATACATTTAACATATGTAACACAAAAACTTATTTTTTTTAAAGCCCACCCGACGTTTTTTTGATTTTTTTTGCTCAAAACTCTTAAAAACATGTATATTACATGCCCTAATTTTTTCAATTAACAAAAAACTCTGGAAGTAAGAGTTTCCTCAATTTGAGTGGGTTTTCTCTATAACCATCCCATATATATATATGGTGGGGTTAGGATACAAAGACCATATTTCCTGTGAAGGATTAAAAATTGATATGTAGACATCATTATTTGGCCTTATTCATCATGTTTTGGATTGTTTAGAATAAAATAACATCAAACATAACAATTAAAACACTTTATTTTAGTCTTAAAACACCACGCCAAGAATATGTGTTCTAAATTGTTGTATGTTTTATCTGTGTATTTAAGCTATGTTTTAAATTCCATAGCTATATACATTGCACTGTGTTTTAAATTGTTGTGTTTAATGTTTTTCTAGCAAAAAAAACCAAAAACATCATACCTAAATCCAAAACATGATGCCTACATGTCAATTCTTGATCCTTCTCACACTTCTCATGAAATATGGCCTTTATACCCGAACCTTTAGCAATACATACATACATACATACATACATACATACATACATACATACATACATACATACATACATACATACATACATACATACATACATACATACACACATGTATATATGTGTTTAAAACTACAAAAAATAATATTGTACAAATGTTATTAGTGCACCATACGGCTATGTCCTTAGCTTAGATATGTTAGCTAGTAGGATCATTTATGTATGATTTAGATGTGCTTGGGTAGCATTTTAGAGGTTCAGGGGTATTTTGGTCAATTTTGTAAAGTTTTCGGCTACACCATGATAACATATGTTAAGAAGTCCATAACATATGTTAGTGCTATTTTTGGATGTCAAAAGGTTATAAACGTATGTTAAAGCACACATTTTTCCATAACCCGACCACACATGTTGGATTAGAGACAATTTATAGCCCATGACAGCACGTGGGGTCCATATTGTCCACAATGGACACCATTTTTCAATAAAACATCCGGAGTTTCCGGAATTACACGCTTTACAAGTACACATAAATCCACTAATGATTGTCACATACACGAAACATGGCCCACATACACTAACACGAGGGTCCACAATGTCGGGTGAACAACTTATATGATAAACGACAAAAACGTACAACTTACCATACTCTTGACTATCATAGGGAAATCATTGTCAAGACGGTAGTTACCTCACATCCCAGCTTTACCAGACCACACGTAGTATCATCATATGAGTTTCACTGCCACGTTTTACTATTTTTCATTTTGGGGGATAAACATGCCACGTTTCTAGTATAATTCATTTGGTTTGTTATTCTATCGTGACTACCATGTGGAACATGAGACATTTGGTTCATGAGCTCAACAGTCCTCGTACTTACATTTACACCGTAACCATTAGCTATCAAAAGCCATGGAACACTTAAATAGATCTATTGGGTTGACACCCCCACTCTTGGTTAGTCACTATAACCGGTTACATACAAAAGAGTGTTAGTATTTTACTATACATAGGTTGTCTTTATTGTACAATGCGCGTGACACAACAGTCAAAAGGTTTGGTTATAGGAATCATGGTTTGCATAGTAATCATTCGCTTAGCTAGCCTATGATTGGTCTTACACGAATTACACGAGCACTTTACATAGTGCATTAAAACCTGTGAACTCACCGACAATATGTTGACAAATCTTTTATGCATGTTTTTAGGTAACTAATCATGCGGAGTGGGGACTTGAGGGTTTGGTTTGAGCTTGCACGGGGTGGTACTGTCATGGATTTGGTTATGTCAGCCATACGTTATTTCGGTGTTTAAGTTATGCGTTTTCAGACAATTTCTTAATTGCAGACAATGTTATGTTATTTTAATAATTTATGACATCATCTATCCTTCGATGGTATCTATTTAAGTTAAATCTTGTGTGTTGCTCAAACCTTGTGCTTGAAAACCTTTCGAATCGCATCCTCGTGTTTCCACCTTGACGAGGTGTGACACATACATATATATGTTTAACAACACACACACATATATATATAATTGAAAATTGATAATATACACATATGTATAAAGGTTACATATATGTATAAATGCAAAAAGGATAAACAAATTATTCTTGCAAGAAAATATGTGATTTAGCAAAATAATAATAATAATAATAATAATAATAATAATAATAATAATAATAATAATAATAATAATAATAATAATAACAATAAAAATATTTTTTTTCCTTAGAGAAATGTGTGGTCTAGAATGGTTCTCTCAGATCTCGAGTCGAGTCTTATCGAGCCCGAGCTGAGCTTGAGCCTAATACAAAGCTTGTTTCTTTATCGAGTCCGAGCTCAATCTTGGCATGTGAAGGTTGTCAGGCTCGTCAAGCCATATCGAACTTTAGTGTAATATTGGTTTTATTAATATTTACCCCTAATTTAAAGTTGTTTAGTAAACAAGCTCGAGCCCGAGCACACAAAATATATGATAACTATAGCCCTATTTAAACTAAACAAAGCCTAAATATGATATGACTCAAAACTCCCATCTTCTAGAAATTCAAATGACTCGATAAACATGCGATTAAATGAAACTTAGACAACCGATAAACATAATAATTAAACTAAAGTTATCTCTTTGACTCTTTGTACAATTCACCCATATATAAGCTCTCATGTTAAACTAATTAGTATGAGTGTCCATTTATGCACTAAGTCGAGTGGCTCATGAGCTACTCGAGATAGATTAGCTAAAATTTTGATTCGATATAGACCTTAAAGCTTTTATTGAGGTCAACTTGATAAATAAGCACGAGCTTAAGATTCACATGTAGTGCTTGAGCTACTGATCACTAGCCTAAACAAGTTTTGTTACGTAGACAACTTTTATTTAAATATATCAAATATGTATTTATATATTTTGTTTTATTTAAATAATTAATAGTTAATAAATAATAAATGAGTCAAGCCTAAATCAAGCTCAAGCTTTAAAAATAGTGTTATAAGACTGCCCGGAGTGGGGCGGGAAGGGGGGGGGGGGGTAACACCGCTGCCAAGGCTGGCGTGGAAGGGGCAGGAAGGAGAGGGCGGGGACAGCTTCACTGGCGTGGGGCATTTTGGTGGGTAAGGTGGCACCATTTGATTGGTCAGTTTTTTTTTTTTTTTTATTTTTTTATTTTTTTTAACTTTAACACAATTTTTTCCCCCACATGGGTCCCACAAGTGCCGCATGACGCTTCATCCCCCTCTTCCCCCTCCCACTCTGAGTAGTCTAAACAAGCTAGGCTTAAGCAACTAAGATGAGCCCGGGCTCCGCTTGCCTAGTTCATTTAATATATATATATATATATATATATATATATATATATATATACACCTAAAACCAACCATTAATGCTACCATTGGTTAGGTACAGGGTTCGTCACCGGATTTTACACATAATTTTTGGTTGGTTAGCATATAACATACTTTAAACCAAACTGCAGAGTATTACAAGCTTACCAACTTGATAGAGGAAAGGGAAAAGTCCAGAAGTGCCCGGTCCACCAGTGAGATAAAGAAGAAGAGGGTCGTGTGTCAGATCTCTTTGAGACTCGACAAAGTAGTAGAAGAACTGAATTTCGTTCTCAGCCCCGACTCCGACATATCTTTTGACATAATTAGAAAGTTAATCTTATATGTATATATATATATATATATATATGTATGTATATAGTGAATTGACATAATATATATTATATACACACAATATTGAAACACATACATACCCGGTTTCAAGAGTGAAAGGAAGATCACCAGAAAAGCCAGGGAGATTCTTGACAATTGACTTGGAGTTTGATAATGTCACAAAGATGATAAAAATGGGAAGTGTTATGTAACTGAAATCCACAATTCCTCTCAACATTGTAATCTAAATAATGCAGTTGGACACATTTTTTTTTTCTATTTATAATACTTAATTTTCACGGTCTCCATTATTGGATCTTAAATATTTGCCTCGCTTTTACCCTACAAAATAATAATGGATGTCTAATTTGCAAACACCTTGAACATGTGCTAAATTTTGAATTTTAATATATGAAAATTGAAAAGGAAAAGGAAAAGGATGATGTTTTTGAAATAGGCAGTGTAATAACTGTTTGGTGGTCTCATTATTTAAATAAAATAATTGGTTGGACGTTCAAAAAAAAAGATGATGTTTTTCTATTTATTTATTTATTTTTTAATATTTAATATGCCTTTAATGAGGGTTGAATTTTGAAAAACGAGTCGTTTGTGAGATGTTGACATCATAGCACCAAATAATAAGGGTCTTACTATTCAAACCCCCAAAAATTTATTTGTACCCCCTCAAAGCACTGAGCTTTGGGCAAAGCTCGGCGTATTGGGCCCACGGGTGACCTCGTTGTCACACCAATCACTGCTTTATCAGACTTTAAATCACATCACTGAAACATCGTATTTCAAAGCGCTGAGCTTTGGCCAAAGCTCAGTGCTTTGAAGCCCAAAAGCTGACAGCAGCACATGGGGCCTTGGGATTGCCTCCTAAGCGCTGAGCTTTGGGCAAAGCTCAGTGCATTGAAGCCCTAAGCTCAGTGCTTTGCTGCCACGTTTAAGCCCACGGGCCACTGCATTTTGCCCTAAGCTCAGCGCTTAGGGCCTTTTTTTTTAAAAAAAATTGTTTTAATGTTTTTTAATTGTTTTAATTAATTTTAATTCTTTTTTAAGTATTTTAACTTGTTTCCAATCAAAAATTTTTTTTTTTGATGTGTTTCGGTTCGTTTATTGCTCGTTTGTCGTTTTGAGTAGAAACATCCGAGTATGAACAACTTTCATAAATTGGTGTACGTGATACATGAACTATACAATCAATACCGTTTTTTTATCAAAATACATATTTAGCATGTCTAATCGATATCCTAGGTATTCGGACTCTGTTTGACGCGTTTTGGTTCGTTTATTGCTCGTTTGTGGTTTTCATTAGACATATTCTGTTGACGAAGAACATTCACAAATCATTGTACGTAATACATGAACTATACAATCAATACTATTTTTTATCAAAATACAAATTTAGCATGTAAATAGATATCCCGGGCGTCCGAACTCTGTTTGATGCGTTTTGGTTCGTTTATTGCTCGTCCGGACTCTGTTTGACGCATTTTAATTAGTAAACTTTTTAATTATAAATAGGGGTAACTTTGCTAATTATAAATATATTTTTGAACAATGACATAACCATTTTTCATTCCCGTATCTTGTACCCAGTCGACTAACTCCTGGCGTGAAGAAAATGTCCGGTCAGTCTCAAACGAAACTATGATCGGGTAAGAGCCGGGAGTTAGTCGACTGGGTACAAGATACGGCAATGAAAATGGTTATGTCATTGTTCAAAAATATATTTATAATTAGCAAAGTTACCCCTATTTATAATTAAAAAGTTTACTAGTTAAAACGCGTCAAACAGAGTCCGGACGAGCAATAAACGAACCAAAACACGTCAAACAGAGTCCGGACGCCCAGGATATCTATTAGACATGCTAAATATGTAGTTTGATAATAAAAAAATGGTATTGATTGTATAGTTCATGTATTATGTAACCTCACGAATTTTCCCATTTATTTTGCATTAAAGTATTTTCCGATCCATGATATAAAATCTAATTTATTTCTAAGTATTCTTATCTTTATCCGTGCACTCTATTTTTCTAAGTTCATTTTATCATTGTACTTAAACAAGGAAGATATAAATTCATTTCAAAATAAAGCCTTAAGTCAAATAGTCAAAGTCCTAGTCAAAGTCTTAGTCAAACAGTCAAAGTCCTAGTCAAATAGTCAATTCATCATAAAACCTTACTTTATGGTGTTGACCAATTTTAATGGCTAATTGAATCCAAAACTAGTATAAAAACCCACCTATGACCCATTATACTTTGCACCTCTAAATCGATTGTTTCAATCCGATTAAACTTTCCCTCATACTTTTCTTCTATAGTCTATTACTTCTACAATTGAAGCTTTGATTATAAGCTCTTGTAATTGGCGAATTGGAAGCATGATATTCTTTCTTTTTTTTCGGATTTCTTATTTCTTCAAATTGGACTGGCTACGTTGTTGAGTCTTTGGGATTCGCCTCACATACATTCACAACGCTTAGAGGATAATTCAGCTTAGCGAATGTGAGTTTACGTAACCATGTTTATGCAATTCTTTATACTTGCAACATTATACTTAAGCAATTCTACATACATGTCTAGTTGTAAACTTTAATGCCTCATGATTTAGACAACAACAGTTTCAACAAGTTTCAACAATACATAATCATTAGCTATGGCCAAGCCGGCGATACTCAATAATAGATCTATTGGATTGACAATCCCATCTAGATTCGTTGACCATCTTTTATGGGGAGCGCGGGTGATTGTTATCGTTCCAACATATTATTAAGGCGAACCGTGGATGACGGGATGGACCTAAACTAGTCGGAGGTTTGATTATGTCGATTCAACATTTCATGTTTATTCATGTAGATTTAAACTTACGATAGACATATGAATTGCTAAACTTTTATTCTTAAACTTACTTGCTTGACATGACTTATGTATTCTCACCAACTTCTAGTTGACCCCCCCATTTTTCCAACTCAACAGGAAATAATGATGCTTGAAGTCTAGAGAGTTAGCATGAGGAGACAATTTGAAGTTTATGCTTTGTTTGGTTTTTTTGATGTATTAGAATTTCATTCAAGACTTGTTATGTATTTTCAATTTTGGATATTTTACTTTAAATAAATTTCAAATAAAACTTGAATACCATGTGCTACTGTATACTCATTCTTACGTGACACCTCGATGTTTCCGCCATCGGTTGGGGTGTTACATATTACGTACAATGATTTGTGAAAGTTGTTCGTCAACAGAATATGTCTAATGAAAACAAACCACAAACGAGCAATAAACAAACCAAAACACGTCAAACAGAGTCCGGATACCCAGGATATCGATTAGACATGCTAAATATGTATTTTGATAAAAAAAACAGTATTGATTGTATAGTTCATGTATCACGTACACTAATTTATGAAAGTTGTTCATACTCGGATGTTTCTACTCAAAACGACAAACGAGCAATAAACGAACCGAAACACATCAAACAAATTTTTTTTTTATTGGAAACAAGTTAAAATACTTAAAAAAGAATTAAAATTAATTAAAACAATTAAAAATAAAATTGTTTTAATGTTTTTTTAATTGTTTTAATTAATTTTAATTCTTATTTAAGTATTTTAACTTGTTTCCAATCAAAAAAAAATTTGTTTGATGTGTTTCGGTTCGTTTATTGCTCGTTTGTCGTTTTGAGTAGAAACATCCGAGTATGAACAACTTTCATAAATTAGTGTACATGATACATGAACTATACAATCAATACCGTTTTTTTATCAAAATACATATTTAGCATGTCTAATCGATATCCTGGGTATCCGGACTCTGTTTGACGCGTTTTGGTCCGTTTATTGCTCGTTTGTGGTTTTCATTAGACATATTATGTTGGCGAACAACATTTGTCACACCCTCAAATTTCCACGTGCGGGGTTTTACCGCGAGGCGCGTGACACACCAGGATCCAAGTCAACGGTCACAATAAACGACATCTATATGATAAGAAAACAACGTAAACTACCATTGAGTTTCAAAACCGTTCTAACACAGCGGAAGCAAAATGTATTATTACAACTTAACAGTAAAGCTCAAAGTCTGAAATGTTTAACAAAATATGCATATGATCCCTAGACGCCGTGAGACTCCGTGCGCCTATACTCAAAGCGGCTACCTTAGCGACCTGAGAAAACATGCCAAAAAAGACGTCAACATATAATGCTGGTGAGTTCACAGGTTTTAAATTCGTAAACGTTTTCATGTGTAAAGCGATTTCTCATAAAGTGCCAAGTGTGCAAAAGTTCCAAGTAAATAAAAAACGTTCCCTTACTACTACGACTATGTTGCTAAAACCATTACTGACAAACGTTGCTCAAGTTGCTGCCCATGTGTCAAGTGTCAAGTGTCAAGTAGAGACAATATGCACCCGCCCGGCCCTCCAAGCCGTCGAGTGGGGTTCGTCACACCCGATAGATCTATCCACATTTCCCCCGTTGTGCCCCGCACATTCATGGTTTCAATAGGGACTTCGGTTTCGTCGTATAGTAAGTAAGTGCCAAGCGTCAAGTGTCAAATGCCAAACATAAAAGTTTAAAAGTGTCAAGTGCCAATGTTTAAATATGCCAAATGTCAAACGTGTCACGTTTCTTAAAAGAGTCACATTCCCAAAAGGCGTCATGTTTCTAGAAGTGTTGCGTTTCAAAAGCGTTGCGTTTCAAAAGCATTATGTTTCCAAAAGTGGTAAGTTTCATAAGAGTTGCGTTTTCAAATCATAAACGTTGCATTGCTAAAACGTGTGGCATGCTTCTCCCCCGAGAGAAAAGAGTATAAAAGAGGGGCCGTGAACAAACCTTAGAGTGCGTCTTCTGATAACTAGAATTCCAACACGTGTATGATAATCCCAACTAGTGACAACCTATCAATGAGTTTACACAAGTGTGATGATCACTAACCCGAAGGCTAACTTGTCCCCGATTGTCCAGATCTTGACTACGTGTTTTAAAAAGTGTGTTTAAACGTTAACCGGACATCCCAGACCGACCCGACATCCCGTTGGTGACCCATTACATCAATTAGTCATGTACATAAGTTTAACACATATGTTTCAAGCATAAAACACTTAGTTTGCATCAAAAATCTCATTTTAGTAACCGTAGGGTCGAATGTAGCTCTAAGCGGTCGAATGAGGCTTTAAACGGTCGAATGTGGCTACCTTCGCCCCTTTTCTCCCTCCTTCGCCCATTTGCAATACGTTCGACCATTTAGTAACCAGGTTCGACCCTGGAGTCCCTCCTTCGCACCTTCGATCGGTCGAAGGAGGCCAGGTTCGCCCCTGTTGTGCAAATTTTCCTAAGAACGCTTCAAACACATTCAAAACGACCCGAAACATCATCAAACACAGCAGTCAAGCATGGATAACTTATCCCTACAAAACCCTACCGATTTTACACCAAAATCTAGTCGTTTTACAAGTTTCCCAAAATAGTAAATTATGGAGATGTCACATCATCATGCATGAAATCTTTACCCAATTAGGAAACTTTCTGAAATGAATCAATAATCAACTCAACACACTTAAGTTATTATGAACAAGAAACCCCCAATCATATCCTTAACACTATCATCATGAACAAGCCCTAGATCTAACCCAAAATCCCCAAAATGAACATAACATCATCAATAATCAATTGTAACCTATCTCAATCATAAAACATCATCAATAACAGTCCTAGATCATTGTCATATCATCTATACGTCAATCAATCATCAAACAATGCATAACATCACATAAAACAACATTAACACATGTTATTTTATATGAAAACTCATTGTTTATGAATAGGTTTTGTTTAGACAGATATTAGGAAGGTTTTTATACATGAAAACATGTTTGTATCAGATATGGACTCTTAGGGTTTAATAAAAACGAATTGAAATGCTTTAAAAATGATTTAGAATGAAGAACACACCTTAGATCTTTGTGTAGAAGATGTTTGTAGGTGAGATTATAGAAAACAAGGGCAAAAACTCCTTCCCCAATGTTTAAAGTTGCTAGAGAGTGTTTAGAGACGTTTAGGGTTTGTGAAATGGTGAAAAATGACAAAGTGTGGTATTTATACTATGTCCTCATTCGCCCCTTTTACCTGGGCGAATGTACTCTCCTTCGACCCTTTCACAGGGTCGAATGAGTCCTGTCCTGGTCGAAGGGAATTCTTTCAATTCTGTATCTCAGGTTCGCCCATTTACAAAGGGTCGAACCAAACAAGTTTCCTCCTTCGACCACTCGAAGTGGTCGAACCAGAGTCCATGTTTGTTTAGTTTTCCAGTTTGTCGTGTTTAACGCATTCTAACGCACCCTAACATACGAGCATGCAACCTTAGTCTATGTTTAACATATTTAAGCACGGATGATTATCTATACATCATTTAAACACATCTAAGCATCTAATCCACCATATGACAATTAGTCTACACATACACTTAATTAGTTTATGTAATTCACCAACAACGGGACTCGTATCGTGTGTGTTTGTGTGTGTGTGACTAACCCAATGATCTCCCGAATCATTGAACCCTAGACAATACGGACTGTGTTCCGACTTTACTGACCCCGTCAAGTATGTTTAATAAACGTTTTTCGCTAAGGTAGACTTATGTGTTTATAAAATGTTGATCCAAACATGCCGGGTGTCACATCATCCCCCTGTTGAAAGAATTTTCATCCCGAAAATTTCCCGAAGTCAAAGAGAACGAAGCGATAAAAAGAAAAATTTTCCCGGTCGTCACATCATCCCCCTGTTGAAAGGAATCTCGCCCCGAGATTCGCTCTTCGACAGTAATGAGTGTCGACCTAACCCAAGTAACGTCTCCCAGAACGCAAACGAAATGATAACCACGAACGAAAGATGATTTCAACAGATAATCTATGCCGGGGAACCGCCCTCCCCAAAGTGAATACAAAACAATGAATCCTCCTGATCGAAGGCCTACTAGAGACTACTGTGATCGGCATAAATGACACACTGGTACCGTCCAAGTAGAATATCCAGAGGACCCACATCAGACCCATGAATGCAAAACGATGACCAATTACCAAACTAAGTGCACATAATGAATACGAATCGCCAAATAATGTGAACGAGAATGAATACGAGCATAACAAGAATCAAGAAAAAGAACACTCACCAGTAACAGTGTCAGGATCCTCCTGGTTCTCCCTAGCGCCAATGACGTAAACATGACCACGAGTAGTTCGACCGCCGCCCTCGTTCCCAGCACCACCTGCAGTCCCCTGGTTCAGCTTAGGACAATCCCACTTGAAGTGCCCAGTCTCCCCACAGTTATAACACCCATGGCTTCCCCGAGGAGCAGGAGCGGGGACAACCGCTTGAGTCTGTTTCGGCTGCAGATTGACCCTACAATCCTTAGCCATGTGACCGACTCGCTGACAACGATTACAGCGAAACGCATCGCAACCTCCAACATGGTGATACCCACACGCGTTACACTTCGGACTCTTACCAACATAACCTCCAGTCTTCTGCTCAGATGACGCTCCCACAACGTCCTGCCTCTTAACCTGCTGTTGAGATGACCCAACGTTCTTCCCAGCACTCTCCCATTTCCTCTTGTTGTCCGCAGGGGCTTTCACAGCAGCACCCCTCGGAGGTAGAACACCCTCAGCAACCTTCATGTTGGTCAGCTTGTGAGCTGCCCGAACAGTGGCCAACATAGTAGTGTGATCAGCAGCTGCAACAAGTCCAGCAATCTCCGGCACTAACCCAACAACGTAGTGCTCAATCCTCCGGTACTCCGGTGTAGCCAAACCGGGGCACATCACAGCCAACTCGTTGTGCCTAGCAGTAAACTCCTCGATCTCCGACCCAACCATCTTCAGATTCCAGAACTCATGCTCCAACTTCATAATCTCGTCCCTTGGGCAATACTCCGCTCGCAACATCTGAACGAACTCGGACCACGGCATAGCATTGGCCTCACCCAGGCCAAGGTTCGCAGTGGTGGAGTTCCACCAGGTCAAAGCGTGTCCCTCTAGAGTAGCAGAAGCATACTTGACACGATCAGCGTCAGGACAGTTACACATAGCAAACACTGACTCGATCTTCTCTAACCACCAGAGCAGACCCACTGCCCCTTCAGTCCCATTGAAGAAATGGGGCTTACAGTCCATGAACTTCTTGTAGGTGCACCCAGACTGCACCTGATTAGTATTTCCCAGGGTTTGCTGAGCAGCCTGGAAAGCGGCCAACGCAACGTTCAACTGCTGCTGCAACATATTCTCCAACTCCGCCTGAGTCATGGTGATGTTCCCACCACCTCGTCCACCGCCATTGCGACCCCTGCCGCCACCACGGCGTCCACCAGCACGTCCACGAGCGTGACCAGACATGTTCTGCCAATCATGAGACAAGACACTCAAAATCACCAATAGATCGAGCTACAAGTGACCAAACGAATTCAGAATGTGGTTCCAGCATGACCATTAGTCCGAACATGAAGTCCACCAAGATTTTCATGCATTTCGATTTATGATTTCATTTGCACCCGAAATAACAAATCGCTCTACATGGTCCTCTAGCGTGCTCCTAGCTAGAACTTCAAATCACCCGATACACACATTCCTAAAAGAAACAGCTATCGCACGAAGATCCCAAAGTGAACAGTCACTCAAGGGTGTACTATGACAAGTACTAGTGCATGATAGTGTGTGTGTAGGCAAGTACGTACATTAGAGCATAGAGGGGAGATATCCAAAACCCGGAAAGATCTCAAGAATGTGCCGAAGCCACCCCAATGTACACTACTGTCAAGTATAAGCGATAAGCCCCTTCATCTTCGAACCCGAAGAAGAAGATAGAACCAAGGTAGGAATAACAAAAGATAGATAACGTGATACTGCGTGATGAGGACACCGACACCCCGACAAGGTTAGTATGTTTACCAAATGACACGACTCGTAACTATGTGTGACCGTCTAACGTGTGTGATACTCGGCTATAGACTAGACTCTACATGCAGTCCTAGTTCACTATAACCATTGGCTCTGATACCAATCTGTCACACCCTCAAATTTCCACGTGCGGGGTTTTACCGCGAGGCGCGTGACACACCAGGATCCAAGTCAACGGTCACAATAAACGACATCTATATGATAAGAAAACAACGTAAACTACCATTGAGTTTCAAAACCGTTCTAACACAGCGGAAGCAAAATGTATTATTACAACTTAACAGTAAAGCTCAAAGTCTGAAATGTTTAACAAAATATGCATATGATCCCTAGACGCTGTGAGACTCCGTGCACCTATACTCAAAGCGGCTACCTTAGCGACCTGAGAAAACATGCCAAAAAAGACGTCAACATATAATGCTGGTGAGTTCACAGGTTTTAAATTCGTAAACGTTTTCATGTGTAAAGCGATTTCTCATAAAGTGCCAAGTGTGCAAAAGTTCCAAGTAAATAACAAACGTTCCCTTACTACTACGACTATGTTGCTAAAACCATTACTGACAAACGTTGCTCAAGTTGCTGCCCATGTGTCAAGTGTCAAATGTCAAGTAGAGACAATATGCACCCGCCCGGCCCTCCAAGCCGTCGAGTGGGGTTCGTCACAACCGATAGATCTATCCACATTTCCCCCGTTGTGCCCCGCACATTCATGGTTTCAATAGGGACTTCGGTTTCGTCGTATAGTAAGTAAGTGCCAAGCGTCAAGTGTCAAATGCCAAACATCAATGTTTAAAAGTGTCAAGTGCCAATGTTTAAATATGCCAAATGCCAAACGTGTCACGTTTCTTAAAAGAGTCACATTCCCAAAAGGCGTCATGTTTCTAGAAGTGTTGCGTTTCAAAAGCGTTGCGTTTCAAAAGCATTATGTTTCCAAAAGTGGTAAGTTTCATAAGAGTTGCGTTTTCAAATCATAAACGTTGCATTGCTAAAACGTGTGGCATGCTTCTCCCCCGAGAGAAAAGAGTATAAAAGAGGGGCCGTGAACTCACCTTAGAGTGCGTCTTCTGATAACTAGAATTCCAACACATGTATGATAATCCCAACTAGTGACAACCTATCAATGAGTTTACACAAGTGTGATGATCACTAACCCGAAGGCTAACTAGTCCCCGATTGTCCAGATCTTGACTACGTGTTTTAAAAAGTGTGTTTAAACGTTAACCGGACATCCCAGACCGACCCGACATCCCGTTGGTGACCCATTACATCAATTAGTCATGTACATAAGTTTAACACATAAGTTTCAAGCATAAAACACTTAGTTTGCATCAAAAATCTCATTTTAGTAACCGTAGGGTCGAATGTAGCTCTAAGCGGTCGAATGAGGCTTTAAACGGTCGAATGTGGCTACCTTCGCCCCTTTTCTCCCTCCTTCGCCCATTTGTAATACGTTCGACCATTTAGTAACCAGGTTCGACCCTGGAGTCCCTCCTTCGCACCTTCGATCGGTCGAAGGAGGCCAGGTTTGCCCCTGTTGTGCAAATTTTCCTAAGAACGCTTCAAACACATTCAAAACGACCCGAAACATCATCAAACACGGTAGTCAAGCATGGATAACATATCCCTACAAAACCCTACCGATTTTACACCAAAATCTAGTCGTTTTACAAGTTTCCCAAAATAGTAAATTATGGAGATGTCACATCATCATGCATGAAATATTTACCCAATTAGGAAACTTTCTGAAATGAATCAATAATCAACTCAACACACTTAAGTTATTATGAACAAGAAACCCCCAATCATATCCTTAACACTATCATCATGAACAAGCCCTAGATCTAACCCAAAATCCCCAAAATGAACATAACATCATCAATAATCAATTGTAACCTATCTCAATCATAAAACATCATCAATAACAGTCCTAGATCATTGTCATATCATCTATACGTCAATCAATCATCAAACAATGCATAACATCACATAAAACACCATTAACACATGTTATTTTATATGAAAACTCATTGTTTACGAATAGGTTTTGTTTAGAAAGATATTAGGAAGGTTTTTATACATGAAAACATGTTTGTATCAGATCTGGACTCTTAGGGTTTAATAAAAACGAATTGAAATGCTTTAAAAATGATTTAGAATGAAGAACACACCTTAGATCTTTGTGTGTTTGTAGGTGAGATTATAGAAAACAAGGGCAAAAACTCCTTCCCCAATGTTTAAAGTTGCTAGAGAGTGTTTAGAGACGTTTAGGGTTTGTGAAATGGTGAAAAATGACAAAGTGTGGTATTTATACTATGTCCTCATTCGCCCCTTTTACCTGGGCGAATGTACTCTCCTTCGACCCTTTCACAGGGTCGAATGAGTCCTGTCCTGGTCGAAGGGAATTCTTTCAATTCTGTATCTCAGGTTCGCCCATTTACAAAGGGTCGAACCAGAGTCCATGTTTGTTTAGTTTTCCAGTTTGTCGTGTTTAACGCATTCTAACGCACCCTAACATACGAGCATGCAACCTTAGTCTATGTTTAACATATTTAAGCACGGATGATTATCTATACATCATTTAAACACATCTAAGCATATAATCCACCATATGACAATTAGTCTACACATACACTTAATTAGTTTATGTAATTCACCAACAACGGGACTCGTATCGTGTGTGTGTGTGTGACTAACCCAATGATCTCCCGAATCATTGAACCCTGGACAATACGGACTGTGTTCCGACTCTACTGACCCCGTCAAGTATGTTTAATAAACGTTTTTCGCTAAGGTAGACTTATGTGTTTATAAAATGTTGATCCAAACATGCCGGGTGTCACAACTTTCACAAATAATTGTTCGTAATACGTGAACTATACAATAAATACCATTTTATTTTATCAAAATACATATTTAGCATGTCTAATAGATATCCTGGGCGTCCGGACTCTATTTGACGCGTTTTGGTTCGTTTATTGCTCGTCCGGACTCTTTTTAACGCGTTTTAATTAGTAAACTTTTTAATTATAAATAGGGGTAACTTTGCTAATTATAAATATATTTTTGAACAATGACATAACCATTTTTCATTCCCGTATCTTGTACTCAGTCAGTCTCAAACGAAACTATGATCGGGTAAGAGCCTTCCTCTTAATCTTCTACCAACTTCTCCTCCTCACCACCACCGTCTCTCTGGTCTTGTTGTATTAGATTTCAGTTTATTTATATTTTGTATCATCGAACTGATTATTATATGTTAATGAAGTCGATCTTTTGTTTGCTTTTATTTGTTAACGAATGGTTATATCTATTTGTTTGTTTATATGGCGTTTGTTTCGAGTGATTAATATGTTAACACTTAACGTAATAAATAGAGGAATAAACAACAAGATCATTCGTTCAAAACCTTATTTTATAATTAGACGTTTAATGAATGAAATGTTAGAAGTTATTATATCTATTTATTATTATAGTATTACCTTATTATTATTATTTACAAACTTAAAAAAAAATCTTAAAAAAAACAAACACCAAAAAAACCCCACAAAAAAAAAAAAAAATCATACAAAAAACAACCAAAACCCCACCCAAAACACCCAAAAAAAAACCCAACCCAACACCCTATCACACCAATCCCAAGACCCTATCAGCTTTTGTACTTCAAAGCACTGAGCTTTGCCCAAAGCTCAACGCTTAACACCAATCTCAAGGCCCCCCACTTGATCCACCTGATGTTGTCAGTTTTTAGGTTCAAAGCACTGAGCTTTGCCCAAAGCTCAGCGCTTTAAAGGCGGCTGGAGGGTTTAAATAGACAAATGAAGAGTACCAATAGATAGGGCCTAATAAAATCAAAGTTGAACTCGAGGTTCATATATTGAGTATGAATCAGTCCAAAAGTCTTCTTTTTCTTTTCTGAACCTTATCGTTAACACAAAAGGATCTCTCAAGTCTCAACAAGGAACTAGGAGAACTAGAAATGTATACCAAGGTTACATATTGAAATTAACATATTTAGCCTAGGAAAACAGCTAATGCAATATGCGTACCACGTAAAAAAAACACATAAAGGTATATTAGTGAAAATAATTTTTCACTAATTTTAGACAATTAATACATATATTTATATATGAGCTATGTAGATAATTATTTATAAATTTGTATTCTATGTTGAGCCGGCTCATCCTTTGTGAAGTCCAAAAGCAAATACCAAAGTGGAGGACTTTTTCTAAAGAGTAAACTGCCAAAATGGCCCCTCAGGTTTGGCCCAGATTGCTTGTTTGGGCAGTTATCTTTTTTTTCTGCCAAAAGCACCCCTCAAAGTTCGAAAATTGCCATTTTGGCCCATATTTAACAGACTTTCTGACGAAGAAAAAAAACTCAGTTAAGTGGGAGGGGCATTTTCGTCCTTTCGTGTTATAACGTTTAAAAACCCCTTTTGTTTCACTTATCAGTCATTTTAACCCTAGCTATTCACCTCTTACCTCGTCTTCCATTTTACCTCGTCTTCCACCATCGTCTTCCACGTTCTTCGTCTTCGTCTTGCTCAATAATGTGGCGGTTTCGAGACAAGGGTGCTGATTTCAATCCTCTGCTTGAATACCGTAAGTTATTGTTGCTTACTGCTGGTTTGTCATGATCACCTCTGCTGAACATGATGAATAATATTTTTCTTTTTTTTTCAGGTGAAAATCATCAGTTTTTTTCAGTGGAATTGCATTATGGTGGTGAGCTGACTAATTTTCCAGACAGCACATATGTGGGAGGTAAAATCGCATATATTGATTATGTTGATCGTAATCTTTCTACAATGCTGAATGATATGGTATTAGAACTTGGTTATTCAGAAGAGGATATTTCCATTTTTAGGTATTATTTTAAAGTTCCAGGTGAGGATTTAGACTTTGGGTTAAGAACATTGAACGATGAAAATGATTATAACAGAATGTTCAAAGCTTCTGTAAAACATAGGCTGATAGAAATTTATGTTCAA